>JANRMT010062836.1:15933934-15964156 GCA_026402145.1 Polypterus bichir lapradei
CTGCCTCATGGCCAATGCTAAAAGCAGTCCTGAGTCAAATTGTGTGGTTTTAAAAAATATCTTTTTTAATACAGTTTTATCACCATGATAGAAAATTAACTTGTGATATATACTGGTTTCTGCTTACTCTGTGATTAAATATTTTACCATGGAAAGAAATCATCCAGTGCTAACACTTGAAAGCCATGAAAATCAATCCATGTACTAACAGAATCAGTAGAATGAATCAGAAACTTTCAAAAACATTTTACTTTAATTTAGCCCAGAAGCAAATGGATGGACTTTGTATACAATACCAAAGAGATTTTAATTTACAAATCCTAGTTTTATTACTTATTATGATTGAACACAGTAAATGCATTTACAAAGAATAAGCATAGCATTCATATTTATTTGTGTCTAGATGTATATGTTTTGCTTTAAACTAAACAAAATAGAATACATGGACAATATATAGACTAAATCATTTTTTATCATTACTATCTTCACTGCAACTGCAATTCATTAAATATTTTTTGCTGATATAACAAATCAAAAATTATCATTGTTTGTAAATATTTGATTAATGTGGCATACTAAAGGTCATCTCTTGCAAAATAATTATTTTTAGTCTGTATAGTGGTTGAGCTAAATATAATATAAAAAGCAGGCAAGTAATATCTACAATTATGTAATAATAAGCTGCTTGCAAATGATTTATCATTACCAGAGAAAGGTCATTTCTGGTCAGTTAATTTTTAAAACTACTAAAAATATGTATTCTTTGCAAAGTGTAGAAATTCAGCTTTTTTACTTGCTCATAATTGCAGTTTTACCATATACTCTTAAAAATAAAAGTGCTAGAGTGTTTTTTCAGAGCGATGCCATAGGGGAACCATTTTTACTTCCCAAAAAACACATCCACATGAAGACTAGACTAGAAAGATCATTTTTTTATTTAGATCTGTATAGTGAATAACCATGAATAAATGGTAACAGATTTGTGAAATACCAGTAATTCCTGATTTGAAAAAGACACTTGCTATATACAATCACACAGACTGGGTCCAGGTTTTCTGTTACTGTCCTGCTAGCTAGCCTACCATATATTAAAGATTCCATTTGTTTTTCTACATATTAAGAAGTTTTTCAAAGCTCAAAGAACCAACTTTACACAGAGAGAACCTTTCCCAGAATGGAATGGTGCTTTGTCAAACAATGGTTCCACAAGGAACCACACAACCCAATAAAGAAACATAAAATGCAATTAAAGAACCATTATTGTTTAAGAGTGAAGACTGGCAACAACACATTAAATGTCTTGACATCTGTGAAATCAAAGGTTTAATTTACACATTTATAGGATAATTATTTTCATGTGTACAAAGTCCAGTCAAATTTCTACTTGCATTTGTTAAGGCTATGCATCTCTAGCTCATGGGCCTAAAAACTTATTAGGAAAGCCTGCTCCATCATAGGACTAACCTGCACATGCTGGAAGTGGTTGTGGAATAAAGAACAGTGGCAGAATTGGATGCCATCATGAAAAATTATCCCCATCTTATCCAGGAGTCATGGTCTTGTGGCACTGTTAGCCATATGCTCATTGCTCCACAGTTTGCCAGAAAACTCCTCTTGGGATAGTTTTTGCCTGCTGCTATCAGGCAATTTAATGCTTCCTTCCGATGTCCCTAACTAAGTACATAATGCTCTTTTAAGTTTACTTATTATTATGTTTCTGCTGCTCTATGCATTTATATTATCACTTGTGATTATTAAAAAAAAAGTTTATTTAATCTAAACTAATAAATATACATTAATGCTGTGATAATTTTAATAATGGACAGGTCAGATATAAATATTTCTAAATGTGGGGTGTGACGGACGGCTGGTAGCTCATCCCGGCCGACACATCCAAGATGCTAGATGGCATCTTCCCTGCAGCTTGGAGGTGCCACGGATTCTCGCAGGGCACCATGGGAGATGGAGTTCGGCTTTACGGCCCTGCTGGATGCCGTGGGTGCCATCGTGGGATGCTGCAGGGAGACAAAGGGATTTTTATTTTCCCGGTAGCCCGGAAGTACTCCCAAGTCACGAGGACAGATAAACAGAAGTACTTCTGGGCTGAAGAAAAATAAGTCTTTATCTGACCAGGAAGTGCTATGGAATCACATGGACAGAAGGACAGGAGCACTTCCAGGTCAAGGACTATTTAAAGAACTGGTGCAGCAAGCTGAGCTGGAGTTGTGAGGGAGTGTGACGGAGCTTCTGGGAGTGGATTGGTTTATTGTAGTGTATTATTATTGTGATTATTGATTTATTGTGGTGGAGGTGCTTTGGGGCACTTTGAAGAAGAAAATTAAAATACTTCTGGGTGCTTTTAAACCAGTGTCTGCATTGGTCTGTTGGGTTTCACGGGGCAACAGCACCCTCAAGCATCCATCAACTTACAGGGGTCTCCCCTTATTTATAGAAAAAAGTATGGTATTTTTTTCCCCCCATTTTTTAAGGTGAGTCCTTCTTGCCTTTCATAAAAATTGACTAATGAATGATGGGATTTAGAACGGCATCCGGGCTTAAATGTTTGCTTCAATACTCCCCAAAATACAATGACGAGAGTTACAAAGTATGATTGGGCATGGTAGAGTATTGATGACTGTTCCGGAGGAGTCCTTAGGTACTCAGTACCAGAAATGTAAAAGTTGAGAGGATTCTGGAATTTGGTGATGCAAATGTGCAGCACAGTGTTCAAAAAGAGGTGGGAAACAAGTGCATGACTTATGAGTCTGGTGTGAAAAGCACACTTGACTCTTTGTTGGTGAGGAATGTTGATTTGTTGATTGGGAAATACTGAAAAATGTGAAGGTGATCGCTAGAGAAGGTTGTGTATCACAAAATTCCTTGATTGTAGGAGATCTTGAAGACAAAGGCAAGAAGAAAAGTAGGAAGAAGCATATCCTGTGGCTTAAGGTTTGGAAGTTGAAGAAGGAGAGTGTAAGCAGAAAATTTACTGAAACGTTGGTAGCAGGAGTAAATGTGTCGTAAGAATCATTATGCCTGAAAGGTAAGTCGGAAATTATGAAAAATGACTGGTTTAAAACAACAGAAGTCTTCAATTGGACAAAGGAAAGATTAAGATGCAAGGAAACATGATATTAGAGGCAGAAAAGAGAAATGAGAAGAAGAGGTTGGTCTCTAACTATGGAGGAATATTTCGGACAAAATTAAATAAATAAATGCGTAAATAAATAAAGTACTGTGAAATGTGAGCATAAATAAATAAATGTGTCATGAAATGAGAGCCTAAATAAATAAATATGTCATGAAATGAGAGCATAAATAAATAAATGTGTCACGAAATATGTTTTTGTTGATTATTTATTTATTTCATTTTGTACATAACATTCCTGCAAACCGTCATGAAATACAACTTGAAATAAAACTGTCACTTTCACTCGTCAAAGTTGAGAGGGTGGGCTCTAACACGCCCTCTAGTTACTGATTGGTGAATCGATAGCACAAGAATTAATTAGACAAATGCTTACTACTGCCAATGAAATGGATTCTGCCGAAGATATTACGTATTTCAGAGAGAGAATTGAAGATTTATCGGAAGAAATTACAATGTTGGTGGCCCTTTTAGACTCCGATGTAGACGAAACTATTTTTGAAATTATCGAAGAACAGGTGGAACGGACTCTACTACACTCCAGTTCAGGTGACACAGTTCCCTGCTCTGGACGTCCATCCTTTGACATTCCAGCTGAGTCAATAGAACACCTTCTGTTATGCGGTTTAAAAGTACGACAGATTGCAGATCTATATGGTGTATCGGAGAAGACGATCACAAGGCGAATGAGCCAGTTTGATATACGGTAAGCTGCAACAGCTGTATTAGTTTAGGTACTTTGACATGGAATGCCCAAAGCAGCTCCAACTAATATTTTGAACTGAGTATTTGACCCTTGTTTTACGAGTATAAAGTCAGGTGCATATTCGCAGATACTTTTTCAAACAACTCTACAGGTCTGATCAGCCTTGGAGTTATTCTTGATAGCACCATGCATTTTTATAATTACATTTTAGCAGTAGTCAGGATGCTTTTCTCCCACTATCAGACACCAATAGACTACAATCAATCTCCCATCTGTTCCTCTGATGTAGAAATTGTTTGCTTTATCACCTCTTCAGTCGATTACTGGTTGCTAAAGGATGGTGTTGCACAAAACGATAAATTCAACAGTGAAAATTAGAAGCATAAAATACAATTCCATTCTTTATAGAACTTAATTTTGTCATATTTAATACATTGTTTGGGTTTCTGACTACAGAAAACGCAACATTATTTTAAAACTACTTAGCTATGCTAATATTTACTGTGTCCTTGCTGAACTTAGTTTCTCTGTCTACTTTAATAATACGGCAGAAAACTAAATGTGTCAAGTAAAGCAGTAAAAGAGGACTATGCTGCACAAATTTACACTAAATGAATCACTGCCTTCATTTTTATGGGTGAAATGAAAAATAAAAATTGATTAACAAGAAAGTCGAAAAATTTGATCAAGTCATTAAGAAAACTTGTGAACATAGAGTACAATAGTTGTTGAGGCGGTAAAGAGAGAATGATATTACAGTTGACAACAAGGGATGCAAAAGAGGTCCTCCCTCTTTACTAAACTACCTCACAGTACACACTACTAAGTTAACTGGCACGCATAACTTTATACAACAACTAAATGAAGCAGAACATGTTAAACATTGAACATTTCAAAATATATTTGATTTCATAGTGTATTTAAAAACAATAGTTTTCTCATATAATACATTACAAGCAGTTTGCAAATGGAATTGAAAGATTAACATACAATACCAGTTTTTCTAACTCAGCCTGTGCTTGAAGTAGCAACGTGAAAAGTTGCACTCTTTATGTTTACTGTGTTATGAACAGACAACTAATCAAAGAAACAAGTATACATTTGGTTTGTTTGTTATGCCAAATGAATGTGTCTTAACCTGAAGATAAGTAAACTGGACTTGACCACAAGTACACAAGAGTCAAGACTACATCCACCTTCAAATTCTAAACTGGGAACTTACAGAACTAAACATACAGACAAACGAGAAAGCGTGACTTCTGCTTCTAAATTCTTAAGGAGGGCTACACTGCCCCTCCTATAATGTAAATTGTGTGAAGGGGGCTTTAAATTATCAAATTAATTTTAATAAAATCAATCAAGAAACAAGAATAGAAATAGTAAAATTATAATTTCTTAGAATTACAATAAAAATTAATGAAAACAACCCAGTCAGTTCAAAATCAGCCAAAGGTTTTTCTCTCTGTAATATAGTACTCATTCCATCATGGACAACCCTCCTTCTGACTTACCACAAATCGATGTGCTTAACGGGATGGGTTTTTACCGCTCCATAAAAAGACAGAAAGAAGAGATTTAGCTTCATGCCAATACTGTGAGGAATTTATGGGGCCGGGGGGTTGTATATGGAACAACTATAGTAAGGTACTGGCCAATGTTAATTTTGATAGTTGCCAATCTAGATGCATTGATAATTAAGGAAAAAGAAGAGATATCAAAATCCTGCTTACACTAGAAAGGAAAAAATGTCGTATGCTCAAATATATTGGATTTATAAAACCATGCATATGCCACTTGTCACACAAAGCTTCTTTATAAATCTCAGATCAACTTTAAACTATACACCTGTGTATGTGATTTTATCCACTGCCTGTCAGCTGCCACCAGTAATGATTCATGGATTAACAAAATGCCTTTTTTTTTTAAAGATTCATGATCTAATAACCATATAAATTTGACCACATTCCTGAGTGAAGTCTTTACTTTCAAACCATGGGAGAACACAGAAAATGAAACTTTAGTGAACATACGTTTAAGGGATTACTGATATTTAGTGTGGTTTAAGGAGTGCCCAGGCTTAATAGATGCACTAATATAATGGATGTTACTAAAATAAGTCTCAAGTAAAGGGTACTTTTCCCTGATTTTTTTTCCCTGAACCAGTTAATGTAAATGTTAATCAAAAAATAAGGCAGACATTAACACCTCATAGTAAGGAATCCAAGGACATGTCCCGGGTGCTCCCTACATTGAGTTTTCAAGTGGATTCCCATGGGTTTTGCTCCACTTTCCTCCCCCAGACCAAAGACATGCAGTTTATGTGAACTGGCAATGCTAAATTGTCCCCTGATATGTTTGTTTGTATGTTTTCACCCTGAAATGGGCTGGTGTCCTGCTCAGGGTTTGTTCCTGCCAGCTCCTGTTGCTTGCTGGAATAGGGTCCAGCTTTTCACTACCCTGAAAAAGCAGATTTACAGGATAGATAGATCAATGAATAGTATAATCCATCCACCCCAAAATAACTCTCTTGCATGTTGCCCGTGTTGCAAAATATTTATAAACAAAAATACGATCTCTGTCTCCTTGATTAAGCAAATAAATAACAGAAAAAGCCCCAACTTTCAAATCAGTTAACTAAGTCACACTTGAATGTTAAGCTTTACAAATGTTTTCTGACTTCTTAAAATAAGAAAGTGCTTATTTTACCAGAAATACAACGAAAGCTTAAAAACACATTTCTGTCATTTAAATATCCTTAACAGTATTCTCATAATTTTTCATGATGATGACTGGCATATAAACCAGTTTATACAGCAATTTACAGTGGTGTGAAAAGCTATTTGCCCCCTTCCTGATTTCTTATTCTTTTGCATGTTTGTCACACAAAATGTTTCTGATCATCAAACACATTTAACCATTAGTCAAATATAACACAAGTAAACACAAAATGCAGTTTTTAAATGATGGTTTTTATTATTTAGGGAGAAAAAAAATCCAAACCTACATGGCCCTGTGTGAAAAAGTAATTGCCCCCTGAACCTAATAACTGGTTGGGCCACCCTTAGCAGCAATAACTGCAATCAAGCGTTTGCGATAACTTGCAATGAGTCTTTTACAGCGCTCTGGAGGAATTTTGGCCCACTCATCTTTGCAGAATTGTTGTAATTCAGCTTTATTTGAGGGTTTTCTAGCATGAACCGCCTTACCACCACTGTAGACTTCCTAGAGCTGTCCTATTTTAATTGTGTGCTGAACTAGAACCTTTATTACAGAGGTGTCATGCTGTCCCTGTTCTGTTACAGATTTTAACAGCTGGGTTTTTAAAATGGATGGATAAATGGGCATCAGAATGTGACTGACACATTATTGAAACATACAAAGGAGATTTTCTAACCCAGCCACAGGGCATGCACAAACCACTGTGTTTCTTTGTGCAAGTCCCCAGCCCGGACAAATGGGAAGGGTTACGTCAGGAAGGTCATCCAGTGTAAAATTTTGCCAAATCAATATGCGGACAACAATACAAATTTCCATACCGGATCGGTTGAGCCCCGGGTTAACAACAACTGCCACCAGTACTGTTAGCCAACAGGGTGCTGGCAGAAATTGGGCTACTGTTGGCCGGGGGGGTTGGGGTGGGGGTCTGTATCTGGAGGCAGGAGGAGAGGAGGAAAGTAAAGAGAGTGGAACTGAGGGTAGGAACTTTGAATGTTGGCAGTATGATTGGTAAGGGGAGAGAATTAGCAGATATGATGGAGAGAAGGAAGGTTGATATATTGTGCATGCAAGAGACTAAATGGAAGGAGAGTACGGCCAGGTGGATTGCAGGTGGATTCAAATTGTTCTATCATGGTGTGGATGGGAGGAGAAATGGGGTAGGAGTTATTCTGAAGGAACAGTATGTCAAGAGTGTTTTGGATGTGAAAAGAGTGTCAGGCAGACTAATGATTATGAAGCTGGAAATTGGAGGTGTGATGATGAATGTTGTTAGTGCATATGCACCGTAAGTTGGGTGTGCAATGGGTGAGAAAGAAGATTTTTGGAGTGAGTAGGATGAAGTGATGAACAGTGTACCCAAGGGACAGAAAGTGCTGATTGGAGCGGATTTCAATGGGCATGTTGGTGAAGGAAACAGTGGAGACAAGGAGGTGATGGGTAGGTATGGTGTCAAGGAGAGGAATGAAGAAGGTCAGAGGATAGTGGATTTTGCCAAAAGGATGGACATAGCTGTGGTGAATATGTATTTTAAGAAGAGGGAGGAGCATAGGGTTATGTACAAGAGTGGAGGAAGATGCACACAGGTAGATTACATACTATGCAGAACAGTTGATCTGAAAGAGATTAAAGACTGCAAAGTGGTAGCAGTGGAAAGTGTAATTAAGCAGCATAGGATGGTGGTCTGTAGGATGATGTTGGAGATCAACAAGAGGAAGAGAGTGAAGGCAGAGCCAAGGATCAAATGGTGGAAATTGAAAAAGGAAGACTGCAAGGTTGAGTTTGGGGAGGAGGTGAGACAGGCACTGGGTGGCAGCGAAGAAGTTACAAGACAGCTGGAAAACTACAGCAGACGTAGTAAGGGTGACAGCAAGAAGGGTGCTTGGCATGACATCTGGAAAGAGGAAGGAGGAAAAGGAAATCTGGTGGTGGAATGTGGAAATACAGGAGAGTATACAGAGGAAGAGGATGGATAGTCAGAGAGATGCAGAAAGTAAACAAAAGTACAAGGAGATAAGGTGCAAGGTGAAGAGAGAGGTGGCAAAGGCTAAAGAAAAGGTGTATGATGAGTTGCATGAGAGGTTGGACACTAAGGAGGGAGAAAAGGACCTGTACCGATTGGCGAGACAGAGGGACCAAGCTGGGAAAGATGTGCAGAAGGTTAGGGTGATAAAGGATAAAGATGGTAACATACTCACAAGTGAGGAGAGTGTGTTGAGCAGATGACATACCTATAAAAGCATGTAGGTGTTTAGGAGAGATGGCAGTGGAGTTTTTAACCAGATTGTTTAATGGAATCTTGGAAAGTGAGAGGATGCCTGAGGAGTGGAGAAGAAGTGTACTGGTGCCAATATTTAAGAATAAGGGGGATGTGCAGGACTGCAGTAACTACAGGAGAATAAAATTGATGAGCCACAGAATGAAGCTATGGGAAAAAGTAGTGGAAGCTAGGTTAAGAAGTGAGGTGATGATTAGTGAACAGCAGTATGGTTTCATGCCAAGAAAGAGCACAACAGATGCAATATTTGCTCTGAGGATGTTGATGGAGAAGTTTAGACAAGGCCAGAAGGAGTTGCATTGCGTCTTTGTGGACCTGGAGAAAGCATATAACAGGGTACCTCGAGAGGAGTTGTGGTATTATATGAGGAAGTCGGGAATGGCAGAGAAGTATGTAAGGGTTGCACAGGATATGTACGAGGGCAGTGTGACAGTGGGGAGGTCTGAGGTAGGAGTGATGGATGCATTCAAGTTGGAGGTGGGATTACATCAGGGATCGGCTCTGAGCCCTTTCTTATTTGCAATGGTGATGGACAGGTTGACAGACGAGATTAGACATAGTCCCTGTGGACTATGATGTTTGCTGATGACATTGTGATCTATAGCGATAGTAGGGAGCAGGTTGAGGAGACCCTGGAGAGGTGGAGATATGCTCTAGAGAGGAGAGGAATGAAGGTCAGTAGAAACAAGACAGAATACATGTGTGTAAAGGAGAGGGAGGTCAGTGAAATGGTGAGGATGCAGGGAGTAGAGTTGGCGAAGGTGGATGAGTTTAAATACTTGGGATCAACAGTACAGAGTAATGGGGATTGTGGAATAGAGGAGAAAAAGAGAGTGCAAGCAGGGTGGAGTAGGTGGAGAAGAGTGTCAGGAGTAATTTGTGACAGACGGGTATCAGCAAGAGTGAAAGGGAAGGTCTACAGGACAGTAGTGAGACCAGCTATGTTATATGGGTTGGAGACGGTGGCACTGACCAGAAAGCAGAAGACAGAGCTGGAGGTGGTAGAGTTAAAGATGCTAAGATTTGCATTGGGTGTGACAAGGATGGATAGGATTATAAATGGGTACATCAGAGGGTCAACTCAGGTTGAACGGTTGGGAGACAAAGTCAAAGAGGCGAGATTGCGTTGCTTTCGACATGTGCAGAGAAGAGATGCTGGGTATATTGGGAGAAGGATGCTAAGGAAAGAGCTGCAAGGGAAGAGGAAAAGAGGAAGGCCTAAGCGAAAGTTTATGGATGTGGTAAGAGAGGACATCCAAGTGATGGGTGTAACAGAGCAAGATGCAGAGGACAGAAAGATATGCAAGAAGATGATCTGCTGTGGTGACCCCTAACGGGAGCAGCCGAAAGAAGAAGAAGAAGACGACAAATGAGATTTTCTATTCACTTCTTTGTCCTGCTGGTTGGAGTTGTTAAAATGTCAACACCCAAAAAAACTGTGTAGGACATACAGATGATTACTTTTATAAAGTTACTTTCTATACATAACTTTAATCCAATTTCTGCACTATGTGTGGTTTTATAAATCCACATTTTTGCATAAGAAATGGGTAAGCATGTTTCTGAAAAAAGGAAATTTTATACATGAGGCTCTAGGTATTTAAGCAAACTGGCCAGCAGGACTAATGGAAGAAAAACATGCCGACAACTAAGAAAGTTTAATGGGAAGAAAGTAAATTTAAACAAGTAATTGTATGTGCTTACAAGGTATTAATGAAGTTAACTAATTAAGGATATGAGGGAGATTAAAGAGAATGAAAATTTCTGATGAGAAATGTAAACAACAAAAGAAGTAATCAAGTTAATATTTGCAAAGTCAAAAGGCTCAGGCGAGAGAATAAAAACTAAAAGGGGCCTAGGTTCTATCTGTATCTGGAACTTTTATGGATATGAAAAGGTTGATAAGGTAGTTAAGCTGGTGAAAATTATTGTCGGAGTGAAAAAGTACAGTATCTTAATAGAGTTAATAAAACTCACCAAATCCAACTGAGTATAAAAGCTGCCGGAAGAAATTGCAATTGGTGGTGTGAAAAGGTTTCTTTGCTTCAAGAAACAGTTGGGCTGCTGAGCAGGAAAATATTGGGCTATATCTATAATGCTGTATGTAGGAGAGGAAGCATGTTCTCTGCTGCATAGTGAGAGCTAATTAAAGTGGTCTGGTTGGGATGAATTAATTTATATATCACCAGCTGTTGATGACATGCAAGGTGTTTTACCAACAGTTTTGTATCAGCATTCATAGAAGAATTTGAGCAATATTTATAACAGCCCAATGCCTCTTCTCCTTGCTTTAATATGGCTGACTTAACTAAAGGGTTAATTTAGTGGAGGAGACAATATTCAGTATCTGTATAATTTGGGGTGATAGCTGCTTACAAAGAGAAGAAAGGAACTCAGGAAGAAATCTATTAGACCTCCATGAATCAAGAGTCTACCTTAGCTTAGAAAATGTAAATGGGGACTTCAACAAGGCAGCATCTTCCACAGAGAGATTGAAGATTGTCAGGTTATTTGGAAAGGATGTAGTTTCAGAAGGGAAAGTTTAGAGTGTTCAGAAAATGATTCAGCGTAAAAATCAAAAGAATCATTATTATTTCTAAAGGGGATGTTAATGATTTTTGCCTGATTTATTTATAATGGATGTCATGTTTCTACTATCTTAATACAGAAAATTTTGTAAGCTAAGATCAAGAAACACAATAAAATATAATCAATAGCTTTGTGTAGAAGTTTTCTTTTTATTACAGATGAAAAATAATTCTTACATTAACCCATTCGTTGCTCACCTCAAATGAAAATTAAGAAGGGAATGGCACTGAAAGATACTGATTCAATTCCAAGAACAACCATCATCAGCAAATAAGGGACACCCATGGCAAATGCAGAAATGATCCCAGTTCTGAGGCTTACAAAGCAGTCCTCTGCAAACTCACAGGAGGCATAGGGTTTTATCCCAGGCACAGCCTAACAAGTTATACATGTACTTCTGATCATCCAAGGGTGATCCTCAAATAATGTGAGACGTGATTCCTCCATTAAATGTGTATGTGAGGAATGTATTACCAAGGGGAAACAAGCACTTTATCAGGCAAAGGATTCATGAATGTGTTTGAATTCATACCCAAATAATATTTCAAAATTTCCGATTTAAGATTTAACTATCTAAATATAAGAGAAAATAGGATAGATACGTTGTAGGTGAATAAATATAATAGAGTATTTTTTTCAATACCATCCCTTTCTATCAGCACTTAGTCTTCTGAGTATGTGCCAAGAATTACAGTCTGCAAATTTTACTATGTATTTTATAGAATTAGGACATGCAGAGGTAGCTAAAAAGTAACATTAATTACAAAATGTATGCATATTTTGTGATACTCTAAGGTAAGAAGTGCATTCTAATTATGGCCACTGATTCCTGTACAGCGCAATGTAAATGTTTATAAATACAACACAATTCTGAGCAATTACATTTATTCTATTGAGGTGAATTTATGATGATAATTGGCTCTACAGGAAGATGCTGTCCTGATTCACAGAGCAGGAATAGTCAGTGAATAGTTTGAAGACCCTGACAATGATGTAGACAACATAACATGGCTTACTGTACCTAGAACTCTATCTCATTCCATTACGCTCTTCTGAAGAACTGTGAAAATAAATCCTGAGGCAGCGTTTTCCACATCCATAATTCCAGATACATGGCTTTCTCAAGGAATCATAAACTATATCACATCTCTCCATTACAGAGTTCTGCACATGGGTATGAACAAGATTTGTGGATGTAAAGAAATGTAACATTTCATGGTATTAGAAGCTCTTAATTGACTGATCTTAATCCACTGAGTCTTGAATCTTTTGTTGATAAAACTTGATTTCTTTATTAAGCTTTAGAGGTGTGGAAGGAGGAATGATTTTCTATGGTGCATATAAATATTTAACACAAATAAATAAAGAAAAGAAAAATGGAACTACTTATGCCATTGCTTGTTTTTAGTAATTTATCAATGGTTTTTCTCAAGGCATTTGCATCCAAATTTGAAACTAAATGTAACATTGTGGTTTAGTATTATTTATATGTAAACTGTATTTTTGTGACGCATGAAAAATTTCAGTAAATATATATATATATATAATGCATGCATTTTAAAGTTTCGACCTGTTTTTCCCTATTCTGGTGTAAAAACACATGAAATATGAATTAGATTCTTCTCTGGTTTCCCATTTTTTCTTCTGATATTAATGAAATGATCTTATAAACTATGCAGTATACAGTATAGTATATACTTGCATAGATGCTTTTATATTATTGTACATTGTTTTATTGTTATCATTTCTGCTTTGAAGTCAGACAGAACTTTACTTACAAATGGTTATGATACTTGCTTTTTGAGTCATTGATTTTTTTAAATAAATCCGTATTTATTATTCTTTTGTCCTATTATATCCACTGTTCTGTTGCCTCTATGAAGAATGAAAACACAGAAATGAAACTGATGGCAGGCAGATTCCATTAATAATGCACAAGCATTTCATTATAAATAATGAATGTGGCATTCTGTTTGTGCTTTTGTTAATTGCTTCCTTTTATAAAGTTGTAGAGAAGCCCTTATGGAGACAATTAGTCTGCAGATTTATTTAATAAGGAAATATGGAATGCAATCATCTACATTTTGAATCACTGAAAATATAAAAGCTGTAATAATGAGGTTTAAAATATGCTGCTGCAATGAACAATCATATACATAATGCCTGATGCTAACATCTTTTTAAGTTTGGCACAATCACGGTTTTAAACTTTGCTCATTTGGTTTAATATGGTCTGAAAGGTACATCTATGTTTTGTTGCTTTCATGCAGTAGAAGGAGGAAATGCACGAGGCAAAATACAAGAAAATTGGATTCTGTCCAACTGCAAGCTTAGCAATTTTTGCTTACATAAATTGTGAACAATTTTAATATAAAATGTGTATTTTTAAGAAGGATATTATAGGATTTCACTTATTAAAACAAACATCTCAAGTAGAGATGATTTTTAAAAACAAGTAAAATTAGATATTACCCTTTTAAAGTTTCTCCTAATTAAATAGGATTTAGAATTTTAAAAACCTATCTTTCATCTATACAAGAGAAGCAGTTTGTTTGTCCTTTTTGAAATTCATGTGAAAAATGTTTGAAGCTGTTGTTTTTGCTGTCTCAGCCACTGAATAATTCCTTGCTATTGTTTGCCGCCTATATAATCAGATTTCAGCCCAGAAATGATTCATTTGTAAGCCATCACTGTTGGAAAATTATGATCTCCATATGCACTGAGAGAGCTTTTGCCTGTAATGAGTTAAAATTCATTAACAAGCCGCTCAAGCTTCACTGAAATACTGTTCACCCATTAACATCTACTGTTTGACCTCTGCTCTATCAGACTAGAGAACAGAAGAGAATATATAATAAACACACATTTAACTTTTACACACTGTGACTGGTGTATGAGCATTTCTAAAATCTCAGTTTAAATAAAATGAAAAGGAGTTAAATTAGCATATACAAGTCATACATCACAGAAAATGCATATTAACATTTGCTTCATGTTCAGTGCCCTTTCAGATTCTTTTTCTCATTTGGTATGTCACAACACTGCAGTAATTAGAATACATTCCCAGACTTGTAATTTATAATAAGGCAATAGCATAATTCCATGCTGTTAATATGAAATGATTCACTGCCAGAAGTGCCTTTGCTAATATGTAAACAAAATAAGAGGGCAAAATTGATGGCTGTAAAGCAGGATTAAAATTCGAGGAACATTTCATTTTCAATAATTAATGCCATCTCTGCCTCAGCTTGCCTTATTTAATTAGGCCTTTCAGCCACACTGTATTAATACTTTTATGCTGCTGTTTCAAAGAACATTGAGAAAATATATTAAAACTGTAAATATAGAATTCTGGATGGTGTGCTTAAGATAGGTAAAAATCTTTTCATTGTCTGTTTGAAGTCAGCTTCAATATTGTTTTGCAGAGTTTGAATTTGATAGATATTTCTGTTCTGTATATGATGCCATTCCAAATCAGCTCCTTCATGCATGCCCAGAATATTTTAAGAATAGTGGGTCAATAATTCTGAGCACTGACAAACTTCATACAAAACTAATTTTTATTGCTTCATCTTTTTAATTTGTAATAGTATATTATGCATGTAGTGTAATGTCCTGGTACAAAATGAAGCATTTAAGCCATTTGTTTGTAAAAAGTAAATTGTAAATTCTGTACCAAAAATGCATATTTTCAACAATGCCACATAGAGAGCATTGGTTTAATGTGAAATGCACATTTGTCATAATGAGTTTGGGTTGAGAATTGTGTGACTTTATATTCTCAAAGCTTTACTGCTTTGAAAATTGAATGTATATGCCACCCGCTTTAACTTCTGAGAGCTGACGAGTTCAAGTAATGTTTGTCCGGGGGGGCAGTAATCTGAATTGACGCATTAGTACAGTACTGCTAAGATGGAGCACTTAGGATAAGATGTATTCTGCCATCTCACAGGTGATGGACTTCACATGAAATGTCAAGACTTTGTAGGCATTTCTTGCAGAATAAAAATAATTTGAATTCATCTACTGCTGACGCAGTCAAAATCAAAACCATACATCTATCCATTGACTTTAAGGTGGAAAATACACATTTATGGGGTACAAGCTCATTGCACACTGGCTTACACAATTAACAATTGCTAGTTAACCTCATATCAGTGCTATCCTGATTATATACCTGTTAGTTACTCTAGAGGACCACATGGTCTCAACTAAAATTTTGGAATGTCTCAGTAATATCTTAAATTGGATGAAGGATCACCATCTCCATATGGATCTTTTTTTTATGCTAGCTAGTCCTTTAGTTCAACACCCCATCTCTGTTCAGATGAGCTTATTATCATTATCACCCATAAAGTCAGTACACAACCATGGGTTGGTGATTGATGGCCAGCTATCCTTCACTGAAAAAAATTGCAACTGTCTTTTGTTCATTCAGATTCTACTCTATATAACATCTGCAAGATCAGACCATATCAATCCAGACATTGGTCTTGTCATGTCTTGACTACTGAAACACTTTATTTTCAGTGGTATCTGTATGTACTGCTAAACCACTGCAGATGATTCAAAATGCAGTGACACATCTTGCATTTAACAAGATGAAACAGTCACGTTATACCTCTTTTCAGGTTGCTACACTGACTCCCTGTAGCAGCACACCTAAAGTTCAAATCTTTGATTCTTACATAAAAAGTAGTTGCTGGATCTGCACCTTCATATACGGAGGCATTCATGAAATCATATGCTCCTTCTCGCTCACTCAGGTCTGCTAATGACAAGTGTGTAGTGTTACCATCTTTACGTGCCATCAACTTTCAATCTAGACTCTTCTCATGTTCAGCTCCTAGTTGGTGGAATGAACTGCTCAATTCAAACTCCTGACTCCCTCGATGCATTTAAAGACTTACTTGTTCTTTGAATATCTGTCTAAATGATAAATTGCTTTGATAGGTTCTTGTAACTATGGAATAATTAATTAGTCTTGTGATGTTCTGTTGGTTTGCAGGTCTTCCCTTGTAATGGTCATTTTGTAACCATTTCCTGTGGCACTTCTTCTTAAACATTCCCCCAAACTAGGGAAAGATTAAACATTCTTGTGTTGTTCTGGTTGGTTTAACGTTCTTCACTTACGATGGTCATTTGTGTAACCTTGTCCTGTAGCATTTCTTTTAAACATTCCCCCAAACAGATGTTTACACAATTATGTTGTTCTCTTTTGTAAGTCGCTTTGGATAAAAGTGTCTGCCGAGTGAATAAATGTAAATGTAAAACCTAACATACAGTACATGGCAAAGAAAATCTGGGGTAAACAGAGAAAACCCCCACAAACCCAGGGACAGTGTTCAAAATTCTCAAGAGTATTGGAAAACTTCATCACTGTGGAATTGCTGTGAAGCAGCAATGCTAACCGCTGCACAATGGTGTTTCCCCATTACTGATACCCATCTATTTGTTTCTCTTAAACTGGATTTTGCATTACACAAAAAAAGTCTATTCTAGTAGTATCATGCTAAAGGCATGAGCCAGTCCATGATGAGATTCCAGATCTTTTCAGGGCATACACACTGACACTGGTGACAAATAAGTCCTTTGACATTTAGAGGAAAGTTTTCGTAAATAATGTTGTTTTAGTAATAACATTCATAGTGATTCTTTAGACATAGGTCAACCAAACATTTGATATGTTTTAAATTATGAAGTTAGTCATATGACAAAGTTTGGGAACCCCTCTCAGCCTGCATAATAATTTACTCTACTTTCAACAAAAAAGACAACAGTGGTATGTCTTTCATTTCCTAGGAACATCTGAGTGCTGGGGTGTTTTCTGAACAAAGATTTTTAGTGAAGCAGTATTTAGCTGAATGAAATTAAATCAAATAAGAAAAACTGGCTATGCAAAAATGTGGGTACCCTTGTAATTTTACTGATTTGAATGCTTGTAACTGCGCAATACTAATTACTTGCAACACCAAATTGGTTGGATTAGCTTGTTAAGCCTTGAACTTCATAGACAGGTGTGTCCAATCATGAGAAAAGGTATTTAAGGTGGTCAATTGCAAGTTGTGCTTCCCTTTGGCTCTCCTCTGAAGAGTGACAGCAGGGGATCCTCAAAGCAACTCTCAAAAGATCTGTTCAGTATCATGGTTTATGGGAAGGCTACAAAAAGCTATCTCAGAGGTTTAAACTGTCAGTTTTAACTGTAACGAATGTAATCAGGAAATGGAAGGCCACAGGCAAAAGTTGCTGTTAAACCCAGGTCTGGCAGGCCAAGAAAAATACAGGAGTGGCATATGCACAGGATTGTGAGAATGGTTACAGACAACCCACAGGTCACCTCCAAAGACCTGCAAGAACATCTTGCTGCAGATGGTGTATCTGTACATCGTTCTACAATTCAGCGCGATTTGCACAAAGAACATCTGTATGGCAAGGTAATGAGAAAGAAGCCCTTTCTGCACTCAAACCACAAACAGAGTCGCTTGTTGTATGCAAATGCTCATTTAGACAAGCCAGAATAATTTTGGAACAAAGTGCTTTGGACTGATGAGACAAAAATTGAATTTGGTCATAACAAAAAGCGCTTTGCATGGCAGGAAAAGAACACCAAGAAAAACACCTGCTACCTACTGTTAAATTTGGTGGAGGTTCCATCATGCTGTGGAGCTGTGTGGCTAGTTCAGGGACTGAACAGTCGGATGAATTCAAGACAATATCAACAAATTCTTCAGGATAATCTTCAAGCATCAGTCACAAAGTTGAAGTTATGCAGGGGTTGGATATTCCAACAAGAAAAATGACCCAAAACACAGTTCAAAATCTACAAAGGCATTTATGCAGAGGGAGAATTACAATGTTCTGGAAGTCCCCTGACTTGAACATCATTGAAAATCTATGGGATGATTTGAAGCAGGATATCCATGCACGGCAGCCATCAAATTTAACTGAACTGGAGAGATTTTGTATGGAAGAATGGTCAAAAATACCTCCATCCAGAATCCAGACACTCATCAACGGCTATAGGAGGCGTCTAGAGGCTGTTATATTTGCAAAAGGAGGCTCAACTAGGAATTGATGTAATATCTCAGTTGGGGTGCCCAAATTTATGCACCTGTCTAATTTTGTTATGATGCATATTTTCTGTTAATCCAATAAACTTAATGTCACTGCTGAAATAGTACTGTTTTCATAAGGCATGTCATATATTAAAAGGAAGTTGCTACTTTGAAAGCTCAGCCAATGATAAACAAAAATCCAAAGAATTAAGAGAGGTTCACAAACTTTTTCATATGACTGTATAAAAGTGGATTTAAAAAAAAGACTTCAGTTGCTCATTCAGTTAAATTTTTTTAAATATTAACTGGAATAAAACATCTTATACTCAGCAACAATCATGAAGTTTGCCCAACTTGAACTTAAACTATGGGATGTACCTTTTGGGCTTGGGGAGTGTGTCCTGAGGGGTTGTGGGCAGTTTAAGCAATCAACATTGGTCCATTTTGACTGCTGGTGGCGATTCTCCACAACTGTTACAACTGTTTTTGGCAATTCACCAACGGGGTATACCACCCCCCTCCCCCCGTCTGTTGTAATGTATATTTCTATTTGGTGCCATCCCATGTACTTTGTGGTTGAAGCCCTAAGAGGCTGGTCAGTTCTTATATTGCTGCTTCATGAATCCTCCTTCTGGCTTTACAAGTGGCACAGAAAGAAAAACCTGCAGTGGAGTATTGAGTTTGTTTTTGGAGTTTCTGCAAATAATGTTTTCTTTTGATTTTTTTTTTATATTTTTTTTTGTGGACTATTGCATTTGTTTTTGAAATCTGCTGTATATGCATTGGGCCTTGTTTGCTTTGTATTTCCTTTTTTGGCATATCCTTTGTTTCTATTTTTGTCTTTATAAAGATTCCTTGTTTTCGATTGTCTCCACAAATCACAGTTTTATGGTTTTCTTGACCTTGTAGAATATTTTAATACTTTTCAGGACTTTGAGTATATTTTTGAACTTTTGAAGTAAGTTCCCCATTTTGCGCTTTGTGGGACATTGAAGTTTCTGTATTGGATTTAGTACCACATTTCACACTTATCTAAAATGATTGGATCCGTGTTGCATGTGTTAAAATATCTAAATTGAACTGCAGTGTAAACATAGTCTAAAATATATTGTAAGCATTATACAAAGGTAACTACTAAGCATCAGATATAAATATGCCTTTTTTTAAATTAATCAGACTTTTTCAAATGTACTTCCATGTATTTGAAAAACTACATTTAATGAGCTTATAAGTTCAATCACTAATTATAACGGTCATTATTTATCAGATCACTTACTGGTAATCCAAGTTTTCCCCATCATAATCTGATTTACAGTAAGATGAAATTTTATCTCAGAAGAAAAAAGCCCAGAGGAAAGGACCAGTCTTTGACAGTATACCAGGCAAGTTAGAAAACACACAGCTATGCTTATATTACAGGTAATACAGTACATTTTTTAAGTAATGCATGTCTAGGCCTCTGTCCTGTTAACATTAATCCATTTTTTTAAATGTAATTATTAGAAGATATTTATATCCATTAAAAATGCATACTGATACTCAAATATATTTGTTGGGAGTCTATACTAGTTTAATTCTTCAGGTGACAAAGTGAAAACAGATTTTTGTTGTAATTGGCCTTTTAATGGCCTTCAAATTAATTACTTGGCATTCCTGTAAACTAACTTCTTTAATTAACAATGTTGGTTGACAATAGATCTTAAAGGAAAGATGTAATAAGCAACAATACATTTACGACCTATTAAGAAACTGAAGGCAATTTAACATGAAACCAACACAGCATACCTATACTGAGGTTGAATATCTCTGGATAAATACTAGTAGCATTTTATTAAATCTTCTAGCCTTCATATTTTAGACTGAAACTGTATTAGACACATTAGGAATGATCGACAGGTGATATTATTCTATATACATAGTTTTCATGTTAGTTTTATTTATTATATGTTTTATGCACTGTTATTATTCAAAAATGTGTTTAAATACAAGGACCAAAGGCAAGAAAAATGAAAAAAACAAGTTCTGCTGGCAAACTGGTAAGTTGGGACAATACAAGAAACTGCAGTAAAATAGAAAAGACAGAAATATAATTTTATCTTGTGTTTTGCATCATTGTTTGACTTTTGATCATTCATAGTGATGTGAAAAATGATATATGAAAATTTCCATGTACCGACTTCACTGACATTCCTGACTATTGTTCTTCCTAGCCTCAAATAAACTTTTGCAGTCTCTGAAACTCACAAAATGCTTTTGTTCCCTGGGATTTCTAACCACTCTTGTGAAATGTTAATTGTCATTCTTGCAAGACTGAAAGATTACTTGTGAACATTTAAGATATAATCTCCAGTAAAAGTTCTGATAAAACCATTACTGAAAGCAAACAAGCAAGAGTTACTACTGTAATAACTAGCAAAAACACCTGGTGATATCTGGATACAACTGAAAATGTTAGATTTCAGTCAACCAAAATTAAACACATATCAATCTTCATAATTAAGATCATATAAACTTATCCAATTAAACTAAAGTATTTTCATAAATCAATGTCTTGGTTGGATATGTGTGCTTGTCCATTAAAGAGGGGTTTGTGAATTTATCAAGATCTACACAGAAACACTGCAAATCATGTATAAATGTAATCTGCCTTAACATAACATCAACTGAAGTGATTCCAATAAACTGTAAATAAAATATTCTATTCCTGTAAAACTGCCCTTAAGGTTTCCTTTTTTGCATTGATTGTGTAGAGATAACCAATGTAAACAAAGAACTAACAAAGGATCTGTTGAATCGTATGAATGCAGTCAGTTTCACAAAATCTTGTGGAAGATGGGTTTTATCGTTTGATGAGACCAAGTTGGTCAATTTTGGCTTTAATTCCAAAAGGTATGTGTAACAAAAAGCCAACACAACTCCTCATAATTTGTGCACCTACCTACAAGAATGGAAATGGCACTGACATGTTATGGGACTGCTTCTCTTCAAAAGGTACAAAGGCTTTGAGATAGATAGATAGATAGATAGATAGATAGATAGATAGATAGATAGATAGATAGATAGATAGATAGATAGATAGATAGATAGATAGATATTTATTGTAAAACTGAAGCTAAATAATAATTTCACCATTTATGACAGTTACCAGATGCAAACAGTCAACTCAATCAAGTAATTCCTTAAACAGAGGAAGACAGATGCCTTGCAGTGTTCCTGTTAGAGCTTAGACCTCATTTCTGTAGAAAATGTGTGAGCTCACCTGAAAAGCTTAGTACAGAACATATTCTTGCAATCTGAATGAGGTTAATCTTTTCCTCACAGACGAGTGGAAGAAAATAGCAAAATCCAGGAACATTGTGCTTCAGTATTATTACTTATAATGTTATGAGAAAGGAGAAAAAAGATCTAGCATTGATTTGTCTTGATTTAAGCCTTCACATCAACAAAAGCTATAATTTCAATAAAGGTACATAGAGTATCGATTTTCTCTGTTAGATAACTTGCATTTCTCCCCCTGGAGCAACACAAATGTAATTGTAAGTAAGGCATGGATTCATCAAGTTCTTTCCCACTGTATTTAATGTTTGGCCTATATATATCTTAAAACCTAGCTTACATCTGAACATGTCATGTCCTAGCCAACAAATTTGAAAGTCACTGTAATGCTACAACATTGTTTCTGGTAATGTTCAGGTAACTTTGGCTATCTTCAAACTTTGCAATGTACTGCCAATACTCTTGCTAAATAAAGTCATAAACTTTGAAATTTATCTTATAAATAACCACTACTACCATGTCTGAATTTAAAATCAGGGTGATTTTTTCACACACCCTGGATGCCTGCTGACAAAAGGGGCTTAACATATGCAAGAAAAAATATGCCTAATAAAAGGAAAAGTTCAAGTTACCACAAGCAGACTCTCACAGCAAACTGCTATGCAGCACCCATCCCTACCTCATATTGATCTTCAAGACTGTAAAACCGTCAAATCAAGCCTAAATAAAAGGTTTTTAAAAGAAACATATTCATGGTTGGGCACAATCAGAATAGGTGTCTATAGGTGACATAGTACATTTGATGTGCAACTCTGCCGCAAAATAGAAAAAGACAAAAAGGATGATCATTCAAAGTGGAGAGAAGACAAAAAACTTTATATGACATTCCTAGCTTAAAAGACAAAAACATATATGACGATTTGAATAAGCTCCAAATACCACAGTTGAGACTAATGAGACGGACCTTACGGATAGTCGGGAAACGGCTAATATTGCTGCCTATAGCTGCTTCATTAACAATATACAGTACAATTTTATGGAGCCACATAACACCAACTTTGACATGACAAGACAATGAAACCAATTTAGGAGATAAAATACACCAAGCAATGCCAAACCTGAATGATGAAATCCTCTATGTGTATTTATTTATTTATTTTTATTTGGTGCAAATGTGCAAACCGAAAATGGTCAGTTATATGTTAACCTTTTTGCTACATATTGCAATTAACCTTTTAAAATGTTTAATAGATTGTCATTAACTATAATACCAGAAAGCTGATTTCACATACATGTGGTATTGAACTCATCCATTTGTTTGTTACATTCATTGTAATGTAGAAATGAAAAAAGATAAGGTGAACTTAAATTTAAAGTTTAGGAGTTTTTTTTTTTCTTCAATGGCCATACCTGATTTATTATTAACATATGTGATTTTCATAAGATGCAAATATATGTATGTGCCTGGTGGAGGTGGTGAGGTCAGTGGGGGCCATTTTAATTTTGATACTACAGACACACTAAGCACATTTATTTTAAGTCATTATGGCAGAAATAACCAGTAGTGCCAGACTACACTGTTTGTGAAAAAATAAAAATATATACCTGTCAGAATTTTTCATGTTCAAAAAGACAATTGGAGGTTTCCCATCAGCAATATATTAAGGACTTAGGTGATCTTACAGTTTTTCTTTTTTAACACATAGACACACAGCCAATCTTCCTATAATTTTCTATCAAACTAGCTGTGTTACTTTCCTATGACAATGGATCTTGGTTATGGTGCCTATGTTTAATCAGGTGTATCAGAAATAATATATAACTGAGTACTTTTATGTGTACAATAGTTGTTTTTCTTTCTTTCTTTTCAATTTTTTAAGGTCATTTGATTTTGTAACTCTTGAAAATTGTTACAATTGCCGATGAGTAAATATTCCTGTGTATCCTCCTGACTGACCTTGGCTTTTGTTGATGGTCACTGCTAAACACAATTTTACATAATTCTTTCTTTCTTATTCTTTTGAATTCAAATAGGAAATTAACAGGAATATTGGGAATTTTAGATATAAATAAAAATAAGGTTGCACCCTGTATCATATCCTGTAAAAAGGGTAGATTCAATTAGTTTTGAATGTAACACTTTGATTTGTAACCTTGCATTGTTACAAAGTTTTGGTTTAGTTCAAAATCAACATACTCTGAATCATACTTAACTTTAACTTACTTGATGTACTTACATACATCATTGACATTTACAAGCTGCACAATTTCATGAGCCAAACATTTTAAGCATTGTACAAAAAAGAAGAGGTGAAAGGTAATAATATTGTGAACAATATCCACCCCCTTTATTTCTGTTCCTGGGGAACCTCTTAACTGAGGTGAGCAAGCATTTAAAAGAACTAAGTCATGTCATTACTTCTGGCTTGTGCTGTATTTAGGTATTAAAGTGGGTTGGTACACCATACAGGCACTTTCCAGTTTCTGCTTTTCAAAATGAAGCATAGCGGCACATCATAGTCTGAGCAAGTTCTTTGCAATATTGAATGTATTTTACAGACAACCACACTGTTCTTTGAAGTATAGTTATTTAAGCACGCTCGACAATCCAATCCGCCTTAAATTTGTATGTAATTTATACTGTATCTTGAGGAGTAAGAAGAAGCCAACAGAACAGGGAGTACTGTGTATACCCAACAAATAATTAATATTCAAATATGACTTCCATAGCATTAAATGTTTATCTCTGTCTCCTACTAGTTTCAGTTTGTTGCTGTAAATAACTGTATCAAATACTGTCACACACGTCGTTGGGAGAACGTTGATGTGCTCAAATTATGATATTTCTCAGCTGGACTGAGGGTTGGCACAGCCATCTGATCCTTTCTCCTTTTGTCCCACTGCAGACAAGAACCGCTCAAACAATGACATCACCACCAACCCTCCCTCTGATGATGTCAATTCTGTCCATCCCTGATGACAACTTCCTCTTTAGAACCCACCTATTGAAGACATCACTTTCACTTCTGGCCTCTCTGATTCATCTTCCTGTTTCAGGAATGAAAACCCTTTGTTTCAAAACAGAGTTCAAAACAGAATTGAGAACTATGTATTTATTTTTTTTGCTGTTTTCATTATATGGGGTGGCCATCACAAAACCTTTTTGTGTCTCGTGCTCTCCTTATTACACTACATTCAGAAGGTTAGATTTAAAGCATAACAAAGAGAGTTTGTCTTGAACTACTGTAGAATGTGAAGCAACAACAACAACAACATTTATTTATATAGCACGTTTTCATACAAAAAAATGTAGCTCAAAGTTCAATTTAAAATCTTTCATCACTGCAGTTGGAAATAAAAACTCAAGTAAATACAATATGCACTAAAGACATTTAGAAACTCAGTTTGCTAATTGTGCTTCCATATCATGTTCAGATGTTTTCTGTTTACTTGTTACAGGGACTTGAAAATATTATGACATTAAATAAATATTTGCATTATGTTTTCAGTAAAAATAAAGATACATATTCTTTAATGATACAGAACATATTAACCAGGGCTTTTTCTTTTATGAACACTAGGGGGCTCCACCCCCTGCTGGCTTCGTTCGCCCACCCCCATGTTTGGTTTACCGGATATACAATTTAAAGAGATTGTTATTTTCATGGGAATTGTTACATATGCATTATTTTTACTTTTACTTTAAAACCTTTCGTAAAAACAATACTTGTCCTTTATTTCCGGCCCTGGGCGTGGTTACATCTGTTTCTCGTTGGACGTATAACGCTGCTCGCATTGTGTGTGTGTGAGGGGGGCAACAGAGCACACGCTAAGGATATGCTGTCTTTCTGCTGCTGGTGATCTGCCTGTTCTGCTTGTTGCATGTCGTTATTTTAAGAGCTGTGAGCACATGAAGCGTGTCTGCCAAAAGCAATCCAACAACTGCTAGGTTAGATGTCCGTGGACTTGTATTAAATGATGGCTCACTGCCTTGTCTCCCGTGACGTTGTAAAAACAATAGTAGTCCTTTGTTTCCAGCCATGGGCATGGTTAAATGTCTTTCTCGCAGGATGTGTAATGCTGCTCGTGTTGTGAAGGTAGGGCAGTGTCGATCATTTTAAAGCCTGTACAGCCGCTGTCCTTTTTGCCATTTCGTGTCTCTGCTGCTCGTGTTGTGATCGCTTCTCCGTGATCATAAATATACACCTGACCAAATTGTGTTTTCTTTGAAATGAAACTTGGCGTTGCTTTAACTGTTGCGGGACCACAGATTCTCATAGCGTACGGTCCATTATTGTGTACATCTACGTTTTGTGCATTGAATGATGCGAAGGCGAAAAGACTTTGTTTTCTGCTGTTTGCCTTTTATTTCTGACCTTGCTTTGTCCTGCTATTTTTTCAATTACACCTGGTCCTGATGATTAATTTCTTTTTGTTTGCACTAATGCGATCTTTACCATCTTTTTTTTTTATACTGTAGCGACTGACGTAATAAAGTGTCACAAAAGTTTTACTTGAACAATCGCCCACTTCATAACCCCAAACACAACTTTCTAGCACCCTCTCATCCCCCAGTTCTCGCCCAATTTACCGCATCAATCAATACCCCGCTATCAGTCTTCCGTGCTGTACTCCGCCCTCCCTTAATTGGACCTAACAGTCACTTAAAACAAATAAGGCTTCAACCTGGCTGGAATGCTACAATACTTTCAAATTTTACTGCTTCCATATTCTTTACCTTTCTCTGCATGTGTATCACGCCATCGTTTGTTTGAGCCTTTCAAATTCCAATGCTTTCATAATCTCTTATCTGCCTTTTTTTCTCTCCAACGCTTTTGGGCCTATTTTCTCCTTGCTGCTCTTTCTTCTTTGCTTAGTCGTTGACGTTTCATCTAGAACATATTGTCCTTATACGCTTTATATGTGCTGAGAGCACAGGATCTGTGTGTGCTACACGTCTTTACACAAGAGAGTGTTTGCTGGCTGTGCTCTCTTATTTGATATTGTTGGCATTTCGCGGGTCTTTTAAGTGGTTTCCGAGAAGATCACATCTCATCACCCTGCTTTTCCTTTCCAGGATTTTTTTTTATAATAGAGAGATATATAGCTGCTTCACAAAGTATTTAGACTCCGTCACTTTTCTCACGTTTCACTATGTTGCAGCTGTGCGGCGCTTCTTCTTTCGGATGCTCCAGCATCTCTCCCCTGCACATGTCCAACCCAACGCAATCTCACCTCTCTGACTTTGTCTCCCAACAGTCCAACCTGTGCCGAACCTCTAATGTACTGATTTCTAATCCTGTCCTTGTCACACCCAATACAAATCTTAGCATCTTTAATTCTACCACCTCCAGCTCTGTCTCCTGCTTTCTGGTCAGTGTCACTGTCTCCAACCCATATAATAAAGCTAACCTCACTACCATCCTGTAGATCTTTCCTTTCACTCTTGCTGATAACCATCTATCAAAAGTTACTACTGATACTCTTCTCCACCCATACCACCCTGCCTGGGCTCTCTTTTTTACCTCTCTTACACAATCCCCATTACTCTGCACTGTTGATAGCAAGTATTTAAACTCATCAACCTTCACCAACTCTCCTCCCTCACCATTCCACTGACCTTCCTCTCATTCACACACATGTATTTTTTACTGTTCCTACTGACCTTCTTTCCTCTCTAGAGTATATCTCCACCTCTCCAGGGTCTCCTCAGCCAGCTCCATACTTTTGCTACAGATTACATCAATAACAAACATTACAGTCCAAGAGGAATCCTGTCTAATCACATCTGTCAAGTTGTCCATCACGATTGCAAATAAGAAAGGGCTCAGAATCGATCCCTGATGTAATCTCACCTCCACATTAAATGCATTAGTCCCTCCTACTGCAGTTCTCACCACTTTCAAACTTCCCTCGTACATATCTTATACAACTCTTACATACTTCTCTGCCACACCCGACTTCCTTATACAATACCACAACTCTTCTCAAGGCACCCTGTCACATGCTTTCTCCAGGTCCACAAAGACACAATGCAACTCCTTCTGGCCTTCTCTATACAAAAATCATTAAAATTTTTTTCCTCACATTAAACAACACTCAATATTCTAAAAGACAAACTGAAAACAGGATTTTAGAAATATTTGCAAATTTATTACAAATAAAACTGAAATAGCACATTGATGCAAATATTCATACCGTTTAACTTAGTACTTAGGTTAAGCACCTTTGGCAGTAATTACTGCCTGGTGTCTTCTTGCGTATAACACAGCTAGCTTGGATTTGGAGATTTTCTGCCATTTTTCTCTGCAGATCCTCTCAACCTCTGTCAGGTTAGATTTAGACAGTTGTTTTCAGGTCTCTCCAAAGATGTTCGATTGGAGTCAAGTCCGGGCTCTGGCTGGGCAACTCAAAGACTTTCCCAGAGTTGTCCCTAAGCCATCTTTGTGTATTGTTTGCTTTGTGTTCCGAGTTATTGTCCTTTTGGAAGGTAAACTTTCAGCCCAGTCTGAGTAACAGATTGGAGTAGAGCAGGTTTTCATCAAGGATGTCCCTGTTATTT
Source organism: Polypterus bichir lapradei (assembly GCA_026402145.1). NCBI lineage: Eukaryota > Metazoa > Chordata > Cladistia > Polypteriformes > Polypteridae > Polypterus > Polypterus bichir. Next base: position 15,962,264 of record JANRMT010062836.1, read on the forward strand.
GCTCCATTTAGTTTTCCCTCCTCCCAGTTCCTGCCTCTGTATCCCCACAGCATAATGCTGCCAACACCATACTTTAATGTTGGAATAGTATTGCACGGGTGATGACCAGTTCTTAGTTTCATCAGACCTGAGAATCTTGTTTCTCACATGCTAAGAGTCCTTTAGCTGCCTTTTTGCAAACCCTAAGCAGGCTTCCATGTGCCTTTTCCTGAGGAGAGGTTTCTGTCTAACCACGCTTTTAAAAAGCCCAGATAGGTGGAGTGTTTCAGAAATGGTTGTCCTTCTGGAAGTTTCTCCCTTCTCTACACAGATTCTCTGGAGCTCAGCTCTCTTACCATGACCCTTGGCCACGATTGCTTAGTTTAGCTGAGTAGCCAGCTCTTGATAGAGTCGTGGTTGTTCCAGACTTCTACCATTTAAGAATTATGAAGGCAGCTGTGCTCTTGGGAACCTTCACTGCTTAAGGAATTGTTTTTAGGTAGCCTTCCCTGGCATAATCCTGTCTTTAAGCTCTGCAGGCAATTCCTTCACCCTCATTGTTTGGTTTTTGCGGTGATAAACATTGTTAACTGTGGGACCTTCTATAGAGAGGTGTGTTCATTTCCTAATTATGTTCAATCAATTGAATTGACCACAGGTGGACTCCAAACATGGCACAGACGGATCTCTCAATGATGATCAATAGAATGGGATGCACCTGAGTGAAATTTCAAGTGTCATATCAAAGGGTAATATTTGTGCCAATATTAGGTTTCAGATTTTGCTTTTAATACATTTGCAATAATTTCTAAAATACAGTTTTTGCTTTGCCATTCTGGGGAACTTTATGAATCCACTGTAAATTCATTCACAGTGATGCATCCACTTCTGATAAATATGCTTATTTGTATGGGAATAAAATGAAGTTTAATGATGTAACCAACTGAAATATGGCGGTATCAAACATATCAAGTAAAATATAAATGTATATTAATGTGTATGCTCATTAAAAAAATGCACTGCTGAATAATGAAAAGGAGGGATGCTCAAGTTCATTCCTGCAGGGCCACAGCAGCAGCAGCTTTTTGTTCCAGCCTATTTTTTTAATTAGACGCCAATCATTGCTGATAATGTGCTATCATTCTGCCATTATAAAGCCATTCATATATTACAGTTTGCATTCCCCAGAATATCATCCAAATGGTTTTGTGGACCAGATCAGATTAGTAATTCTCAGCCCTTTGTTCTGATTTCTTTCCCCTTTCTTTTGAAATATTTTATTAAAACTTCATAGTAAGTGGTAAATTGATGGTTCCTTAATAATACAAGTGAATGCAGGTGTTTAAGACTAACATAAAAATTTAAAGATTTAGAATCTTAACAAGAGAGTTATCTAAAGTTAAGCATAGAAAAAGTTATTTGGCCAACAATTTGCTTCAGCAGTAAAAAAAAATAACTCCTAAATAAGGAAATGAGTTGGGGAAAAGAAATTGGAGAGACTGCACCCCTCTAGGACCAAATTTGAAGGCCCTTGGCGTAAAGCAATGTATTGATTTTCCAAGTACAGTGTTCTCAGAGAAATGTTCATTTAAATCCATCATATTTTCTTATGATTGGAGCCTAGATTTTCATAAACTTAAAATGGAATTGTGATTAAAAGAGGTGGTGGAAAAAAGAAAGAACTTTCAAAACCAATAGGTTTCTACTGCAGTATACTACTAATATGATAATAGATGGTTATCCCTCCGTCTCTTTCTAGCTGGAAAATTAGCATCAATATATATATATATATATATACAGTACAGGCCAAAAGTTTGGACACACCTCCTCATTCAATGTGTTTTCTTCATTTTCATGACTGAAGGCATCAAAACTATGAATGAACACATGTGGAGTTATGTACTTAACAAAAAA
>JANRMT010062836.1:15989156-16002432 GCA_026402145.1 Polypterus bichir lapradei
GGAAATTTTGAGATTAAAGTTGACATTTCGTGTTTTTTTCCCCACGGTGTGCCTATTTTTTTTTATCTGTACCCTAATAAGCTTTCATATGACACTCAGACAGTGAGCTACAACTCACCTTTCACGGCGACTTTGATATCTGACAACTTCTTTTTTATTTCAGGCACTGTGCGACTTTGTGAACTTGAGCTTTTGAGTTTCTCTGACACTCTATGTCACTCGATCCACTTCCTTTTGTTGTTTATACCACTGTTTAAACCACCAAATAGTAAGTTTTTCCTTGCCTCCACTTGGTATTTGCTGAAATTCTTCTATTTCCCCTGTGCTTTTGCCATTGCCTGTTCACAGATTGCTGAGCTTAAGGGCTATTTATATTAATTTGCATATTCAAAGGGGCATAATTCTGGGAGGAGTTTGGGGAGTGTCAGAAGGCGCGTGCATGTGCATTACTTTTCACACTGACTGGGATTTATGGAGCAGAAGAACATGGAAGTTGGCGAACGCACAGATTTATGCATCTGGAATTTTTTGTGCATACAAACATTTCCGCTTTTTTTCGTACGCCATATTTTAGTGTGAATTCTATGCACAGCATTATGCATGAGGCCCCAGGTGAGTATTGTACTCCTCTACTCTCAACTTCAACTCCTCTGGCTGAAGAAGAAGGATCCATTTCAAGCTGAGCCTGGGAGTAATTCTGGCATGTCAATGCTGTAGCTGGGAAGGAATTCCAGGTCAGGCAGGGGTCCCAAATGGTAAGGGAATCTCCTCCTAGTAGCATCCTTCAGTGGCCCCAAAATGATGTCCATGCAGCACTGTGGTTATTCAAACAGCAGCATGGCCAGAGTGGTACTACTACCATGTGTTCTGACCTGGAAGAACATAAATATTGATAAGGTACAAGGTCTGGGTGGACCCTCAGTAGAATTAAATAAGGAGGTGTGGACTCAATTAAAGGATGACTTTACATTTATCAGGATTGATTGGCTGCTTTTAAGCTAAAGGAAAAACGTAATTACTCTTCTGTCAAAGAAACGTTACTTGAGCAACTTAAACAACTGGTAACCAATATCAGTACTCTTAAGGGATCATAAAATATGATCTAAATTTCTGGTTGTTAGACTAAAGGTAATAATGACAAACCTAATGCATCCTGATCAAATTTACTTCATTTTTAGGCATGTCTACTTTTGATAATATTTTCTCTGTAATTTTGGCAACCTCATACCTGTTTGTATTTTTTTTGATCAAGAAAAAGTTGTTCTTCATGTTTACCAAAATTATCTCAAGAATATATTTCAAACCTTTAGACTTGGCCCTAAACGTGTTTGTTATTCAGTGACTTTATAATGATATTTCAACTATTTTTAAAATACTAAGTGCTAATTTTCAAGTGTAGAAATGTAGAGCTTTATTCCTTATTTATTGAGCATTTGTTGCTGTGACACTAAGTATATCTATTTGGTCTAGTCATCCTTGGCTATCCTTTTTAGTATATTAACTGCTTATGATGATGTCCCTTCTGTTTTGTGATACAGCAGTTCAATTAATTTTTATTGGGTTGTCAAAGAGTTTCTTTGGAACATACTAACTAGAAAAAGGATGATACTATCCTTGCAGCAGACTGGAAAGAAGAAGTCTAATCTTTCAGGTAGTCTGAAGTGGCAATGCTTTCCAGATAAATATCTTGTTTTCTGACTAGGTTCACAGAAGATTTAGAAAGGACTTTTACTGGTTGAAGCCTGATGTCACACACACAAGCCTCATGAGTGTTTTGTGGTATCCACTGTGACAACACAGTGAGAAAGACACTGAATTCTCCTGGATTTGTCTGTGTTGCTGGATTTTTATTATGCATATTTGTACTTGAAGACTTTGGGTTTTGGATTTTAGGAACATATTTTCATTTTACATAGCAATTTTGAATCAGTTTTTAAAAACATACAGTTTCAGTTACCAGTTAATTAAAGCAGGAATCACCATATTATGTTATCCTTTACACCTGCTTTATTTTGCATAGGAAAGCAATGCTAGGTTTTCCAGTATGTTAAAGTTCACTTATTATAAGTGGATTTTCCCTCAGAGGTAAAAGTCAGTCTTAATATGGTAGTTTTAAAGAAATTTAGGATATGCTTCTCTGAGTTTAGACCTAATATGGATAAATGTTTTCTTCTTCTGACTGCTGCTGAACAGACTGTAGACTTACCAGGTCATTTCTTCATTTCTGATAGCTTGTATAGTGTCATTCATTGTGATAAATTCCAAACAGATTCCAACTGTGTGTAAAGGTTCAATATTTCCAGCAAATTCAGAAGATGAATACAATAGAGAAGCCACCTTTATAAGAAACATAAGACATTTAATGAACGAGAGGAGACCATTCAGTCCATTAAGCTTGTTTGTTTAGCTAATAGCTAAGCTGTCTCAGTATCTCATTCAGGTACTTTTTAAATGTTTTCAAGGTTTCTACTTTAACTACATGACTCGGTAAATTGTTCCAGATTCCCAGAACCCTTTGTGTGAGAAGTGCTTTCTGGCTTTCGTCCTAAATTCACTTCCCCTTAATTTCTACTGGCCTCCTTGAGTATAGGATTCGCCATTAAGTTTAAAGAGTTCTGCTGGGTTTACTTTTTCAAAGCCTTTGAAAAGTTTGAAAACCTGGTTTAGGACCCCTCGTGAACTCCTTGCCTCAAAACTAAACAGGTTTAATTATCTGAGTCTGTTAGAGTTCAACATACCCTTAAATTACGGGATACACTCGATTTCTCTCCTCTGCACAGCTTCAAGTGCTGTTATTTCTTTTTTTGTACTGTGCTGACCAGAATTTTACACAATACTCCAGATGCTGTCTCACTAGCACATTATATAATCTTTGCATAACATAACAATTTAGATTCAACAATTTTAATGATATAACATAACATTCTATTTGCCTTTATAATTGCTTCTGCACATTGCTTAGATGCTAAAAATCTTGTGCCAATTATATAGAAGTCACTTCCTGTAGGACAGTATCTCCTGTTTTATATTCATAATCGATATTCATTTTGCACAAATGTAGCACTTTTCAACATTGAACTGTATTTTTGAAGTGTTTGCCCAGTTCTTACGCTTGTCCAAGTCTTTCTGAATTGTTTTTGCTGCCACCTCAGTGTCACCATTGCTCCAATTTTGCCTTCACCTGGAAATTTCACAAATATACTAACTGTTGTATATCGGAATCAATCTCATTAACATAAATCAGAAAAAGTAACAGTCTGAGGACAGACCACTTAGGGACTCCGTTGATGACCTCACTCCATTTGGATCATACTATTCTTATTTGTACTCTTTGTCTCCTGCCCATTAACCAACTTGAGATCCAGTTTTGTAAGTTACCTCTGATGCCTACAGCTGCTAGTTTTAGAATTAGTCATTCATGTTTAACTGCATCAAAAAATTTTTGAAAGTCGAGGTAAACTATGTCACATGCTTTGCTCTTGTTAACTACCTGTTCAAAACAATCTGAAAGATTGGTTTTGCAAGATCTGCCTTTCATAAACCCATGCTGACTGTTATTTAGTAAGTTTTTTCATACAGACACTTGTGTCTGTCTAGTCCACCGGTACTTTTCCTTTCTCAAGTGACTGCTCATATATACCTAATAAGGGTTTATAAATGATGTTCTTCATTTGTTTTAATCCAATTCGTACATTTCCATCAGGTCCGGAGTTTGGATTAGTCTTCAACGTACTGCGGGTTTGAAGCATAGCTGGCTCTTCTATTTTAATATCAATGAACTCAGTGCTTGTTTTTTCTTCTACGTTAAGCATTTTTTTTGTTTCGTCCTGAACAAATATTTGGCTGAAATATCTGTAGCGGGGCCACATAGGTATTGTTGTTTATTGTGTTTGCACCCATTCACGTCTCATTATTGGACATTATTGTCCGGCATTCGTCGAGGAAGCATGTTCTATTTTTTTCCGGGAGATTCAAACATATCTATTTTTGATCAGTTATCCGTATTCTGGACAGTGATATACCCAGACTCAATTTCACACCATTGACATTTAGATTATTCAGTATTATTTGTGTTTTGTGTTTGTTATACGTTTGCAGGGGCAAGGGAGGTTTTTTGTTATTATATATGTAGTGTTTCTATGTTGCGGGTTTGGTGGAGGGATATATATATATAGATATATTTTACGTCGGGGATTTGAATTATTGTTTTCGTCATTGTGCTTCATTTAATATATTCCTACACTTTTTTTCGTTTTTACATATCTTCTTTTATTTACTAATCTTTAAACCGTTGATTGGGGAGGAGGGAAAATATTAATTGTCAGAGGTATGGCTTGGTAGGGTCTTCTCAGTAATTCAACAAGGCCACAGGTCTTGGTAGTGCGGCTGCCTGCTGGGTAAGGGGTTGGCCGTTACATATCTGTTCACTTCACTTGCTATTTCCTTCTCATTTTATATCCATAAGGGTTCTAAAATTCTCTTTTTTATTAAAGTACTACTCAAAAAATGCTTGCTTTTTGTTTTGGCTTCACTAGCAGTTTTTTTCAGTTTCTCTTTTGACCTTTTGAATGCTTTTCTTGACTTGTATTATTGTGTTTGATATTCTGAATAAGAAATATTTAATTATTAGGCTGCTTTTTAAGTTTCCTATACAGTATTTCAGTTTTATCTTTTTAGTAATGCCCTTATATATCCATTTCAGTAATTTTTGGAGTATTTTTGCTTTATTTCCTATTGGAATAAACTTATTTAGAGCACAGATCAGACTGTCTCTGAAGTGACACCACATATTATTTATAGTTGCTGAGTACAGTTTACAGGTTATAGTATACAATTGACTTTTGCATGCTTGTTTTATGTCTCATTGTTTCCCGCTCTTACTAAGACTGTCTATTTCATGCTTTAAGTGGAATATTTTAGAAACACGTACAGTATACTATTTTTAACTTTTACCTGTGATCAGTTTCGGAGTACTTTATGTGAGAAAATGTATGGTATATATATTAAACTGGCAATAACTAAGAATAGGAGGAATAAGTTAAATAATTGTACCACTAGCAGATTTTGTTAGATTCCAAATTTGACTTTCTAGTTATTTAAAACATTGTTTAAATTTCTATGAACTACTTCTAATTTGGAAAGGTCTGTTACATTATTTGAGTAATTGATAGGATGTTATTTGGGATTCAAAATAGTAAGTCTTTTGATTTAAAAGTTTTACTATTGTGTGATGTATTTTTAAAAAAGTAATTCTTTTCATTCTTTGTTTCTTTTCTATTATGTTGTTAGTTAGAAGGTTGGCATGGTTTCTGTATTTATTAGTGTACTATTGACCTTTAAAATAAAACATTAATCTTGAAGTACTGAAGTTTTTAATGTTTACATCTTTACAGATAATTTTTTTGCTCTTATATCATGGTTATCATTCAATTATAGATTCATTTATCATTTTAATAAGAAGTATTAACATATTATTAGCAAAAGAATTCAACTATTGTTCGTTAAAAATTCTAATTTCTGTTAACAGTTCCTGTATGTAACACAACGGAGGCATAAATGTTATCTAATTAGTAAGCTAGAGTTGTTCAAGGGAATGGAGCATTAAGAGTTTTAAATTTTCAGAAATTATCGTCATTTTGCATAAATGTGCACAGTAAATGATAATCTTTTCACCTTTCATTTGGTCTTCCATTCTGGTGCTTAAACTGCAAGCAGAACAAAATTTAAGCCATCCCAGTAAAGTATGTGCATACTCTAAATCTATATTTCAAAAGCCACTTCAAACATGTCTTCCTTTATATTTGAGAACTGTTTTCATAGTAGTTTTCTTTCTTTTAAAAATACATTTGAAATTTTTATTCACACTGATGAGAGATTTCACTTTATATACAATGTGCAATTTCCACACAGGTAAATTTATGTATTAATCACTTCCTGATTATCATGCAAGAAATTTCAGTAGTTCACTGTATTTTTTATATGTGACAGCACTACTTCTACTACTACTACAATGTTTATATTTAAAATGTCTATGGGACTCAACAAAACCTTATGAAAGTGAGGAGGGTATGCTTTAGCAGTTACGAAGTAGATTGTTCTACCAGTTTGGAAGGCAAAGACATTATAGCAGGCAATATACCAGTGGATGTGACAGAGCAGATGAAATTCTTCTTCTGGTATGGATTTTGAAAAATCCATTTTACTGGTAAGAAATATTAGTATAAAAATGACCAAAAAACTTACATAAAACATGAATGTGAAAATAAATAGGAAATGTGATTTTGTGTTGCTGTATCATAGTCTTAAATATGATGTCGCAATTTATGAATTTCTATGTAACCTATATGCAATAAGAGAGCCTGCCCTTTTAGAGAATTAGAGAGTACTGTTTGGTTCAATGTGATTGGCAAGTCGATGCAATAGGGAAGAAGCTACATCTTGTGTTGTGTTTGGCAGCAGTGCTACGAGCAAGCTAGCAAGCCACTGAAACAGAACAAAGCTGTACTTTTACTGGTTCAGGCCAAGAGAAAATCTACAGTTGAATCATTCTGAGTAGCAGAGCACTTACCAGTGTTTTCATGCATAATATGCCTGTCTGTACAACATTACATTAATCATTACATTGATCAATGTGGGCATTGATCATTCTGATAGGCTTTAGTGGCACAGCAGGCCTGTTAAGGCAGGAGATTTAGCAGACATCCAGCTGCACAAAACCCCCACTTACATTCAAAACTAGGTGAATGAACTCTAGTTCCAGGATCTGCCTATAATTCATCCGATAACAAATCAGAGTTGAACTGATATCTTTCTAGAGGCCCCTGGGAAGACTCTTTCAGGCCAGAAGTCACAAAATGGACTTAACCAAGAACAGAGACTTATAATTTAAGGAGTGACAAATAGGATAGACAGAATAACTCACCTATGAGAAGAGCCTAATTTTGTAACTGGAAGTGACTTTAATCCAATCGTGAGACGGTACATATTCCTTAAAAAGAGGTGATCCCATATTCCTTTGGAGGTGTCACTTTAACATGGGAACTTCAGAAGCTAAAGTCTGGGCCAGAAACATTAATACTTTTACTTATGAAACTGCACACAACACAGCAAAGGACCAAACAGGAAAGCACTTTCTATCAGAGAAAAGATCAAGTAGCAAAGAGGCTAAGTGAACTTCAACACAAGTAAAATCCTTCAATTGATCCTGGAGTAGCCATAAAGCAACAACTTCACAACACTGGACATCACCTTTAAGGACATGGTATCATAAAACTCTATTTCAAGATTGATTAGAATTCTAAATAATCAGTAAAAGCCTGCCTCTCAATGTTATGTGTTTGAATATCTAGTCTCTCTGCATTTTCTGTCTTACATATCAATATGTATATGCAGTTATCATATTTATATAATCCTTCTGTTTATCAATAACTTGTGTGTTTTGAGTAACCTTGATATAATGGCAGGAGACCCACCTCCTACAACAGAGAAAGGTTAGGTAGGAGCCTTACTGAATTATTTAATTAATTACAGCCACTTGTGAAGGTAAAACCGATAATTAATTAATCAAGTTAAATCTTTCCTTGCTTCCTATATTAGCTATATGTTCATTGTTTGATACCAAGTACATTATGCAGGTATCTAGTGAAATCATCAGCATTTTCACTCATACCATGATATGGGTTTCGGGCCATACCACACACTTCTACAGTGAGTGACGCCACCAGGTGGAAATATTTTGTCTAGGTGCAGTGGAGGTCCATCAAAGGGTTAGGGCATTGGTACCTTCCTTATAATGTCAAGAGTGTTTACATGGTCCCGCATGAAGCAAAGGAGCTGCCTTAAAAGCTTGACTCTTTAAGGGCAGCAGAAGACTCAAGGATGCAGGGCCATCAGGAGCCATTTATACAGAGAGAAAGAGAAAGAGTGAGAGGAATAAATATGATGAGTTCTTTAATACAGCAAGTTGACACACCAAAGGGAAGACAGTGACACATTTAAAGGTATAGAAGAAGAAGAAGCATGATTTGTTACAAAAGGCATGGGGCAAAACAGGTAGTACTGGCAGATCCAATCTCAGTAAAAAGAACCTTGTACTTGTAACAGATAGTTAAAGTGTCTTTGTGGATTAGGAGTTGTTAAGTGCAGGATGTTCAATTATGTACAGTCCTATGCTTTGCTATCTGAAACAGAATTGGTCAAAGACCCTGCAAATTCCCAGCCTTTATAGATGGTATGTGAGCTTAGGATCACATGGGCCACCAGAATTGAAAAATGCACAGAACTTCTCTAGGAGAGGGTGGTTTTGGGGAACATTCCAAACACTCAGAAGTGGTTCGGAGAATTATCCAGAACACACACCTCAGGATGGTATATAAAACTGCCTCTTAGCCAGTTGCCCATTTAACTTCAAGCTAGAAGGTGAGTTGGCCAAGAGCTCAACCTGGCAAGAAGGCAGCACAACCTGAATAGTGCGTGTAGGAAAGTTTGGAGGGGTTTTTGTTGTTTTTTGAGGTGCAATATGTGGACTTATGGATAAGTGGGTGGGTCACTTACACTTTATTGAGATGATTGAAAAGCTATTTAGCCACCTGAATTTTTAAAATTATTTAGCTGTGTTTATTTTCTTTAATAAATGTTTTTCACTCACTTTGTTCTGCTTGGGTTGTACGCACTTTTAATTAGAAGTAATAGTAACAGCCCTCCTCATATCCAAAGTGAAGTTAAAATACAAATTGCTTTAGCAAATTTCTTGTTCACTGTATATTTTCGTCAATTCATTTAACATTATGCTATTTCTGGTGATTCTGTTTATATTCACTTTTTAATGGATATATAGCATATATGAAATAACCTCCTATTTTTATTGTAATAGCTATAAATAAATATAATACAATGTGTAAAGTGGTATTTACTATATTAATCCTAGATTATGGACAAAATGCTGCAATTGCGTGTCTTAACACCTGAAAATAGCTACATTAAGCAGATGAAGCCCTTCATGATGTAGTGATTGCTTTTAGTAGGGTAACTTAACACTAAAGAGTTAATATCTAGGTCTGTAATGAGCTTTTCCAAAGTTCATTTTTCTCTGGCAGATGCGTCAGTGCACAATAACTGTCTAAGAAAAAACAAAGATGATATTAGTGAAAAAAAGAACAGAATGCTCCTGACAGATAGAAAAAAGTCAATATGATCCCTGAGACAGCACAGCCTGAACTGTGGAATAAATTACATGATTCGATGAATCTGGGGCTTCATGCGGACTTACACAAAATTGGAAAGAAAAAAGCTTGCTCTGGCTTCAGATGATATTTACTGCTTGATGGATTTACTAGCAGCCTCAGTACAGTCATACTGTATTGAATTATTGGCCTCTATTTAGCCGTGTATCTGTGGGAGCTTGAGTGTCCATTTAAGCAACAGTGAGCTGGACGACTGCCAAATCTTTTTCCAGCTTCTGGCAGGAATAAAGATTGAAGTTAAATAGCGAACAGTACATATAACAAGAAACTTAAGAACAAGCTTATGTTTTAAAGCCATCCAAGGCAGTGGTAGTTTATGAATATTAATATACACAATATCAATATAATATCAACATTTTGTAATTTAATGTGAATGTTTAGCCATTTCTGATTTATAAAAACACAACAAAAATTGTGTGGTTCTTTAATTACAGGAGAGCTGTATATAACACCAGAATACACTTGGGAAATAAGGAAAAACAAGGCCACTTGGCATATACAGGTGTGTCATTCCTGCTCAAATTTATTCTAAATCTGTTATTTGTGGTGCAGTTACTGGACCACACGAACAGACGAGAGGAATGGTCATGCATTGAAATGCACTCTCTTTTTAAAAATTGCAGCATCTCCATAATTTAATCTCATGAGTGACAGACTTCTCTTTGTCTTTAACTTAATTCTTATCTTTATCATACAAGTAATTTAAAAGTACTTTCAAATTTTAAGACTCCTCCAAAAACCTATATTTTAGATCCTATAAATTCAGTTGATTCATTATTTCTAGGCAATATAACTGACTACATTCAGAAATTGCCATGTGCATTGCTCCCTGAAAAATGTAGAGGATACTAGCATTTTCCATCATTCTCTGGTGAGAAAAACTGGAATTGAAACTCTAAGTGAGATGCCATCAATACATCATATAATCTATTTAGTGCATTATGTAATCTCAGGAACACTACTGCTATATGTGATGTCTATTGTCGAAGCATTCTATTGTAATCTTTAATGGTTTCCCTACACTACTTAAATGCAGTTTGATTCACTGATTTATGTTCTTTGCATAATGGATTGCTGTAAATTGATTCTTTCCATTCCTTCCAAAATCCAAGATTCAAATGCTTAATTTGCATGAACACATTATAATTCTTAATAATATACTTTTAAATATTAATCATTTTTCTTAATAATAACTGTATACAATAGGTTTTAGTAAATTTGTAGGGGTAACAGTAGGTTTTTTGATCTGGTCCAAGTAAAGAGGGTAATCATAATACATATGCAATATTTACTAACATTTGATAACATGCTGTTTTGAGGGACACTAACAGTGACACTAAGTCCTTCGACCCACTCTAGGTAATATTACATATGTAATATTTACTAACTCTTTTGCTGCTCAAGTTTTGCAGGATGTCTTGTATGAGAAATCCACTTTAGATCTTGAGATAACATTTCTATTGATTTGTAATCTGGACTCAAGACATGCAATGAGCAAAACTTTCTTCTTCCTAATTTATTATTTAGTTTTCTTTTTTTATGTATAGAATTTGTTTAAGTTGGAAGATAAATGTTGGACTCAACTTTAACAGATAAGGAAAGCAAATATCCTGAAGCTGTCTTGTAAAATATTTTGGTGTAAATCAATTCATAGTTCCCTTACTGATCATAATTCATACTGGTCCATCAGCAGAAAAGCAGTCTTAAACCATGACACTTTATTCACCAAATGTGAGTTTATTTTGGTGGTAGACCATGTTATGTTTCCATGAAAAGTGTTATATTTTGTTACTGCTAAACAAATGTATCCACAGCACATTTTTTTAAAGATCTACTGGATCTTCCAGATGGTAATCTACAAACTTATTATAAAAAGTGATGTTTTGAGAAAAAAAGATTTGTCCAACTATCCTTCCACAATTGTTCTTGCTACTAAATTTGTATTTCTGTTGCTTAACTACATCCATGGTAATAAATCCTACACATACAATTAGAAGGATACATTTGGCAACCATTCACCCAGCAACAGATTATGTTTCAAAAGAAAGGATTTAAATGTCCTCTTAAGTTCGGGGTAAAGTATTGGACTTTTTGTCCAACTTGGAATAAAACATTGTTATTGCTGCAAAGATACTATTTGCAAAAAGATATGCATCAGAATATTAATGACTAGTAGTGATACCAGTCTAAAATAGGTTGAAATCTACATAATCAGCATCGATCTCAGTGTTAACATTTGTAGTGCACCATGCAATCCATATGTCTCTGTTAATGCCATTTGGTATGGGATTCGCAAAAGAAGTGTTAATGTTTGTGATGTTCCATCTATTGGAACGATGGAGACCTAGCAATTGGACGGACACACAGACAGACGCTTTTTTATTAAGTTGGATTATGTAATTATTACAGGTCTGACCTCACACATTACTACCCATAGGGTGATTACAACCCATTCCTACTGACAATCAACCATGGGAATCTGTTAGCATAGATTCCATCATGGATCTAATACCTTCTCCATAGTATACCACCATTCTGGTTGTAGACCATTTTGCTAGGATAACTATAGTGACCAGAAATCCTGTATTTTTTGCCTAACTTCTTTTTCTTCTTTCAGCTGCTCCCGTTAGGAGTTGCCACAGCGGGTCATCTTCTTCCATATCTTTCTGTCCTCTGCATCTTGTTCTGTTACACCCATCACCTGTATGTCCTCTCTCACCACATCCATAAACCTTCTCTTAGGCCTTCCTCTTTTCCTCTTCCCTGGCAGCTCTATCCTTAGCATCCTTCTCCCAATATACACAGCATCTCTCCTCTGCACATGTCCAAACCAATGCAACCTCGCCTTTCTGACTTTGTCTATCAACTGTCCAACTTGAGCTGACCCTCTAATGTACTCATTTCTAATCCTATCCATCCTCGTCACACCCAATGGAAATCTTAGCATCTCTAACTCTGCCACCTCCAGCTCTGTCTCCTGCTTTCTGGTCAGTGCCACCGTCTCCAACCCATATAACATTTTTTGCCTAACTTACTCCTACAAAATCCTCATTTTTTTCCTGTATTTCAAATATAACTCAATTCATCATTTATTAGGCAACATGTTGTTGCAGAAAGAGTGCATTTCTACTTCAGTTCTGTAGAAAACCCAAGAAATTTATAAACTCAAAAGGGATTGTTGTAAGAAACTGAGAAAAACTAAATTAACAATCCATGATGAAATTTTGGGAACTTGTATAACTAGATACAATATAATTGTCCAGCCTGAGACATGGTTATATTTCTCTAACATAAGAAACAGGGTGGGTAATCTTAGACTGCTAGTCTAATAAATCTACCACCATCTGTGAAGTGGATCAACAAAGTGTTTGGTGATTAATTATGAAGCTTCTCTTTTTTTTTTTACAAAAAAAAAACAATATCAAGTGTATGTAATATTCATAGGATCCTTTGCCAACCCCAGTTGGTCACCTGAGTCCTCAGTCTTGTCCCTACAGGCATTTTTTCAAGAAAATAACAAACTGCTTACTTGATGTAGTTTACTACTAAATAGATTAAGACATTTTTCCAAATGATTTAAAACTACACTGTAAAAAATGGCAGTAAATTTAATGGTACAAATACTGTAAAGTGGTGAAAGTAAAAGACCTTTTCTGAAAAAAAAGGAAAGTTACCTTATGTTCTACTGAAAATTACCTGTATATCTTAAACAATAAATTTCATTATTTTTTACAGCCAAGTTCTGTAAAATCAATATTTTTATACCTTCAAAATATGCTAAATACCGTTTATTGATGCACTAGCAAAATACCCGCGCTTCACAGAGGCGAAGTACTGCCTTCAAATTTTTATTAAGAAGAAAATTAAACCTTTTTAAATTGAGGGAAAATATACCAATAATTATTTCGTAAGGATCTCTTTGTATACCACATTGTGAGATTGGCCCTCCGGTTGTAATATGACCAAGCTGTGCGTTGAGCTTACTCTTGAGCATGCAACGTACAGTTGGCCATGTGAACAGTAATCTTGTTTCA
>JANRMT010062836.1:16022629-16046981 GCA_026402145.1 Polypterus bichir lapradei
GGAGGAATATTTTGTCGGAGGTAGTAGGAATGATGGAGTTTTCTCGGAGGGAGGAGGATGTCCTAAAATGGACACTGTAGGCTTGGGCATCTGATCAGGATGCCTCCTGGACGCATCCCTGGTGAGGTGTTCCGGGTACGTCTAACCGGGTGGAGGCGCTGGGGAAGACTCAGGACACGCTGGAGGAACTATGTCTCCCGGCTGGCCTGGGAACGCCTTGGGATTCTCCCGGAAGAGCTAGAAGAAGTGGCCGGGGAGAGGGATGTCTGGGCCTCTCTGCTCAAGCTGCTGCCCCCGCAACCCGACCTCGGATAAGTGGAAGAGGATGGATGGATGATGTAACTGTTCAATCAATCAATCAACATTTATTTATATAGCACATTTTCATACAAAAAAATTTAGCTCAAAGTGCTTTACAAAATGAAGAATAGAAAAATAGAAGACACAATAAAAAATAAACATAAGTCAACATTAATTAACATAGAATAAGTAAGGTCCGATGGCCAGGGTGGACAGAAAAAACAAAAAAAAAAAACTCCAAGAGCTGGAGAAAAAAAAATAAAATCTGTAGGGATTCCAAACCAAGAGACCGCCCAGTCCCCTCTGGGCAATCTACCTAACATAAATCAAACAGTCCTCTTTGTATTTAGGGTTTTCATGGAAGGACCTGATGATGATGGTCACGTAGACGTCTGGGTTTCAGTCCATCAATGTTGGTGCATCATGATGCTTTGAGTAGGTGGTGGTGGCGCAGGCCGCCGCCACCACAAAGAAACCGGAAAAAGAAACAGAAGAGAGAGTAGGGGTCAGTACGGATTTTGGAGCCACTGTGAATAGTTATTATGATGAATTGAACATACAGAGTATCAGTATTAAGTTAAAGTGAAGTTATAAAAAGGCCATGTTAAAGTAATGTGTTTTCAGCAATGTTTTAAAGTGCTCTACTGTATTTGCCTGGCGAATTCCTATTGGCAGGCTATTCCAGATTTTAGATTTTATTATTAATTATTATTAATTTTTTTATTTCAGATTTAGATGTTGCAATACCAAGCATTGCTGTGAATTGCCCTTTGAGTTTTGCAGTTCAACCACAGTGTTATATATCTGGATGACAAGTGGATAATACCATCCTATACAGCTGACACGGCTTGACTCAGTGATGTTTGTGAAATACTTGATCGGTCAGCAAGTTCACATTGATAAGTTCTTATGATTAAAAACAGAACTTGCAAAGGAGCAGGTAGAGCACAATTCCTCAAAGTCTGCTATTGTAAAGTTGGCACCAGTTCAGCACACAGCTCCATGAGGATAGCTCTTGGAAATCGAAAACAAGTTAGAAATCAGTCATTATCATCTATATATATAAAATTCTTTTCGCGTTTGAAACGGAAATTACGTATGACCACGCGAAACGGAAATTACGTGTGACCAGAGAACATATAATACAGGAAGTAATCACTTCGTTTGTGGACGCCATTTTTATATCATCTTTATGAATTGTTATTATTTGCGTGAGAGTTATTTTACTGATATTGAAAAGAAGTAAACACAAACACGCCGATCTATCCCATAGAAGTGCGCCCCACATCGCCCTCTCCCAGCCCTCTTCTCTGGACTCCAGCGCTGAGCTGTCCACCGCCAGGTGCGTTCTGACAGAGAAGTTTTATTTATTCGTCCACGTGACTGTCGCAGAAACTGCCACATTCTAACTTTTTTTTAATTGGCAGTACTTGATAATAGAAGAGATGAGGAAAACAGCTTTCCGTCTTTCTACTTTTTAACTGTGCCGAGCTGTAAACAATGTGAAGACAACACCACCTTCAGCAGCGAGAGATCGAGAGAACAAAGTGGACGCTCGGAGGCGCGGAATGTCAGGCTGCTCTGCTGTATTGAGAGCTTCGCAGTTTCAAGCGGCGTCCTCTCTTCACGCACTGTTTGTGACACTTCGAGTGCCCAGTCGGCTCCTGGGAGAGTGGAAATCTTTGCGAATGAGTGTGATCGGCTTTGTGAATTGTGCTGCATGCCTACTCACTGTCTCTTAAGTTGAGTTCAGGTCACTAAAACCCCGCAAAATTCAACTTTGCTTTTGTGATTAATTCTTTTAAGAAGATGGAGGGTTTACATCTAAGAAGATGTACCAACCTCTTCATGTTTAGTTTTGGACTTAGGAATTGTTTGGACCTTCTGCCCGTTAAGCACGGAAGGGCAGCGTCCACATTTCTAAGAATAATTTTTCTCTTAAATCACAGGCACATAGTGCAATGATGTCAGGCAGAAATTTGCAGGATCGCATAGAAAATGTAATTTTTATACCACAGCAGTCGTGTAGTGCCTTTCACAAGGGATCTGCTACTGAGGGATGATCCAAATACATTTAAGCTGCTGTTGGTGCTACTTACCTGTTGTGTTATAGCGCCTTTAAAATGTAGTTTACCCGAAAGCACTCCAGTACTGCTCAATGTATCTTTACTTCTTACATGTTAATGTTTTACTGTTTAATAATTTATATACTACATTTAGGTGCAAGGCTACCTGAGAAGATGTGATAGATATACATACTGCAAATGCTACTTAGCCTAAATCTTCTACAGAAGGCTAAGATTTCAAGTTTCCTATGAAATCAGGGAAGTCAATAGTTAAAGTGAATGTGGACAAACAACAACATATTTATATAGCATGTTTTCATACAAATGATGTAGCTCAAAGTGCTTTACAAGATAAAGAATGAAAAAAATATATAAAAATAAGATTAAGCAACACTAAGTAACAAACAATAAAGTAAGGTCCTATGGCCAGGAGGACAGAAAAACAAACAAACAAAAAAAAAAATTCTAGAGGACTGGTGAAAAAAAAAATCTGCAGGGTTTCTGAGGCCACGAGACCGCACAGCCCCCACTGTACAACAATACAAGAAGAGCTACTTTTTGATTTTTGGTGAAGCTGATCGTATTAGAAATATGGGGCCTAAACTTCTTAATAAACAAACAATCACATCAGTAAAGGGGTTTTAAGGCGATGAAGTGCTTTCAACTCCATAACTCTATGGTTTTTTTTTTTTTACAAATCTGTTTGGAAAATAAAACTTACATTAGAGCCTAAGTGGATTTGAAAGCACCAGAAAATCTCATTAATACTGCCTCGATACAGAGACTTAGTTTATCTTTAATTCAGACAAAAAAAAAAAAAAATAGAATGGCTCACACTACCATTAACAATAAGTACAGAAATTGTTCTTCAAGAATATACTACCTTTTTAATTATAAATTCCTCCAGCCCAAAATTGATCTTAGGTTAAACTCTTTAGAATCTCTCTAATCCAACAGTTAATTGGAATATTATGAACTGAACTCCTAGGGAAAGGATTGATTTAGGAAGTGTGTTAACACAGAAAAATCACTACCTTGCTTAAATTGTTGCTTAGTGTCCTCCTTACATGTTCAGTGTACAAATTTATACCACAATGGACTGGTGGCTTGTCCAGGGACGATTCTTGCAACACGTCCAGTGATGCTGGGATTGGCTTCAGCCCCCATGCAATCCTAAATTTTATAAAACGATATAAAAATGTTATATTTTATTTTTATGTTATATTTCTTAACTGCTTAATGCAGAAAATAAAGACACCATGCTATTACAGAACCTTGCTGTTTATCATGTTGAGACCGTATCCACTGTAATGTGGACCATGATAAACATAAATCTCTCAAAGTTCTTTCATTTCTTAGCCTGATCTGGTCATCGTAACCTTAGCAGCACACTGTACATAAAATACAGTATCACCAGAAGGCATTGCTATCTATGTAAAACTGGCACTATTAGAAATACATTTGTTTTGAAACAACCTTCTTAATCAATGATATGAATGAAGAGTGCAAGGTTGATTTACATTTAGGCAAGAAATGTATTTTGATTCTAATGGTAATGCAATTCTAATGAAGGACTCTACATCAAGTTAAAATTACTACCATACATCAAGATTTAGCTGGCAAAATAAGGTGCTACTAATTTTTATTTAATTGCCTCCAGATTACTGATTTTGAGTGGCAAAAATTAAGTACTTAAACAGTAGACAAAATCATCATAAGAGTAAATATGCATACATGTAAATATTGTTTTGAAAGTGAGAACTAGAGTTCAGGGTTAGAGCAAGGAAGGCTGAAAAGTAGTTGTGCTCACTAACGTTAAT
Source organism: Polypterus bichir lapradei (assembly GCA_026402145.1). Lineage (NCBI taxonomy): Eukaryota > Metazoa > Chordata > Cladistia > Polypteriformes > Polypteridae > Polypterus > Polypterus bichir. The sequence goes on from JANRMT010062836.1 coordinate 16,026,816, forward strand.
GTGACACATGGAGATGAACCATAGAAGTGAACAGCAGAAAGTTCTTAAATAAGAAATCCAGCAAATCTGCCTATTAGAGTCTATGTGCCCCGTTTGCTGGACAGTTGACTTGGAAGAATCAAGGCAACCTTCAGCTGGGTTGTTGTCGCTGATTGTGCCACCTGAATGTGGGTTGTTTAACTGCACAAATGAAAACCAGAAGTGCGGAAACTGACACAAGGTAGCTACCTATTCTCAAGACAGAGAAGACAGGCAGCTACAAAGGGAAATGGAAAAATGAATGGCTAAAAATAACATCAATGTCTCTGTTTTAGGGACTTGCAGTCATTACCATATTGTTCATTTTTTATTTATTTTAAATTGTCATGGAATTATTAGTGCAGAATACATCACACTAAATAAGTATTAATGACAGGCTCTTACAGGGTTAGGTAAAATTAATATTTTTAGTTAATGTAATGTTTTCTGATCTAAACTTAGTGTGTTGTTTAATTTTTTAAGAACTTAGCTATAAAGAACAAAATAAATTTAGAAAAACACTCCATTTTGGCTTTAATGAAAAGCACTGCTCCTTGTAGCCCACTATTAGTAAAACAATTCCTTTGTTACGCATGTCTTTATTAAAATTTTCATTTTATGAATGTTTCTCCCTTATTCATTTTTGATACTATATTTATGTAAATGGTTTTGTTTTCAATTGTTTATGCAATAGTGACTTTTAAGTAAATTAAACATTTCCTTTAGAAACTGATTTTAATACTATGGGATGAAAACAATATTTGCAAGAATTTACTATAAAAAGTTTATTATAAATTTGTCCTTGTTTTACACAACTCCTTTCAATATCTCAAAAAGTTAAAGTTACATTGTTAGACAGACACATTTCAAGCATAAATCTAGTATTTTATATTTGTGCCATGAAAAACCCTGCTGACAGTCTGACAGAAACAGTTCAGCCATAGGACTCTAACAATTCAATAAACAGTTTGATTTTAAAACAAGGCCAAAATCGATTCAATCCTTTTCAAATAAATGCTTTTTTATAGCTGTTAACTTTTTGCACATACTGTGCTGGCTTCATTTTCTCATTTTGCTATTACGCATTTAAAAATAGCTAGGCAAATAAAACACCACCAATTGTCCAGTTCTCCAGCTACCCAGCTGTAGTTTTTCAATCTGTGCATCTTTTCCTTTTTTAATGACTGCAGGAAAAGCTTGCCCAGCATGTAGTTGCTATATATTAGAATGATGCGATTTAATTACAGCAACTGAAAATTTACCTAAACATTCCATTAAATAATATGTAACACTTAATATTAACTTTCATTACTTTCAGCAATAAAATTTTACAATCAATGGTTTCACTTTGATTGCTTTGTTTTTTGCTGTCCAAATCCAATGATGTTGTCCACTTCTCTCCTTCAATGTTGTGTTCTCTGATGGCTTAACAGTCTAATCCCAGAACAACAGATTTTATTTCCGTTGGGGCATGCATGGTTTCAAATCAGGTTGGGGAGTATGCACTGGTATAACACATTGGCGCACCCATCACACAACAAAACGGCTTGGGATCCTACTTGGCAACCCCCAAGGCAGACACACGGTCCTGCGCCACCCTCCAGAAATAACCTTCTATCTGCCGCAGCCAGGTGTTATGTGGGCTTCCCCATGGCCTGGACCTGCCACTTGGGTCCTCAACAGTGGTGAGCCATCAGGGCCTGCAAGGCCTTCTCTGCTGGCCTAAAAAAATATCTGAATCACAAACTGATGTTAATTATATTTTGTCCATGAATACTTATTAAATAATTCCAAATAGTCTGTCCGCTTCCTTTCATAGCTTTTCCGATGGTTGTGGTGCTTCCAGACATGTATTTTCGTATTAAAGCATTTAACCAATCACATTTCAGCCATCATTTGTTGCCAGGCAGAGTCAAAGTCAGTCTCCCCGGAGGCCTTCACAATCTGTTCTGCAGGCCCTCTAATACAAAATAAATGTCGATCTGTTGCTTCAACCAATCAGATTTTGAGTTGGTATCAGTAGGGCGTACGGCAACCAATTCAATTGATTGGACAGGATGGTGTAATAGCTATTTTGTTACAAGCAACGGTGCTTTCAAAATTTTTGGGGAAACCAGAGTGGACCTACAGCTGAACGAGCAAGTGCGCAGGGAAACAGAGCTCCACAACAAAAAGTTGTGGAAAAACAGAGAAATCTTAAAAAGACTGATAGACTGTGTCATTTTTTTTGGCAAACAGGAAATTTCATTTCGGGGACATGATGAAAGCGCGGGATCCAATAACAGAGGGAACTATGTGGAGCTTCTTTCTCTCATTGCCGAGAGCAACATGGATTTACATTACCACCTGTCCACCAATAAAGTGTTTAGTGGGATGTCGGGTAAAATACAAAAACGACCTGATCACTGCTATTGCTGAAGTGATGGGAGAAGAGATAAGAAGTGACGTTAAAAAAGCACCGTTCGTCTCTATTATGGTGGATGAGACGACAGACGCGAGTAACGCAGCACAGCTGCCACTGGTCCTGCGTTACGTAACGGGCACAGGTGTCAAGGAGCGATTTGTCAGATTTGAAGATGTTACCAGCGGGAAGCGAGCCGATGACATTACAGGTCTTATCATCAGATTTTTGTTGGAAAATGAATGTCTGGGTAAAGTTGTGGCACAGTGTTTTGACGGTGCAGCGGTCATGTCTTCTGGATTAAATGGGGTGCAAGCTAAAGTTAAAGAGAGAGCACCTTTGGCTTTATTCATACACTGCTATGCACATCGGCTCAATTTAGTACTGACTCAAGGGGCCTCAAAGCTTAAAGAATGCAAGATCTTTTTCGGCCACCTCAATGGCCTTGCTGCATTTTTTTCTAGATCGCCTCAGCGCACGCAACTACTGGACGAAATCTGCCAGCGGCGTCTCCCTCGTGTGGCACCAACACGGTGGCAGTACACATCCAGAGTGGTCAATACGGTTTTTGAGAAGAGAGATGCTCTAAAGGAACTGTTTCATCACATTCTGGAGCATCATGACGAGTATGATGAGGACACAGTGCGCTGTGCTGATGGATTTAAAGCACATCTAGATGATTTTGAGTTTTGTTTTTTGCTTCACACTTTCAATGGCATTTTTGTGTATTTTAGACGTGCGCTTTTCGATACTACAGAACAAAAAACTAGATGTGCAGTTTTGTCTGGCTAGGGTAAAGGAGTTCTGTGACACCGTTGAGCGAGGTAGAAGCTGCTATGAGGAACACTATGAAGCCACTGAACGCACCGCAGGCGCTCTGAGCGCACGAAGAGGTCAAGCGCAAGATCCTCGCGCGCACTACCTCCATCTCCATGGCAGGATTCTGGACAGTATTATTTGCCAGACACAGACCAGATTTGAAGACCTCGAAAAAATGATGTTTGTCACGCTCCTCGACCCCCAGAAGTTTCGGGAATACAAGAAAAATTTCTCACATGCAGCCTTCTCCAGTTTAACACAGAGCCACGGAGCACTTATTGATCTGTCTCGGCTAAAAACAGAACTGACTGTAATGTATGCCATGGATGATTTTGCAGGAAAATCTCCCACTGATCTCCTTGACTTCTTTCATCAGAAAAATCTGAATGAGAGAATGGGGCAGTTGTACACATTGGTCTGTTTGGCGGTGACCATTACCGTGTCAACTGCTTCTGTCGAGCGGACATTTTTAGCCCCAAAGCGAATTAAAACGTATGCCAGAAATACGACAGGGCAGGTTCGACTTTCAGCATTAGCTTCGATGGCGATAGAAAGGGACTTTTTGATGAAACTGAAGCGCATGGATAATCTGTACGACAGAGTAATTGAACTGTTTTTGAGGAAAGAGAGGAGGATGGATTTTGTTTACAAATAATCCGAATTTTTGGTGAGTAAAATGTTGCGATTTTCCTAAATAATATTGCAAGTTTATGAGTTATTATTGATGTTTTTTATGTGTGTCACGGCTGTAGCTGCAGTAGAAAGGAACTTGTTCATCCCTGGTTTGTCTGTTCAATAAAGGCATTTATTGTGGTTACAGGAGTTATCTAACTGCGATGCAATGGCTCTTTATACTGTATTTCTGCATATTAAGATGGTTTTTATAACCATAAATTAGTTTTTGAGGGGCGGGTTGATTCAGACGGAGCACTACTGAAGGCCTAGGTGTGAAATGCATGGTCCGCCACTGGTCCTCAACAATTAGGATCCTGTGAGCTAGATCACCCTCGGGGAATAGCACCACATGGCCGTAGTGCCATAACTGATGCTCCCTCAGAATTCAGGTAAATTGCATCATTCGGAACTTTATGAGCAATTGCTCATTCGACACAAAGACAAACCAGTTGTACCCAAGGATTCTCTGAAGAGACACAGTACCGAAGGAGTCCAGTCTTTGTCTCAGGTCACTAGACAGCATCCATGTCTCGCAACTATATAGCAAGACAGCAAGTACCAGGACTCTAAAGACTTGGACCTTCATCCTGTTGCATAAATATCAGGAGTGCCACACACCTCTTTCCAGCGACCTCATGATTTCCAAATGTTCTCCCAGTCCATCTACTGACTTCATAGGAAGGTTCACCAGAGACATGAATGTCACTATTGAGGTAAGTATACCTCTCAACAAGGTCGACACTCTCTCCGCAGACAGACACACTGCTGATGGCTGTGCCTAACAGGTCATTAAAGGCCCGGATCTGGGATTCTATCCAGGACACTCGCGAGCCCAGACACTTGGACTCCTTGCTCAGTCTCTCAATCAGAGCCTCCATTGAATGTATGGGTTGTAGTGTTGATAACAGTCTCCATGAGTGTGTCCCTCTGGGATCTCTGTTTCTGTCTCCTGATTGTCCTATTATCCTCCAGCGAACATGTTCCAACCACAAAAAGCTGCCACCAGGTATTACAGTCAGCAGCAGTATGCTTTAAGTCATATTTCTCACTTTATATGAACAATGGGGCAATCTAAATGAGAACAAGCCATTCATCCTATCAAATCCAGCCAGTCCTATCCACTTAATGCTTCCAAAATAACATCAAATCTAGCTTTGATAGTTTTGAGTTTCAGTTTCTTTTTACTGCCTACCACACTACTTGGTAACTTTTTCCATGTGTCAATGGTTCTTTGTGTGAAGAAAAATTTTCTAATGATTCTGTGAAATTTACCCTTAACAAGTTTCCAGCCTTTCTTATTGAATTCAATTTAAAGTAACAGTCTTTATCAACTGTACTAACTCCTTTCCTATTTTTAACACTTTAATCATGTCTTCTCTTAATCTTCTTTTGCTTAAACTGAAAAGGCTCAGCTCCTTAATCTTTCCTCATAACTCATCCCCTGTGGCCCTGGAAACAGCCAAGTTTCTCTTCTCTGGACTTTATACTAGCACTGCTATTGTTTTTGTAGCCTGCAGACTAAACAAACTGTACACAGTACTCCAGATGAGGTCTAGCCAGTGTGTTATAAAGCTTCGACATAACCTCCTTGGACTTCCACTCTACACATCGTGCTATATAATCAAACATTCTGTTAGCCTCCTTAATGGGTTCTGAACACTGTCTGGCAGTTTATAGTGATGAGTCCACTATGATTTCTAAATCCTTTTCATAAAGTGTACTTTCAATTTTCCGACCATTGTGTGTGCAAACCTAACTTTTCCACTTCCTACATGTAATATTTTACTTTTACTTACATTGAAATTCATCTGCTACAAATCTATCCAAGAGTCTCTGTAAAGATTTTGCTGATTCTAAATTATCTGCTATTCCACCTAGCTTGGCATCATCTTTAGTCTTAACCAGCTTGTTGCTTATATTCCTATCCATGTATATTAAAAATAGCAGCAACCCCTCAAACTAGTGCTGAGGTGTCACCAATTGCACGGCTGCGCTTGGGTTCTAATTTGAGATCCTGAAGTGGTTTGTCATGTGGTGGGTGTAGCAACAGGCTGTATCAGTGCATGCTGCCAACCTCCTTGTAATGATTCAATGGATTCTAGATTATATATAAGTCAATCAATAGGTATTGTTGTTTTCTTTACAAATGTTTAAAAATATTAGATTGCCTAAATATGTTCATATTAAGTTTAGAACAATACCCTATACATGAAAAAAAATGTGTGAGTTGTTAAATTTTAATTTCATTTCTAATGAATTTTGTACTTAAATATCATGTGATGGAAACATTCTTAATATACTGTATGTGTTATTGTGTTCATGAATGCAAAAAAATAACTATTCACAGTTAATAAACCAATTTTTATGAGTTTAATTTTACAGATTTATGCTCTTATTTAATGGGATTAGTAACAATGTGAATGTATGTAAACTAATAATTTGTTAAGTAATGAATAACGCATGTTAACAACTTATCAATGTAAGTTATAATGTTATAGAAAACCTTATAAAAACATGAATTCATTTACTTCTAGTTCCAAAAATTCACAAAATCATTAAGATAAAGTATTAAAGTGAAAAATGCAAAGTTTAAAATATCAAAATTGCAGTGGTTTAGCTTTTGGAGATGACTCTGTTATTCCTTTAATCAGAGCCAGATTAAGACGTTTAGAGGTCTAAGCACTTGAAAGATGTCGGTGCCCCCATATATCAAATTCACAATATAAACCGTAAAATAAAATTGTATTTTTCGAAATGAAGTTTATACAGGGCTCTAGCTTTCAATAGCACTGCATGCCTGTACAGTAATACAGGGAATCACTGTGTGTAAATTCAAAACACATGACATTAAAAATATTTGTTTTCATATAAAATGCTATGTATTATTGTACATGCAATAAAATTATCACATATGCATGAAAATTATTGTACATATGGTAATGCTTTACCACACAGTGGATGACTAAACGGGATAGACGACATGGTCAAGACAAGAACGATTATGTTCATAAGCACTGCTCACAAGATGGGGAGTTTTTACTGCCGAAATGCCGACCCTCTTATCTACCGAGGGAATTCACTGCTGTGTTTTTGGCCACTGTTTACATTCCCCCGCGAGCTAACTCCGTGGCAGCGCTCTGCCAATGCCGTCTCAAAAAACAAGGCCCGCTCATGCGTTACTTATTGGTCCGGTTACGTCACAATCGAGGTGCTATGTTTACAAACAGTGCCAGCTGAACTTTCCGTCTAAGATCGTCGTTGAAGTTGTAAAGAAAGTTAATGGCGTTTTAGTTTTTTATATAACGTTATTGCAGTTGTAAAGGTTATAAGTTCAGATGTCTGCGGTGCAGTGCAAGGTAATATTTTGATGTGTTTTGTTTATTTTAATTGTGAACAACTGCACCGCGTGCCGGGTAACATCGATAATGCTGCAAATGAAGGTTAGGGCATGTAATGCAGTATAATGGTGTGACTCTGTGACCTGTGTTAGGTGTCGCCTAGTGAAATGATGGGAGGTTTCGCCACGCCAAGTTTTTTTAAACATACAATAATACAGAGTAGTATTACCTATGTTATTGTCGAGAGTAGGCCTAAGAAAGGAATGTATAGCTACAGTTGTTTAAAAATGTATATGAACAGTAAGCTGCAGGCATGGTGTTATTTAGTGTTACAAATATGTGAATTTAACTACAGTAGTTTATTTTTTATATAGTGTTCACTTGCTGAAATGCATTAGAAATAACTGGTTAGGGCAAAGTGATACTGAGCACACATTTACTTTTCCAGATATCACAAATGGTACTGTTTGCAGAGCTTCATTTTCTCATGTGCGCCAGCTGCATGACAGTGAGAGAGATAGTATTATTAAGATGGCACCATCTCTCACTTATAAAGCACTGTATCCATCAAATCTTGAGCGCCAGAATGTGAAATTAGCTCTAAAGGTCTTTGATGAAAAGGTTGTTGTTGCTTTACATCATTTTGGTGAACACACTGGTAAAGATGTAACAGGAACTGAATTATTCATAAAAATCATTCTGAAGTTGTGGAAAATTTTAAATGTTAAATCATGTGATAAAGGTTTTAACAAAAGAGATGTGGATGGCATGCCAATTTGTAATGTTAATGATGATCGTGTTTCATTTCTAACTGATGTGTACAGATGGTTAGGTGAATGAGAACTGAGTTGCAAACCACGACAGGCGCAGTTCAGTGTGACGTGCAGAAATGAGCTAGTCATGGATAAGTCATTGCATTTAGAATTTTCACAGGAATATAATTACCTGCTTGACTCAGACAGGGGTGGTCTGAAATGGCCCTCAGATTTGTTGGTTGAATGTGTTACACAAATGTTTTTGATTTTCCAGTCAATTGTTACTAATGCTGAATATGAGTCAAATTTTTTATTGTTAAAAAATCAAAAATCTGCATTAATCTCACTGTTTAACGAACACCTGAACAGATGTGGACTGCAAGTTGGTAATTGTGTTTGTGGGAAGATTATCTGTAACTTACTGAAGTTGTCCATGTCTACAGTGGCCAACATCTGTTTAAATAATTATTGCAAGCGCGCTGCAGATAAATGTGGTACTTTTAAGGAAAAAGCTAACCCCAAATGTAAACTGGCTACATTGACAAAAAAGAGGTAACTAATAAGCCAGTTCTTTTGATATAACGTTCTGCTTTCATACAGATTAATATCAGCATATTTGTTAATTTTGCTTATTTTATGATGGTATGAAAAAAATCATCGTTTATCATTAGTCATTCCAAAATAATGGCTGTTTGTATTTTATCTGGTGTTGCTTGTTATTTTTTAGATTTAACTGCATTAACAAAGTGTTAAATGTAGCTTTTCTTGAGATTATTAACGGGTAAATCTGCATTATTTTTCACGTTACTTCTGTTTAATCCAGGAATATGTGATTTCCTGAGATGCATGTAAATATTCATTTTTCATATGGTGCCAACCACTCGTCGCTGTGATTTTCTAGTTTTTTTTTTCTTACTTTATCATAGTCATTTTCATATATGAACATTCAGTATTGCATTGTTTTATTCAATACAGTATTCAGTGTTACTCTTAGGTTAATCTCATGTTTAAGGCATTAATTGCATTAATGTTGAGTTGCTGATATCTATATAATAGTCGCTGTTAAGTATGTCAAATATGTGATTTAAACGTTATGTGTGACGTTTTATATAAAAATAAATAAAATGCATAACGCAACTGACTTGCCTTTGTTATTTCACGCATTGCATTAATTAATTTTACACGGGAATAATTTATTTACACGCGTACAACGCGACAGGTTCTCTATATGTGTCTGTTGCTGCTGTAGCACCTCGATTGTGACGTCACCACAGGCATGAGCGGGCCTTGTTTTTTGAGACGGCATTGGCTCTGCAAACTCCATGACGTCATCAGCGCCTTAGAGACGGCTCATCCCGATGCTGTTTTTATTGCAGCTGGCAACTTTAATCAGTGCAATTTACGGACTATACTTCCCAAATACCACCAACACGTGAACATTCCCACCCATGAAAAGAACACACTGGATCATTTTTAGAGCAGCACACACGGCGCATACAGGGTTGCACCCTACCCCCACTTTGGAAAATCAGACCATGTCGCTGTCTTCTTGTACCCAGCCTGCAGACAAAGGCTGAAACAAACAACCCCTATCATTAAGCAAGTTAAACTTTGGACCCCAGAGACTGAGAGCACCCTGCAGGACTGTTTTGCTCAGACAGACTGGGATGTGTTTAGGGTTACAACCACTCTAGAGGACTCTTCTATCAGCATACAGGACTATGCTGAGTACGTGACTGGGTACATTAGCACCTGTATTGACAACATCGTGCCCACAATACCAGTCAGGAAGTTTCCCAACTAGAAGCCCTGGATAAATACTCAGTATGCCACATGCTGCGTGCCCGCTCTCTTGCATTTAGATCAGGCACTGAAACGGAGTACAAAGCTGCGAAGTAAGGACTAAGAAAAGCCATCACAGCAGCCAAGAGGCAGTACAGAGAGAAGCTGGAGGGCTTCTATTCTACTGCTGACTCTAGACGTATGTGGCAGGGCCTACAGCACATCACAGACTACAGGACCACCACCAGCACAATCAGCTGCACAGTCTCTGCCGGATGATTTCAACATTTTCTACATCTGCTTTGGGACATCCAGCAACAGCACAGAGTGGAGGCACACACACACCTGGACCACACAACCCCCTCCCCTCTCCCAACGGTCTCTTCAGGTCAGGTACACAAAGCATTAAGGAAGATCAACTCCCGTAAGACAGCTGGACCAGACAACATCTCTGGGTGGGCTCTCAAAGCATGTGCCAACGAGCTGGCTGATATTCTTTGCTCCATCTTCAACCTTTCCCTCAGTCAGCGCATCATTCCGTCCTGCTTTAATCATCGTCCCCCTTGCTAAAAAAAGTCCACCCACCTGCCTGAATGATTACAGGCCGGAAGCACTCACACCAATCATCATGAAGTGTTTTGAGAGAGTGGTGCTGGCCCACATTCAGAGCAGCATACCGGACACTCTGGACCCCCTGCAGTATGCATACTGGCCCAAAAGGTCCATCTCAGATGCCATCGCAGCCACACTACATTATTCCCTCTACCATCTGGAGAACTAAGACTCCTACATCAGGATGCTCTTTGTTGACTACAGCTCATGTCTTTAACATGGTTATCCCCCATAAACTGTCTGCACTTGGCTTGCACCCGACCTTCTGTTACTGGCTTCTAGACTTTCTGACTGGCAGGCCCCAGTCTGTCAGGATTGGTAATAAGATTTCAGCCACCATCACCGCAAACACAGGCACTCCACAGGGATACATCCTCAGCCCCATCCTCTACACCCTGTTCACTCATGACTGTGTCGCCTTCCACAAAGATAACATAATCCTGAAGTTCGTAGATGACACCGCAGTGGTTGGACGCATCACTGGTGGGGATGAGGCAGTCTACAGGAGGGAGGTGGACAGTCTGGCGTCATGGTGTAAAGACAACAACCTCACCCTCAACACAGACAAGACGAAGGAAGTGATAGTGGACATGAGGAAGGAGAGAAGACCTCACCGGCCACTGTTCATCCGAGGGCTTGAAGTGGAAAAGGTGAGCAGTATTAACTATTAAATCTACATCAGTGAGGACCTCACTTGGACTCTTGGCACCACACAACTGGTCAAGAGGGCACAACAGTGGCTGTACTATCTGAGGAGGCTGAGGAAGTTTGGTATGTCGACTAAGATCCCCGGCAACTTTTACAGCTGCATTGTTGAAAACATCTTGACCAGCTGCATCACCGTGTGGTACGACAACACTACTGCTATGGACCGCAAACGCCTGCAGAGAGTGTTAAAGACTGCTGAGAAGATCATCAGGACCCCACTGCCCTCTCTGCAGAGCATCTACAACTGCAGAGTCAGCAGGAGAACTGCCTCGATCCTCAGGGACTCCACCCACCCCCAACACGAACTGTTCACACTTCTACCCTCAGGCAGGAGGTATAGAAGTATGAAATGCAGGACTTCCAGGCTAAAGAACTGTTTCTTTCCCAAGGCCATTAGTCTCCTTAATAACTGACTGGAGACCATGGGCCATCCTCATTCTATCTACCTCTCATAACTGTATTAGACTTGTCCATCACACACCTACCTGCACAATTACACTTTATACTTCTGTTTTTATACTTTATGCTGCCTCTCTTACTTATTATCTATTATCTAGTAAAGAAATAATTTCATTTACAGAGAACAGTTTTTCCTTACTGTGCACATGACAATAAACGTGAACTTGATTACATGAGCCTCAAAGAACCATGTGGCAGTTACCAGATACTAATTTTGTTGTACTCCCAAGATTAATAAATATCATTAACCTCTATTACTATTTATCATTACTTTTTATAATGTATATACATGTATGTAATTTTCATTTAATGTGGGAGCCCCTTTCTGTGGAACCTGGTTCAGCCACACCATTTATAGTTTTGCACTGTATGGTCCATGGTAAACTCTGGCAATGGAAAACGTTTGTGGTGCCTCCTTCTCTTGATGCCCTAAACATGTGCTTATTTTGCTTAATGGTTAATCCAGCCCTGGTTTTAGTACACGATTATTTAAGTTATTACATCTATTGCTGATTACACTTGAGTTATATTAAATCAGACTGGTTGTAAAACGCTCATGAATATTTTCAGTCATTGAATCATTCAGACCACATTAACTGCAAAAACTCTTAATATCGAAGTGTGTGAAAATTACATTATGCTTATTTATTTATTTAAATAATTAAATGATTAAAAAGTTTAAAACCTATAAAAATTAACTTTTAACTTTACAAATCTGGGCCATATGAATGCAAAAAATGAACAACAGGAGATCATATCAGTTCATCATTTGATTAGTTTGTAGCCGATTTGTCCCAATATCTCATCCAGATAATTTTAAAAAAATGTCAAGGTTTCTGTTTAAACTGTATAATTTGGTAATTTGTTGTAGATTCCCCAAACCCTCTGCATAAAGAAGTGCTTCCTAGCTTCTGCAATGAACTTGACATACCATTAAGTGTTGTTTCCCAATGTAAAATCAATACTGCAACAGTAGACTCCACAACCTATAAATGGATAAGCATTTTAAGAAAGTGTCTAATTAATGGATTTTGAAGCCTTAATTAGTTTTCACCATCTGTTCAAATACCATTTGCTAGAATTTGGCTAGGTTCATCATATGCACTTCTATTTTTTATCATGTTGTTTTGACTGGAATAATAATTTAGTAGAGTAACAAAATTTTCTGTTCCAGTTATTGTATTTTAGTGGGCCAGTGGTGCAGGCTAAGGCATCTTAGCTTGTTAAGTATATGCTGATGATAACTGATGGAGCTTTATAAGTAGTTTTGAAATAAGTCAAAAAAATAATGCTAATGACATAAACTAAACAATAGCTATTCTTTAATTCCAGGCATTATAGTTCTGAAGTATTCAACATTGTTTGTTTACTAAGTTATTTTTTTTATGTCTCTCTTAATGGCATTTGCCACAATTTTGATTACTGTTGTCCCATTCTTTATCCTCTTTTCTCTGTATTTTCCTTGCCACTATATTTATTTTCAGTCTTTCTTTTATATATTACATTAGCTTAGTCATTCTGGCCCCATAATTATCCCCTGTCTCTAACTGGTTAACTATCTCTCATATCTTTACCAACTAACAGCTAATGTGTGGTGAGCATATTAATCCAAAAATGGCTGCCATTATATAACAAAGCACTACATAAATGTAAAGAATTATTATCACATTCGTCAACTCATCCTTGTTTCTAAATTGTCATTCATGTTCATATCTACAACACCAGTCAAGTTTTGCCATTGTGAAGTGTTCATTGTCACAACCTGGAAACACATAAAAAAGGAAAACATAAAAACTACTGTTGATTAAGTTTTTAGAAGGAAGGCAATAGACTGAATATGGCATTTGGTGTACAAAACTTAGAAGGGCTTGCTTAACCTTACTGATTCTACATGGTCTTGTGGTCTAAATACTTGTGTCAATGTGATATCTGTTTTTTATTTTTAATACAGTTGCAAAAATTGCTAAAATCCTGTTTTTACTTCGTCATTCCGAGTGTTGCTTGATGAGAGAAAAAAAATTGTTAATTGATTTTAGCATAAGTTAATGTGTAAATAGTGAAGGGGTCTGAGATATTTGTATGCTTACATAATTCTTTATTGAATTAAATAACATATTTAAGCAGAAATGACTTCCTTATATGCAATACTAATAGTAAACACTTCAGTCTTCATTGGGAATTACTTTTCTTAGCTTTTCTGTGTCAAGAACTTTATCTTTTACTCTTCAGGTTGATATAAAGCAAGTAACACATGCTTAGCCATGTGTTAAAGACTGGCAACTATAAATAAATACCAAAAATATCTCAAGGTTGCCAAGTAAGGATGTGAATGAAATGGCACACGTATTTACGTTTTGAAATGTAGTAGGAAAATGAATGCAGTAATATAGTAATAAACACATGCATGTGCATTGGCCTGAAAATCTGCACTGTAGAAAAATGTGGCTTAAATGTAATAGTTGAATGACTGGAAGCTGACCTGCCAATCTTTTTACTATTTAAAAAAAGCTCTGAGAAACATAGACCAATGTAAGCTTTGTATTAGTAAAAATAATGCAATCAACAAATGAACTTTTATCATACATAAAATGTACATGAAAATGACCTCAAGTTAATTGTGTAATGTCATTTTTATTAACTTGCACAGTGCAGTTACGTAAATACAGCTAACAAGAAAAGTTGAATGTACAGATAAAAAAAGATTACAAAAAAAAGGTACAGCCTTCAAAGGCTTCCTTCCCTGTCTTTTTGTATAGTCATTGAACTGTTCACATTTAGGGACTACCACTAAAAAATCCTACAAAATGGCAAATACTTTGTTATTGTTTTTCAAAAAATTTAGGTAATTGTTAAGCATTTCTCAGCATCTTTCAAGTATTTTCAAAGAAGACTTTTGCAGGGAAAATATGACTGATTTTTCCTGTTGTGGTTTTGTGGGTTGTGAGGTGTTCAAGTGTTGTGAGATGATGTTGTGGCTCTAGAGTGTCTTCTATGACTATGGTGCTTTAAATCCTGGTGATCATAATATTGAAGTGGAGGTGGAGGTGTTGTCAGCATCATGAGCTCATAGATTAGACAGAAATATTGGGTTCATAGCTACACAAATAAAACTTGGACTAGTCCTTTTAATCTCACTTTATTCTTTAACTTGCAGAAACATGTTGGAATCTTGGGAACAGGAAAATTAATAAACTTGAAGAGATGTTTGACTCCACTTCTGTCTTCCTGGAATTAAAAATATTCAAAGGGGTCATCTTCAGAGCTATCAAGCCGCACGAGCAGTCGGCAAAACAGAAGATCCCCAGCCTGAGTAATAATTGCTTGTATTAGGCAATCACTTAAAAAAGTCAGGAAGGGCATCCAGTGTAAAATTTTACCAGATAAATATGCGGACAACAATACAGATTTCCATACCAGATCGGTTGAGGCCTGGGTTAACAATGGCTGCCACCAAGTGCTGTTAGCGAAAAGGGTGCTGGCTGAAATTGGGCTACTGTTGGCTGAAGAAGGAGAAGTGGGGGGAGACATGTCTGGAGGGAGTAGGAGAGGAGGAAGGTAAAGAGAGTGGAATTGAGGGTAGGAAGTTTTAATGTTGGCAGTATGGCTGGTAAGGGGAGAGAGAGAGTTAGCTGATGTGATAGAGAGAAGGAAGGTTGATACTGTATATTGTATGTGCAAGAGGCTAAATGGAAGGGAAGTAAGGCCAGGTGGATCAGAGGCAGGTTCAAAATGTTCTGTTATGGTGTAGATGGGAAGAGAAATGGGGTAGGAATTATTCAGAAAGAACAGTATGTGCAGACTATTTTGGATGTGAAATGAGTGTCAGACAGAGTGATTATTATGAAGCTGGAAATTATAGGTGTGATGATGAATGTTGTTAATGCATATGTCCTGCAAGTTGGGTGTGTAGGGTGAGAAAGATGATTTCTGGAGTGAGATGGATGAAGTGATGAACAGTGTACCCAAGGGACAGAGAGTGCTGACTGGAGAGGATTTCAATGGACATGTTGGTGAAGGGAAGAAAGATGAGGAATTGATGGGTAGGTTTGGTGTCAAGGAGAGGAATGAAGAAGGTCAGATGATAATAGATTTTGCGAAGAGGATGGACATGGTTGTGATGAATACATATTTTAAGAAGAGGGAGGAACACAGGGTGACGTACAAGTACACTTCAAAAGTATTTCTCATGCACTACTCTGAGGTAGAAAAAAATCTTATCTTACACTTTTGGTGTAATTCCTAGAAATAATTCTAAGGCAGTTGATAAATAGGGCTTAGATGTGCTTATTGGGCTATGTTACTAAAAATGTATGACCTTGGCTATATAAAACTGTATATATAAATATAAATATATATTTTTATATCTATACTAATAAAAGGCAAAGCCCTGACTGACTGACTGACTGACTGACTCACTGACTCACTCATTCATTACTAATTCTCCAACTTCCCGTGTAGGTAGAAGGCTGAAATTTGGCAGGCTCATTCCTTACAGCTTCCTTACAAAAGTTGGGCAGGTTTCATATCGAAATTCTACACGTAACGGTAATAACGGTCAACAACGTCCGCCATATTGAACTTTCATATTTATGGCCCCATCTTCACGAAATTTGGTAATCGGCTTCCCTGAGCTAACCGAAACCAATGTACTTACTTATTTTGGTGGTATGACGCCACTGTCAGCCGCCATATTGAACTTTCCAACGTCACTAATTCTCCAACTTCCCGTGTAGGTAGAAGGCTGAAATTTGGCAGGCTTATTCCTTACAGCTTACTTACAAAAGTTAAGCAGGTTTAATTTTGAAATTCTACGCGTAATGGTCATAACGGTCAACAACGTCCGCCATGTTGAACTTTCTTATTTATGGCCCCATCTTCATGAAATTTGGTAGGTGGCTTCCCTGCGCTAATGGAAACCGATGTACGTACTTATTTCAGTGGTATGATGCCACTGTTGGCAGCCATATTGAACTTTCCAATGTCACTAATTCTCCAACTTCCCGTGTAGGTAGAAGGCTGAAATTTGGCAGGCTCATTCCTTACAGCTTACTTACAAAAGCTGAGCAGGTTTCATTTTGAAATTCTACGTGTAACGGTCATAACGGTCGACAACGTCCGCCATGTTAAACTTTCTTATTTATGGCCCCATCTTTACGAAATTTGGTAGGCAGCTTCCCTGCGCTAACCGTAACCAATGTACGTACTTATTTCGGTGGTATGATGCCACTGTTGGCCGCCATATTGAACTTTTCAACAGTCTTTATTACTTATGGGCCCGTCTTCAAGAAATTTGGTACACGGGTTCCCAACGCTAACTGAATCCTACTTACATACATATATACGTCCATAGCCTGCAGCTCGGTCACCGTGTGAGGCGGCATTGGGTCCCCCATCCCAACGCCTCCCACGTTGTTGGCTGCCTGCCTATATAAGGCCGTCCATCACTTCGGTCTCTACATTCCCTTCCTTGCTTCGCCACGGGATTCACATCTCCCTACTGATAACTACAGCCTTTTTATTTAATCCACGGCTTCTCCGCTGTTTTATTGTTCGTTTATAACGATTATAGTTATTGTGTAGGTATTTTAGACTTACTTTACATTGCTCAGGTATCCATTTCCTTTATCATTCCAACCGTACCCCCATTACCATGTTTATCGAGGTGATCACCATCGATCAAAGAACTGTCACTTACCGAGTGGTTTCCATGCCCGGAGATGGCACCTACCTTTTCCATTCTCTTTGTCACATATTGCACGGCCATATCAGGCTGACTCTTGCTATCTGGAGGAACATTGTGTCTTATGTATTTTATGACTGGGACAGGTTCAAGGTGTGAACTGATGACGGTACAGGAGATAATTATACTATACAGGAGCACTAGAAGAGTGAAATGCTTAAGTGTACCGAAATGGCCAAATATTTTACACCTTTGGACAACCGCCAATGCCTCTTAAACATCTTAGATTCACAGGTGACGATTTCAGTAGTGGACACTTTGATGTTTATGAATGTTTAAACTCTCAAAAGCTGGATGTGAAGTTAGATGAAACCAGTTGTATACTTACAACGCTTGACAGATGCCGAATGTCACTTCAACACAAGTCCTGCAAATACTGTCGTAATTGAAACAAACCATGAAACTCAAACCGATTATGACAGAAGCAATCCAAGCTGTGAGAACTGAAACAAGATTACTGTTCACATGGCCAACTGTAAGTTGCATGCTCAAGAGTAAGCTCAGCGAACAGCTTGGTCATATTACTCCCGGAGGGCCGAACTCACAATGTGGTATACAAAGAGATCCTTAACAAATAATTATTGGCATATTTTCCCTCAGTTTAAAAAGGTTTAATTTTCTTCTTAATAAAAATTTTAATGCAGTACTTCACCGCTGCGAAGCGCGGGTATTTTGCTAGTATTATATATATAAGTTGGAAAATTGGAGACATTTTTTTTTTTTATTCATTTTATTACAATCCATACAAAGCAATCAAGTTTTTACAAAGAGAAAAATTAAGAACAGATCGATCCCCACCCCTGAGAGAGAGAGCAAGCCAAACGGCGTTAAATTTAAGGCTTGGAGACATACCTAAATTAATAAATTCTCTGTGCCTTTTGAACTTATTTTAAAATATTACTGATTAGATCCTGCCATGTTTTGAAAAAAGTCTGTACGGATCCTCTAACTGAGTATTTGATTTTTTCCAACTTCAAATAATATAACACATCGGTTTCCCACTGACTTAAAAGAGGAGAGTTTGGGTTCTTCCAGTTTATGAGAATAAGTCTACGTGCCAAAAGTGTAGTGAATGCAATCACAATTTGTTTGTCTTCCTCCGCTTTAAACCCATCTGGAAGAACACCAAACACAGCTGTTAATGGGTTTGGAGGGATTGTAAGTCCAAGGCTATCTGAAAGGTAATTAAAAATGTTTGTCCAGAATAATGTTCATTTGGTGCAGGACCAGAACATGTGACCTAGTGAGGCTGAGACTTGGTTACAACGTTCGCAGGTTGGATCATGCCCTGGGAACATTTTGGAGAGTTTTAGTCGAGACAGATGTGCTCGATATATAATTTTGAGTTGTATAATTGTATGCTTTGCGCATATGGAGCTCGAGTGAATTCTCTGCATTGCTACTTTCCACTCCTTTTCTGATATATTAATTGAAAGATCTTTTTCCCAGTGTCCTCTTGGATCTTTAAAAGGGAGGGATTGTAAAATGATTTTATATATTGTAGAGATGGAGTCTAAGTCCTTGAGATTGAGCAATATTTTTTCCAGCATGGATGAGGGTGCAAGATGAGGAAAATCTGGAAGGTTTTGTTTAACAAAGTTTCTGATTTGAAGATAGTGAAAGAAATGTGTAGCTGGAATGTTAAATTTGGAATGTAATTGCTCATAGGATGCAAAGACGTTGTCTATATAAAGATCTCTAAGCAAGTTAATTCCAAATTTTTTCCAAATATTAAAAACTGCATATGTTTGTGAGGGTTGAAAGAGGTGGTTCTCTTGCAGGGGTGCCACAGATAGAAGCTTCTCCATCTTAAAATGCTTTCTACATTGGTTCCAGATTCTAAGTGAGTGGAGCACAATTGGGTTATTAGTGTATTGCCGATAACGTGTGTTTATTGGAGCACAGAGCAAGGAATACAAAGAAGTACTGCAGGAATTTAATTCTATTGCGGACCAAGCCTGTGTATGTTCTTCTATTTGTGTCCAGGTTCTTAGCGCCTGTATATTTGCTGCCCAGTAATAAAACTGGAAGTTAGGTAGAGCCATGCCGCCTTCTGCCTTTTGTCTTTGTAGGGTCGCTCTTTTGATGCGTGGATGTTTTGAATTCCAAATAAATGAGGTTATTGTCGAATCTAATTGTCTAAAAAATGATTTATTAATGTATATTGGGATGTTTTGAAATAAAAAAAGGAGCTTAGGAAGAATATTCATCTTAACAGTGTTAATTCTTCCAGCTAGTGTGAGATGAAGGGTTGACCATCTATGCAAGTCTTGTTTAATTTTTTCCATGCAAACGGCGAAATTTTGTTGATATAGAGCTTTATGTTTACTTGTGATGTTTACCCCTAGGTATTTAAACTGTTCTGCAATGATAAAAGGTAGGATATCTAATCTAATATTATATGCTTGAGAGTTCACTGGAAAGAGTACACTTTTATTCAGATTAATTCTGAGACCAGAGATCTTTTGAAATTCTGTGAGTGCTGCTAAGACTGCAGGTACAGAATTTTCTGGGTCTGATATATACAGTACCATGTCATCTGCATATAATGAGATTTTCTGTTCCAGTCCTTCTCTGCTAATCCCCTTTAGCTGATCAGTATTTCGACAATGTATTGCCAGTGGTTCAATGGCAATCGCAAACAGCAGCGGTGACAAGGGGCATCCTTGTCTAGTGCCACGTTCTAGTTTAAAGTAGTCTGAGCAAATGTTGTTGATGCAAACTGAAGCTTCTGGGTTAGTATACAGTAATTTAATCCATGCACAGATGTTTGGGCCAAACCCAAACTTCTCCAATATAGTAAAAAGGTATTTCCATTCAATCATGTCGAATGCTTTTTCTGCATCCAATGATAATAAT
>JANRMT010062836.1:16051981-16064446 GCA_026402145.1 Polypterus bichir lapradei
ACATGGCGGACGTTGTTGATCGTTACGCGTAGAATTTCGAAATGAAAACTGCTTAACTTTTGTAAGTAAGCTGTAAGGAATGAGCCTGCCAAATTTCAGCCTTCTACCTATACGGGAAGTTGGAGAATTAGTGATGTTGGAAAATTCAATATGGCGGCTGACAGTGGCGTCATACCACCGAAATAAGTACGTACATTGGTTTTGGTTAGCTCAGGGAAGTCACCTACCAAATTTCGTGAAGATGGTGCCGTAAATAAGAAAGTTCAACATGGCGGACGTTGTTGACCGTTATGACCGTTATGCGTAGAATTTCAAAATGAAACCTGCTTAACTTTTGTAAGTAAGCTGTAAGGAATGGGCCTGCCAAATTTCAGCCTTCTACCTACACGGGAAGTTTGAGAATTAGTAACGTTGGAAAGTTCAATATGGCGGCTGACAGTGGCGTCATACCACCAAAATAAGTATGCACATTGGTTTCGGTTAGCGCAGGGAAGCTGCCTACCAAATTTCGTGAAGATGGGGCCATGAATAAGAAAGTTCAATATGGCGGACGTTGTTGATCGTTTTGACCGTTACGCGTAAAATTTCGAAATGAAACCTGCTTAACTTTTGTAAGTACGCTGTAAGGAATGGGCCTACCAAATTTCAGCCTTCTACCTACACGGGAAGTTGGAGAATTAGTGACGTTTGGAAAATTCAATATGGCGGCCGACAGTGGCGTCATACCATCGAAATAAGTACGTACATCGGTTTTGGTTAGCGCAGGGAAGTCACCTACCAAATTTTGTGAAGATGGGGTCAGCCTTCTACCTACACGGGAAGTTTGAAAATTGGTGACGTTGGAAAGTTCAATATGGCGGCCGACAGTGGCGTCATACCATCGAAATAAGTACATACATCGGTTTCAGTTAGCGCAGGGAATCCGCCTACCAAATTTTGTGAAGATGGGGCCATAAATAAGAAAGTTCAACATGGCGGACGTTGTCGACCGTTATCGACCGTTATGACCGTTACGTGTAGAATTTCAAAATGAAACCTGCTTAACTTTTGTAAGTAAGCTGTAAGGAATGAGCCTGCCAAATTTCAGCTTTCTACCTACATGGGAAGTTGGAGAATTAGTGATGAGTCAGTCAGTCAGTCAGTCAGTCAGTGAGGGCTTTGCCTTTTATTATTATAGATATATATATATATATAATGTGAGGAACTTGCAGATTTGGGTGTGGCTGCCGATCCTAATGTGACGTGGAGACCTTCCGTGACAAGACCCTGAGGGTTGCTGAGGGTTGTGGTGGTGTTACCGGTATTCCCAGAAGGAGGTGTTTCATCTCGCTTGGCATCCTGGATATCATTGAGAGGAGTCGCAGTGCACGGCTCAATGGCAACTCTGGTCTGTACCGGGAACTGAGAAGGATGGCTGCAAGGGCTCGGAGGGCAGATAAAGAGGCATTTGTGAACAAGTGACACACCATTTGTGGTCTAGCGACCCACATCCTGCTTACAGAGGAATCAAAGCATTAAGTAC
Source organism: Polypterus bichir lapradei (assembly GCA_026402145.1). Classification (NCBI taxonomy): domain Eukaryota; kingdom Metazoa; phylum Chordata; class Cladistia; order Polypteriformes; family Polypteridae; genus Polypterus; species Polypterus bichir. The sequence continues at coordinate 16,053,504 of JANRMT010062836.1, forward strand.
AGTGGAACCTTGGTTCACGAACGTCTTGGTACACATACAACTCAGTTTACGACCAAAAAGTTCGCCAAACTTTTTGGTTCACGACCACACACTCGGTATACGAACAAGCCAGTTTTCCTTTCGGTTTGTGCGCGCTGATGATTTCCGCACCTGTTGCATTGTTCCCGGTCAGATGTGTGTGCTTGCACGTGCGTGCATGCTTTCGCTGTGAACTCTTTGTACTCTATTTAATTTCCCTTCTGATTCGTACGTGCCGATTACTGTATTTAAGCATGTGTTGAGCCGCTCCCTGTTCATTGTTCTCAGTCAGACGTGCGTGCTTTACCTGTGATCTCTTTGTGCTCTACAGTATTTCATGTGCTTTTGTAGTTAACCATGGCTTCTAAGCAAGTGAAGAGTGGTGAGAAAAAAGTTTTGCAGAAATTTGAAATTGAAGTAAAGAAAGAAATTATTTAAAAGTATGAGCCTGGCGTTCGTGTTACGGATCTTGCCGCCGAGTACAAGAAGTCAAAACCTACGATTTCTACTATTCTAAAGCAGAAAGAATCTATTAAAGCAGCTGATGTTGCAAAAGGAGTTACAGCGTTAACCAGGCAGAGGCCTCAAGTGCTGGAAGAGGTGGAAAAACTGTTTACCAGTTTACTCATTTACCAATTTGAGAACCCTCGTGCTTTCAAGCAGCAGAATGTAAACAAAGCCAGACTGCCAGTAATGTGGAGGGCAAACACGAAGGGTTGGGTCACAAGGACTTTGTTTTTGGAATGGCTGCATGAGGCTTTCGCTCCCACCAGCTAAACAGCTAAAAACACCATAAACCCAAGAAATCACAAGAGAGAAAACACCTGAAGGAAAACATCCCTCCATCGTGGAGCCAGACTCTCCCTCAAAACTGTAACCTCCTCTCCACCCAGTTCCACCTAACTTCTTGCCAGAACTCGATTTATGCAAGGTTAGTTTTCTTGGTGGTTTATGGTTTTTGTATTACTGATTTTTCAAATGTTCATTTTTCGGTTCGTAGCGTGAATTGCTGCAGTGTTACTTTTCACTTTTTTCAAATGTTCATTTTTTTTCCCCCGTGCTTAAAACTCATTAAAAAAAAGTGTTTACAGCAAGTGGTTAGTAGCGTGATTTGTTGAAATGTTACTTTTCTTGGTGGTTTATTAAATTACAGATTTTTTAAATGTTCCTTTTTTTCCCGTGCTTAAAACTCATTAAAAAAAAGTGTTTATACAGCGATCGGTTGGAAGGCTATAGTGCGAACTCCTGTAATGTTACTTTCTTGGTTGTGTGTGGTTGGTTTTTAAATAAAGTTAGGATTTGTTCACATGTTCCTTTTTTTTTCCCTGTGCTTAAAACTCATTAAAAAAGTGTTTATACAGCGATCGGCTTGCAAGGCTATAGCGCAAACTGCTGCAATGTTACAGAGAGAGAGAGAGCGAGAGCGCGGGCTTGTGTGCTGGAGAGAGAGAGAGAGGGCAAGCGAGTCTGCGCGTGCAGCTGAGCAGGGAGCCTGGGTGTTTGTGTCAGTGTTATTCAATGTTTTTACATTAGTTTACTATTACACTGTGCCTTCTATGGTGTAATTAACTATATTTGTGCTTAAAAATCTTTAAAAAAATATATTTACATACAGTTCGTATGGTCTAGAACAGATTAATTGTATTTACATACAATCCTATGGAGGAAATTACTTCGGTTCACGACTAAATCGGTTTCCGACCAGAGGTTTGGAACGAATTATGGTCGTGAACCGAGGTTCCACTGTACATCCGAATCTATTCCTCGGAGAGTGGCAGTCAGGGAGGTTGATGGAATGGTCCTTAGGGATGACACTACAGTTGTGACCCGCTGGGCTGGCTACTTTGAGCAGTTGTTCAAAGCTGATCCTCTGGCTAGGACGTTGGATATCTCTGGGTCCACAGTTCTTGAGGCTGATCCTCCAATTAGCTGTGAACCACTAAATCTCACTGAGATTGCACAGGTGGTGAACCAGCTGAGAGGAGGAAAGGCTGCAAGGATCTGTGGTATTCGGGGTGAACTTTTCCTGGCTGGTGGTAAGGCTGTCCTCCTGGCATTGCAAGCAATCTTTGCTTCCATTTGGGAGACTGGCATCATCCCAACTGACTGGAAAACGGTACTTGTTGTCCCTATCTGGAAAGGGAAGGGTGATCGCCTGGATTACTACAGGGGGATAACACTGCTCTCGGTGCCGGGTAAGGTCCTTGCTAGAGTCGTCCTCAATAGGATTTGTGATCACTTGCTCACCTACCAGTGACCAGAACAGTCTGGTTTTACGCCTAAGAAGTCTACCATCGACCCTGGCACTGAGGGTTCTCATGGAGAGCAAACACGAATATCGGCAGAGTTTTTCTGGAGCCTTTGTCGATTTTTGTAAGGTGTTCAACTCAGCTGATCGAGTTATCCTGTGGGACATCCTGAGGGTTCGCGGGATCCCATCAAGGTTGCTGGATATCTTGGTCGGCCTATACACTGGTACTGTGAGTGCTGTGCAAAGTGGAGGCAGAATCTCCGTGTTTTTCCCAGTTGATTCTGGGGTTCTTCAGGGGTGTGTTCTTGCTCCTACTCTGTTCAATGCTTGTATGGACTTGATGTTGGGCAAGGTTGTGGGGTCCAGCGGCTGTGGGGTATCTGTGAAAAAAGATTCACGGATCTTGACTTTGCTGACAATGCTGTGATCTTTGCTGAGTCAATGAAGGCTCTGATCGGGGCGCTCAAAAGACTTAGCGAGGAGTCCGAGTGTCTGGGCTTGGGAGTGTCCTGGATAAAAACCAAGATTCAGGCCTTTAATGACCTCTTGGACACAGCCATCAGCAGTATGTTTGTCTGCGGAGAGAGTGTCAACCTTGTCGATAGGTTTACTTACCTTGGCAGTGACATTCATGTTTCTGGTGACTCTTCCTATGAAGTCAGCAGACAGATTGGGAGAGCATGGGGGGTCATGAGGTCGCTGGAAAGGGGTGTTGGCGCTCCCAATATCTTTGCAAAAGGACAAAGGTCCAAGTCTTTAGAGTCCTGGGGCCTCATGTATAACGCCGTGTGTAGAACTCACACTATAACATTGCGTAAGCACAGAAAAATCCAGATGCAAAAATCTGTGCATTCGCCAACTTCCACGTTCTTCTGCTAAATAAATTCCGATCAGCGCGAAAAGTAACGCATGTGCATGCGCCTGCTGTCCCGCCCCAACTCCTCCCAAAATTATGCCTCTTTGAATATGCAAATCAATATAAATAGCGCTTAAGCTCAGCCTTTTGTGAAAAGGCAATGGCAAAAGCAAAACCAGTTAAACAAATGGGACAAAAATATTATAATTGGTCATTTACTTATTGAGGAAAATGATCGAATATATATATATTTGTGAGTGGCAAAAGTATGTGAACGTCTAGGATTAGCAGAAGAATTTCAGCGAATACCAAGTGGAGGCAAGGAAAAGCTTACTATTTGTTGGTTTAAAGTCACAAGTTAACCGAGTGACATAGCGTGTCAGAGAAAGTCGAAAACTCACGTTCACAAAGTCGCACAGTGCCCAAAATAAAAAAGAAGTTGTCAGGTATCAAAGTCGCCGTGAAAAGGCGAGTCGTAGCCCACTGTCTGAGTGTCATATGAAAGCTTATTAGGGTACAGAGAAAAAAAAAAGGCACACAGTGGGGAAAAAGGATGAAATGTCAACTTTAATCTTGAAATTTCCACTTTAATCACGTAGTTTATTTTTTCATTAAAGTAGAACATCATAAACTTACTGTAATCTTAAAATCGTTTAATGTACTAGTTTCTCAATCCCATCGTAACTAAAGTAGCACGTTAAATGCTTTGTTTTGTATTTGATCTTCTAAGTGCTCTATGTGTGTGAATCATTACGTGCTTCTGGGCTTTCTCTTCCTCCGACAGGATACAGAATCCATTACATTCGTGACATTACAGCTCTTAGAATAATTAAAATACTGAGATGTATACAGTTGTGCTTGAAAGTTTGTGAACCGTTTAAAATTTTCTATATTTCTGCATAAATATGACCTAAAACATCATCAGATTTTCACTCAAGTCCTAAAAGTAGATAAAGAGAAACCAGTTAAACAAATGGGACAAAAATATTATAATTGGTCATTTACTTATTGAGGAAAATGATCGAATATATATATATTTGTGAGTGGCAAAAGTATGTGAACGTCTAGGATTAGCAGTTAGTTTGAAGGTGAAATTAGAGTCAGGTATTTTCAATCAATGGGATGATAATCAGGTGTGAGTGGGCACCCTGTGCTATTTAAAGAACAGGGATCTATCAAAGTCTGCTCTTCACAACACATGTTTGTGGAAGTGTATCATGGCACGAACAAAGGAGATTACTGAGGACCTCAGAAAAAAAGAGTTGTTGATGCTCATCAGGCTGGAAAAGGTTACAAAACCACCTCTAAAGAGTTTGGACTCCACAAATCCACAGTCAGACAGATTGTGTAAAAATGGAGGAATTCAAGACTATTGTTTCCCTCCCCAGGAGTGGTCGACCAACAATATCACTCCAAGAGCAAGGTGTGTAATAGTCGGCGAGGTCACAAAGGACCCCAGGTTAACTTATAAGCAACTGAAGGCTCTCTCACATTGGGTAATATTCATGTTCATGAGTCCACCATCAGGAGAACACTGAACAACAATGGTGTGCATGGCAGGGTTGCAAGGAGAAAGCCACTGCTCTCCAAAAAAAACATTGATTGCTCATCTGCAGTTTGCTTAAAGATAACGTGGACAAACCAGAAGGCTATTGGAAGAATGCTTTGTGGACAGATGAGACCAAAATAGAACTTTTTGGTTTAAATGAAAAGCGTTATGTTTGGAGAAAGGAAAACACTACATTCCAGCATAAGAACCTTATCCCATCTGTTAAACATGGTGGTGGTAGTATTATGGTTTGGGCCTGTTTTGCTGCATCTGGGCCAGGACGGCTTGCCTTCATTGAAGGAACAATGAATTCTGAATTATATCAGAGAATTCTAAAGGAAAATGTCAGGACATCTGTCCATGAACTGAATCTCAAGAGAAGGTGGGTCATGCAGCAAGACAATGACCCTAAGCACACAAGTCGTTCTATCAAAGAATGGTTAAAGAAGAATGAAGTTAAAGTTTTGGAATGGCCATGTCAAAGTCCTGACCTTAATCCAATCGAAATGTTGTGGAAGGACCTGAAGCGAGCAGTTAATGTGAGGAAACCCACCAACACCCCAGAGCTGAAGCTGTTCTGTACGGACGAATGGGCTAAAATTCCTCCAAGCCGGTGTGCAGTAATGATCAAAAGTTACCAGAAACGTTTAGTTGCAGTTATTGCTGCAAAGGGGGGTCACACCAGATACTGAAAGCAAAGGTTCACATACTTTTGCCACTCTCAAATATGTAATATTCAATCCTTTTCCTTAATAAATAAATGACCACGCATAATATTTTTGTGTCATTTGTTTAATTGGTTTCTCTTTATCTACTTTTAGGACTTGAGTGAAAAATCTGATGATGTTTTAGGTCATATTAATGCAGAAATATAGAAAATTCTAAAGGGTTCACAAACTTTCAAGCACAACTGTATGTGATATTTTTTTCATGATGATAGGAGTTAAAGCATGTTATTAAACATGGGAACACAGTGGCACAGTGATTGTTCATGTCTCACACAAGATGCTTGCTGCGCCGTGTGCTACCTTCGATGAAATACTTTATTGTAGCAGTACTGTCTCTTTCAAACATACTAACCTCCAATTCCTGTCCTTACTTTTCTTTCTCCAAATACCCAATCCCACACAATCAGCTCTATAATAGACGTTAAGGCGTCTGTAAGCTTAGAACGCCAATTCTTCAAAACTTTTAAGGAACATCAAAATATCTTTGTAGTACGTGTTTAATTATTCTATCCATATATCCTTCCAGTGTTGCGTCAGCACCAGCAAGAATACAGCGAGAGGCAGGAACAATCCATGAACGGAGTGGTAGTGGCTCGTTAGCGCTGCGGCACCGTGTAGTTAAAGTTTTCTCTGTATAATATAATAAACATATTTTGCTGCATTTCATCTTAAAAATGATATCGTCATCATATGTAAATACGCGCTTTATAACGTGGCTCAGGTTGTGCAATATTATAACTCTAGTGCAAGTTTACAGTGAGGTGATTGTACTAATAAGTACAAACAGTTCTACAAGGAGCACTTGATGGACCAATTCAGTGCGTTTAGAGTTCTTGGGATGAAACTGTTTCTGAACTGCGAGGTCAGTACAGGAAAGGCTCTGAAGCGTTTGTCATGACAGCAGTTCAATAAACAGCATGGCTGAGGCAGCATGTGCTTGATGCTGTATACTGATAATTCTCTTTCCAATCAGCTGCTGTACAGCTGTGATTCACACTCAGATACAGTGATATAAATATTCTGAGTGGTGCAGTGAGAATAACAACGCTAAAGCAGTTATGGTATTTGGAATAGTTTGACCATTCTGTGAACCATTATAATGTTACAAGTCAATTACAATCAGATGCATTAAACTAATAAACAACATGTGGTTAATTTCAGTGTATTTATAAAGCCGCGTCAGGGATGTGGATTTGAAAAAAAAAAAAACGGATAACCATACAGGAACAGTAGCACTGCTTTGACGCTGGGTGCCGCCAGTCTGCAAAACCGAGCAGAGAACTTGTGTACAACAGGGTGTGAGCTACTGTGGAAATTTGCATGGCTTTACGCCAAGTGTAAGTTTTATACATTGGGATTTGAACGTGGAAACGTTCTTACGCAACATTTTTGTGTGTACGCACCGTTTATACATGAGACCCCTGGTGCTTCCTGTCTTGCTATATGATTGTGAGACATAGACGCTATCCAGTGACCTGAGACAAAGACTGGACTCCTTTGGTACTGTGTCTCTCTGGAAAATCCTTGGGTACCATTGGTTTGACTTTGTGTCGAATGAGCAGTTGCTCATTGAGTCCCGAATGAGGCACATTACCTGCATTGTGAGGGAGTGTCAGTTACAGCACTACGGCCATATGGTGTTATTCCCCGAGGGTGATCCAGCTCATAAGATCCTCATTGTTGGGGACTCGAGTGGCTGGACCAGGCCAAGGGGTCGCCCACATAACACCTGGCTGCGGCAGATAGAGGGTCAATTCTGGAGGATGGGACTGGACCGCGTGTCTGCTTGGGGGGTTGCCAACTGGGATCCCGAGTTGTTTCGTCGTGTAGTGGGTGCGGCAACGCACTGTACCAGTGCATGCTCCCCAACTTGACTTGGCTATATAGCCCTGGGTGCAGCTTGACCAGGTTAATGAAGACATCTGTCTCCACACTGTACAAGGGGCATAGTTTAGAAACTTCCTGAAACACTCTTGGATTACCCCACTGGAAGAGGCTGTGACTTCCTGTAAAAAGATCAAAAAATGCTCTTTTCTTAACCAGCATTTTGCAAGGCCTACTATTCATTTCAATGGAACAAGCATTTGGCTGTAACCTCCCAAAATTGCTGCTTTACAGGAGCTTTCTAAACTGCTTAACCATGAATAGTGTCATTGAAAAAATGGTAAATAACTGCAAGCTGGTTAGAAGGATTCTAATCTAGCAATTCAATGTGAGAAAAACATTTAGGTATTATTGGGCCCTTATACACTGAAGAGAATCCAATGTTTGAAAAGTGCATTCCAGGTCATCTGGTGGTGAAGAGAAAGTTTGCATTTATGATGTGTGGTTTGCCAGTTTATCGGAAACAACCCACTATAAATACAACTTTTATAACAAAAATCACTTTTTGGCACTCAGTTTGCTAACAATCTTTAAATTCCATTCCCACCCAAAAATCTAGAAAAAATTCTAAATAAGTCTAAAGTTCTGAATATAGCAAACGCACAAACTTACTTTACCCCAGGTACACATTAAGTGAAAGTGATTTTGTTAGCATTCTGAGTTTACAGCAATACAGCTATTCATAAAATAATCTTGCACATTAAAACAACTGATATAGACAGTTAAAACACTATTTAAACATAAACTTACATACTGTATCTGTTTAAAATCATTGTTTTAACAGTTTGATGTATTATAGTTTTTTTTTTACTGTGGAAATTAAAAATTAATGTATTTTAAGAGGAAGTGTTTACAGTATCCCTTTACAGTGTTGGTTATCCAAATTGAAGTTTGTGAAGTGTGTTTATTACTATTTACATATTCGCTGCAATTATTTCCTCGTGTTGTAGCTGCTTGGGAGTATATGTATATGATTCAAATCTACGGTGTGAAAATCTATAGTGTCATCAATCATCTGTATGCAGATATAAGGATTCTGGCTTTCTTTCTTTCAAATACACTATTCACAAAGAAAATGAAACAATTACCAATACTTAAAGATTTTAATGATCCTGCCTTATGCCCTTTGCTTACTGGTATAGGCCCTAGCTTAACTTCAACCCTCTCCTGTATCAAAAGGTTAAGAAAATGGATGGATGGTTATATATAGCAGCCAACCTTCTTGGTGTATTAAACATTACCATTTGCAATATGCTATCTATTGGAATGTTTTAATACAATACAATACGATAGATGGTTAACTGCATACATCAGCCTGGTTGCTAAGAATTCTACATCAAACGGCATATAATAAATCGAATATATCAATATAAAGTTGGTAGATATGACCAGTTGGGCATGTTTGGCGTTTATATTTGTGACAGGCCACCCAATAACATGTATTTTGTAATACATGCAATAATAAAATGCATTGCACTTTTAGCTTAATTCAATACGTTGCTTGAGAATTTATTCGCGCAATTCAAATTTGGGATATCTAAAATGTCATCTGTTAGTCATGTAGAGATTTAAAGATACTTACATTGTTTATGACCACTTTTATTTTTATGACTTTTACAAATTAGGACTTGTGTGAAATTTTAAAAATGGGTATGTCTCAAGGGAGGTTGAAAAGGTTGGCTATGTTCACCTTTAAAATGGAAATAGCACAAAATTTGTATTACGAGGATTGAATAGGAGAGTTTGCTGGATGAAAGGAAAAAAATTATATATATATATAATTTATTTGCAGAGAAGTGTGACCAGAGGATACTTTCAATTATATTCTTAGATATCTGCTTCAGTGAGGTAATTTTAGGTTCAATGCTCAAACATACTGCAGTTTATTCTCTCATTGGGTCCCTTTCCATTAGTGTTTATTGTAGTCTTTTTTCCTTGATAATTTAGTTACTTGTATTTGAAATCTGAATGTAATTAGTTTAGATTGTGCTGAGCTTAAAATTAAGGTGTACAGCTCTTTGGTTTTTAGGTCTTTCAATCCTGGCACCTCATAATATCTTGAATAGGGAGGTTATAAAGGTTAAATCCTTGGTTATTCACTGTTTATTGGCTAATAAACAAACTTAAACTCTACTACGTTGCCAATTGCTTGAAATGGCAATGTGCCTCTCGGTGTTGTGTCTGCAATAGTAAATGGCTGAGGAATCCAATTCTACAACCACAGACCTTGTGACTGTTGGTGCAGTAGGTTTTATTTGGGACTGCCTTCCAGATTGTCTTTCTGTCATTGCCCTTGGTCTGTTTCATTAGAGAAGCAATTACAGGCAGTCCACGAGGTTACTTAAGAGATAGGGACTGTAGGTTTGTGCTTAAGTTGAATTTGTATGTAAGTCGGAACAGGTACATTATTTTAATAACTGTAACCAAGTGCTCTGCCAATGAATGATGGAGTTTCACCTCTTTTTGACCTTTTTATTATTTCTACTTTATTTTCAATGGTGATGGTTTTTCTCTTCTTTTACTGTATTACCAGCATTTGCATCAGATTTGTGTTTCAGAGACATTCTTGAAGGGTGAAGACAAAAGGTTAAGATAAACTCCTCTGCAGAGCACTGTACAGGCTATCACAGCACGTCTGATGTTTAGGGTGGTCCAGATCTAATTATGCAATTTTCATTACTCTATAACTTATTCAGTTTATTACATAGAAAATCACCTGAAAAATCCCGGACCATCTAGAAGTGTGCAAACTGACGACATGAAGAATTGTCTTCGCGCCGAACTGGAACCGTCCCTGCAAAAATCAAAGTCATCCAGACGATCTGGATCTGCATAATTAGATCTGGACCACCCTGTACTGACAAGAGACAATCTCCTGCTATGTGCGTAACAGTACAAGCAGGCTTGCTATTGAGAATGAATGGGGGCAGCGAGGGGCGGCTCATCACCAGCCCACCTCAGTCACCTCTACTACTGTATGCTGCCTGCAGCGTCCGTTCACCGCCGCCCCCATTCAACACACAGCCATCCGAGGCATACTTCAATGTTACCCCCCGCCACCCCGTTCACCCTCAATGGCCTCCATTCAGCCACAACCAGGTCACTGCTTGCAGCATTATCAGCCCCCCACCTATGGGAATGAACGGGGCAGCCATGTGTGGTAGGCAGGCAGTGAAACCGCCCCCCTCCAGCCTCCGTCCAGCCACCGATTGCAGCGTCCCCAAGCCGAAGATGACGGAGCGGCAGTTACTCAAGCGCATGTGTCGCAGCTGTGGCCCCGTTCGTATGTTGAATGTCCGTAACCTGGGGACTACCTGTATTCTCAAAGTGAAGCATCATTACAGTAAGACAACAGTACATGCTATGACCGTTATATAAAATAAAATTTAAGTTTAAGTTCTTTTTAAAAATAAGTTCTTTTTAAAAAATTTTTGTTAATCTCTCTGTCACAGAGTTCACATTGAAGCACTCTGAACGTTAAGGAAGCAGCAGCACTACTGTGTCACTCATGCTAAATTAGGCTCATAATCCAACTAATACAAAATCCTTAACTCCCATGGCCTTTAGTGGCTTTTGTCAAAACATAAACATTTAAAAGAAACTCTGGCAGCTATGTTGATAGTTGTAACAGTGTAAGATATGGCCGGCTATGTACCC
>JANRMT010062836.1:16074446-16091996 GCA_026402145.1 Polypterus bichir lapradei
TTTGACCCCAACAGCCCCTGAAAGGACTGCTGGGAGATGCAGTTCTAACTAATGGTAGCACTGCTACATACTTATATTGCTTTACCATAAAAAAATAATTTAATGCCACGTGTAATAGCTTGCTGGAAATATTAACAACAACAACATTTATTTATATAGCACAGTTTCATACAAGAAGTAGCTTAAAGTGCTTACACAGCCAAAATGAACCCGCTCGGGGTGCACTAGCAAAAACAAACATCCGGAGAAATACCTTGAAAGCCTTTACTATAAATAGCAACTCCACAGATAAAAGGCATTAACAGTGGATCTGCAAGTTAATAACCGCTTTTAGCTTTCTAAACTAAGAGGTGCAATAACAGCAGTAGTATACAGGCCACACTATATTACTGAGGCAATATCACACATATCAAATAAAACAAGACCCATAAAAATACAATACAGTAACACAAAGTAATAACACAACAGCATCACAATCATACAGAAAATATAAATTTTCCTGAAATAAAAGCCCTTGATGAGGCTGGTAAAATCCAGTTTGGGCAAAATATCACTTTCAATGGACATCTGAGACAGATGATCAGTCTGTGTTGGCCCATTGTGGATCTCAGTCTGCTTTTAACTAGTCCCCATTTTAAAAATGAACGTTCCCCCCGCTAGCATTCGTTACAGGCAAAGTCATAAATATCTGGAAAGCTATATCAATAGTTGGAAAAACGGACTGTAATTTTCTTCCTTGTGTAAGTTGCAGCAGTGACCTTGCTGAGATGTTCTTGTTTTCTTTAATAAATTCTCTGAATCGTCCAATTTCGTCCACAAAATCTTCCACCAGATCACCCACATATTTGTTCTGAAGATTAGCCACTAGAGTTCGAAGATCTTCTACAGAGATGGAGGGAATATTGTTCAAAAATCCAAAAGTCTGCTCAGTGTCTTTGTAGGAGTGATACCTCCGATCCAGTTCGGCAATGAGTCGGTCTATGACAGCGATAAAAACTGTTATGAATTTGTCTTGGCCCGATCGCTCACAGTTAGATTCAGTGGATTCATCTGCTTGTTGTTTTCCTTTTTCTGTGCCTCTGTGTCCACTTTGTAGAGCTGGAACACAGTTGGTGATGTGTTCTTTGCACCACTCTCAAAGTTGTCAAAATCATCTCGCAGGTCGCCTACATAATTCCTCAATGAGCTAATGAGATCAACAGCGTCACATAAATCCAAATCAACTGCCTGCAGAGCAATGCTAGTTTTGTAAAAGCGTTGCAATATGCGGCGCTACATGTTACACAAAAAGGAAATCTCTAGTTTTTCCATCTTCCCATAGAGTAACCTGAGTAGTAAGGGTTTGGTTCGGGTCATCAGCTAACTTTTGCAGTGACTCTTGAATTCTGGCATAGTTCTGATGCAGTGCTTTTATTGCTAGTGTGTGTGCCGACCATCTGTTGTCTGAAAAGCCTTTCAAAGCCTCTATCCTGTGGATCAGCATTTTGTTACTGACTGGATGAAGATTCGACAGCCTTGAAATACCCAGTCAATTTAGGGATTTTCTTTAGCAGTTGTTGGTTACGCTGTTCTTTCATTCGTTGTGCTTTTCGTTTTGTGCTCCGCTATCACATTTTCTTTTTTGCCAATATGCTGTCCAGTTACCCAGAATAACAGTGGTGTGTTATGAACTCAAAACAAAATTAACTTTAACCAGGTCACATCTACCCAATCAGCTGTTTAAATTTAAAATTTTTCTTATTGGCCAATGGGCGTCAGGGAGGCGGTTTTCTTTTAGTAAATTAAAAAAATAATTAAAAATAGTTTGGCCAGTCCCAGACCCTGCACACGTGGGGCCACTACGCTGCAGCCTAGGCCAGCCTGTGCATTAATCCGCACCTGAGGACAGACACCAGGGCATATACCACTGAATGCAGGAAGACTGCAGTTATGCAAGCATTATACCTAATGACATGCTTGTTAGTAAGTAATAGCTTAAACAACCAGAATACTTGGAAAACTGGAAGGGAAACCATCATGATAATAATGAGAATCTTAAAAGTGATTATTAAAAATATCAAATTATCTCCATGTAAAATACAGAAATACTTGCTATATTTCTGTAAAAATTTAGAAAACCCAGTTTTGTAACTTCTGTATTGGTGCCAAGACATTGAAATAACATCTTCCTTAATTAAGGTGACAATACAATTATCATCGTTATTTGGCTGATACATTTATCCAAGTAGACTTACAACATTTGACAGACATAATATATTACAATTCTTTTGATTTTCCCGTTGGAGCACAGGAAGGTGAAGTGATTTGCTCATGGTCATACAGTGTCAGCAGAAACATTTGAACCCACAACCTCAGTGTTTTAAGTCCAAAGTCTTAGCTACTATGCCACACTGCCTAGCAATTAAAAGCATGGGCATCCCAGGACTGAAATTGGGAACCACTGCTCTGACATTCATCTATTGCATCATGCTATCCATTTTTTTAAATAATGATTTAGGTGACGAAAAAATGTGTTACAATGTAAATTTCACAAAGAAAGTCTCTTTTATATTCAAAGTTACTTGAATAAAAGTACACATTTTTGAATGTTTGAAGACTGCATGCTCAACTGAAGGTTACATCAGGTGCTACAAAGGCAACATTACAGGACTAGCAAAACAAATGGCATGCCTATACTACAAAGAAACTGAACCTCAAATGGAAGTGTTCATCAAGGCACAGAGATTTTCATATATACAGTACACTATTTGCTTACATAAAATATCCACATTTTTAAGTCATCAACAGAGTATCGATAGCTTGTGGCATGTACTGCTGTGTGAATAAATGACTCACATAAAAAACCTCCATCCACACATTCATCCATTGTTCCAACAGCAGCAGGTACAAGGCATGTTGCTTTATTAGAAATCATGTAAAGAACACTAGAATATGAATATAGTGTAGCGGTTAAGGCTGTTGCCTCATGGCTCTGCATGTGTAGAATACACATTATTCTCCCTGTGCCTATATGGAGGATCCTTGAGGTTCTTTGGTTTTCCTACCACACCCCAAAAATTACTCTGAATTGACTCATTATGTCAATACTAAGTCCATGCAAGATGAGCTTGAATCAAGGTTTCAGTCATTTTGATAATCATTAGTTTGTGGACAGAAGTTCAGTCTAATTATTTAAATTTAATATCCAGGATCTGTTAACAGAAACCCAAATTCCTCATGACTATTATATATAGTAACAAAGTTTAAAATGTGAGTTTATAAAGCTCTGAAAAAAGCCTTTGTATTTTTCTCACTAAGGTGTAACTTTGTAGGTGATTCATTTTTCCTTTAATTATACTGTCTCTTAGTTACTAAAAAAAAAAAAAAGGAACTCTTAACTATAGTTATGGTTTGGTCTTAATAATCCCATACATAGTATGCTTCTGCAGCTAACAAAGTAAAAACTAGACATTGGACACAGCGATAATTGAAATCCAGGCTAGGTCCCTAGGAGTCTTTTTTCATGATTTTCTTTAATTGACAAGAGTAGGCGATGAAATATTTTCATCATGTTCTGGTAAAAAAAACTCCTATACTCCGCACTTTATGAGGCATTGACTCAGTTAATTTGATTTACAGCAAAGATTAACTGAGTGTAATTGGTCATGTAGCCAAAAATAATTGTTTGGAAAAAAAAGTAATGGAAAAATTTCAGTTCGAATCTGTGGCAACTACTTCCCATTCTCTGCTGCACTCTTTTGGGATTGTTAAGTGAACTATTCCAATAGCTGACTGGAAAGGTATGTTTTTCTGATTCCCTTTTACAACATTCCAAAAATTAGAACATATGTAGGAATATATTTGTAACCATGTCACGTTAGTGCAGAACGTGTAGTTGTCTTATGGCATTGGTTTGGTATTTTACCTATTATATCAATATGCATCTGGTTTATGATTACTTGTTATCTGACACAGTAATATGTTTCACTTCCTCAGCAAAACAGTTTTCAAAAAAATTCTGAAGCTTTAGGTACATCTTTTAAAAGTGCAATTTCAGAATATTATAGAATCTGAATGGGAAAATCACGTCCAGAAAATGAGTAAATGGATGAGATTGAAATATCATGCCTCTTCTATTGAGCTGATCCTCTTTATAGACGTTCTGAGGCAACACAGCCTTACAACATTACACTAGATCAGTAATACAATAAACAAGAATGTTTTTCCTCTTTTGATACGCTCCGTATTTTACCTTCACTTTATAAAGTGGAAAAATAAAGGCAGCCTTTAGAAAAGAAACATTGTATGATCTAAGTTCCAAGATTCCTCAGATGATTGAAAATGAAGGTCTTAATCTAGTAGAGGCTGCTGTATGTGTACAGATTTCTGTAGGATGTCCTACAATCTGATTCCTGTGGAAAGAAACAGCTTACATTATTTTATGCAGTTTAATGTGGTAAGTGCAGACTATAGGTTAGGCTGTTTAGCTTCTTATGGGACACAATAAATTTACTTGAAGTCACCATCATGCGAGGTAAAGTTTATTTCCACAAAGTTTAATAACAGAAAGTTAGATAAAGCATTTGGGCTATTTGTGTTTTACTTTCATTTTAATTGTTTACCTATTGCAGAAGCTTTTTGATACAGCTTCATACTAAACCCATAATTAAGATAATCTTCTTCTTTTTTACTTTGCTCTTCCTCATACAAACTTGATACCTGAAGCTGATTTTTTTTGTGCCCTAATGGCTTCAGTAGGATGCTCATGCTGTTTTTTCCTTTGAACATTTAATGATCAATTAATTGTATCTTAGAATTCCCAGGCTATCTTATACGTAATAAATCACTAAGAACTTTGTATCCATTCTCTCAGAGCAATGTAATTGGTTAGTTTGGCTTTGGTGATTCGACAAAAGAGGAAGTACAAGTGTAAAACGTACAAGGAGGACTAAAGATGTAAGAGGCATGCTGAGAGAGTCACCTTCAAAGACGGAAAGTAAAAAACCTCAAGCAATCTGAAAATTGGGCTTTACTGGAACAGGTGCTCAGATGGAGTGGTGGTGAAGACACGTTTGTAAAGACATAACATGCATCCTGAGAGAGTCGCCTTTAAAGACAGAAAGTATGACTGGGCAGGAGGCAAAAAAGGCACATCAAAAATAATGACAAATCAGGCACTTGAGAAACGGATCGCCAGTGAAGAAATGTTCACACACAAGTAAATACAGAGGAAAGGTCCTGAATGTACACATAGGGCAAAAGATATCAAATATTCTTAAATGTACCCAATTACCTGTCTTAGATGGGTATCATGGCTGGTAATATCTATAAATTCCTACATTATGAACATTTTTATAAAAAATCTAATTTGCTAAAATTAAATTTTATAATAAATAGAAATATCCCAATTTAGCTAATACATATCACTTCATAAAATAATGCACCTGGTAAATTTAATAATAATTACTTTATCAATATTTAAGCTTCCCTTAATGGGAACAACATGGTAAATGGTTAAAAAAAGTGAAATTCTCTTAAGAGACAAAAAACAACATAAAAGTTGCTCACAAAACCTTAAAGTCAATGTCAACACTTCACAGACACAGATAAAAATAGTGCTTCTAAATTTCCAGAAATCAAATTAGGAAAAATAAAGAGTCTGGTAATTTCTTTAGATCAGAAATGCTCCTCTTGTTTCAAGTCTTGGTTTCAGGGCTTGCATCAGGAAAATGCAACTGAGGCTACGTGGCCATAGACTATGACAGCATGCGCAGACCACGTGACTGTGTGGCAGTGATGTCAGAACAAGTTGGCCTTCTTGGATTCCTGGAACAAATTAGCTGCACAAGGCAAAAAAAATAACATAAAGAAAATAAGTAACAAAAATGCAAAATAATAGCACAAAATGTGAATCTAACTGGACCAAATCATTTTTTTCCATATTAATAGAAGTAATCTGGTAATACAATGTCAACTTTCATTTACATGCTCATTGCTTAAAACAAATATTTCTTCATTTACATCTTTAATTACCTGCATTGCTGATGTGAAATGGTATGGAGTATTTGTCTTTAAATACAGTAAAAGCACATAGTGAGATGTAATTTTGTGAATAGTAAGTCTTGTCTCAAAAAGATTTCATTTTACTTTTTTCTAAAGTTTAGATTTTATCTTTGACAATTTAACCTTCAGTTTCTGCACTTTATAAAAAGCCTGCTTTCTTAAAGTGCAGGATCATGAAAGTCACTTAATTCATTTGCTTCAAGCAAAATTGACTACTATAACAATTTATTCAGATCATTCATTTACTACTCTTCTGTTAATTCAAAACATAACAGCAAAGACAATAACTAGAAAGGCATAAGTTCATTTCTTAAGTCACTATTGCGTCCCATATTATTCTCATACTTTAGAAGCCATTTCAGTCTCAGTATTTAAATCAAAGCTAAACACACATTATTTAGTATAGTTTACTATTGTTGTCAAAAATGTACTTTTTATAGTTGACTGCCAAAAGTTTTTTTTTTCAGGCATTAACTGAAGTTCTGTTTTTATTTATGAGCACACATCTCAAAAGATCTCTAATATAGCAGAGTTCCATTAAATGCCTTTCTTCCCTAGTGTTTAAAAAGTAAATAAGTGAAAAGAACAAAGCAGATAATGAGACTATGCAACATTATGAGGCATTCTACAGCGCATAAAACCATAATAAAACGTTTTTTGTTTTACTGGCTCAATCAGAAACTAATGAGTCCCCGGCTACTGTAGCTCTTCATTTTTTAATCAGTCTGGCATAGAGAATTTCCTATCAGGAAAGAGAAACTAAAACAACAATCCAACATATTTTTTGCTAGATATTTTCTTTTGCATGTAGTCTACATCCCAACTTCCTTTTCACCAACTCAGATGTTTTTACAGGTCCCATGAGCTTGGTGAAGTGCTGATCCACATGTACAAATTAAGTGTGTTTCCAGTAATCCAAATACATACATCATTATGCAAGCAGGTGGGAGAGAAGAAAAATATTTTTTGGAAGCAAATCTGTTGTTACAATTAAAAATAAACAGAATTCAAGTAGTCTCAGTGATCAGGCTCAAAGCAGAAAGCAATACAAACGTACACTGCACCAGCAAATACAGACTACATCTTCAGCACTGTTTTCCTTATGTTTGAATATAACTGGAAAACATGATTTCTGGAAATGATTTTAACATAGCTAGAACCTCAATTTTCCCAGTGTGAGTGGCCTATATTCTATGAGTGAAGTATGCACAATGATAAACTAGCATTTCATTCGGGGCTAATATTTGGTTTGGTGTTTGGAAAAACTCCAAATACCATTAACCCTGACCAGAAAGCTGCAGTTTTATAAGTAGCTGAATAAAATACATGTTTTAATAATGCACTTTCAACCAAATCTGTTAATTGTATGCACTTAATAATACAGTACAGTTATATGCAATGTAATACTAAAGCCTGCTCTAAATCTGAAACACTTAATTATATATTACATTTTTACAGAAATTCAGCACTTCTTATTGACCATTAAATGTTCAGCTGTTTTGTAGTACAACTGGTTCACCTCATTACAATTATATTCAGCACAGATATGTAGTATGGGAACCTAATTAGACAGTTTGCTTAAATCTAATACTACGCTATCTGTAAATATTTATATTTTAACACTTGCTGAAATGTAGTCTCATAACACTGATAAAGCCATGGAGACTAAGGCTACCCCATCATGGATTGTGTATATCCTTAAATTCTGTCTGAAGTCTTGTACAGAAGAGGACACTGGACTGATGTTTAAATGATCTTTACCACATTCCCATCGCAATAGAAGGTCTCAATCTTAAAGTTCATTGAGTCACTATTACTGATGACCTGAATTCGGCAAAACACATCCTAGCTAACGTCAAGAAGACTGACCAACACTTTATTTCTTAAGACTTCCTAGTAAAGTTAGAATGACTGCAACTATGGCCACTAATCTGTAAAACTGCACAGTGAAGTCCATACACATCAGTGGTGTAGCATTATCACATTCTAACACCAAGTCAATTAAATTTCAGGGATATAAATCTGTCCAGTTAGGAAGCTTAGGCAATTGTGAATTAACCTCACCTGCTTTGGTGCAAATTAAAATGACGACAAGTACTCTGGAAGGGCAAAAGCAAGACAAGTATCCTTGTCACCACTGGTAGCATGAGGGAGTACTTTCCCGATTCAGGGTGCACAGGTAGCTAATCTCCTCTAGGATGGCAAATCCATACATGCCATCACAGGAAGGTATCAAGAGCATGGAGGAGAGGTTGCAGGCTATTACATGAGGAGAGCTTAGTGTTGTGAAGACAGGAACATTCTGAAAGCATTTATTCAAACAGAAGCATTCAAGCAGGGACAATGAAGAGGGCCTTCTTGCACAAGCGAGGAGACAGAAAGTGAGCAAAGGCCAAGCCAGAGCTCAGTTTTAAATGATCCCTGTATCAACCAGCAGGTGACAGACGTGTGACATGGAGAGCCTGCGAACTTGCACTTACACTGGCAGTGGATAACCAGACCCTGCATGCATTAAGAGTGTCAGTGTCCAGTGCAGTTGGGAGGGGGTGTTGGGGTCTCAAAAATCTCTCTCTTTATATATATACTAGGCTGACCCGCCTTTTAAGGCGACCGAATTTTAAGTTGACCACTTAAGGCAATTCAATATGTAGATCAATTTGATATTTTATACAAACTCATTAATTTGGTTATATTGCATTTGAGCGGTATTACTTTAATACTCGTAGTTTCTGTTATTTTTGTGATGAAATTTAAACTTTTTTTCTATATTGAGGTCGCCCTTTTGAACCCCCCTGATATTTACTACGTGGTGAGGCATTTGTACTCCATCAACATTAATTATTTCCAGAGACATAATTTTGTCTATTTTTCCAGCGCATCGCGCACAAAAGCAAGGGAACGATGGGAGCACCAGAACTCTGCTCACATCATGTCGCTTCGTACCGCAAGCTGCAAGTAGTAAGTCTGTGATAAGCGGAATACCGCTATGCTTTCCACTCACGGGACGGAAGGACAACCCCGACCGCTTTTATATAGTAAGAAAGAAGAAGAAGATATCGCACAGTCTGGAGTAGAAAATCATCTTTTACCTGGAAAAACGAAACTACAAATCCCATCCCCCACCGACTCTGCAGAACTCAGTCACAAAGTTTTCCCAGCTCAAGTCTGTTTATCTGGGTGTGAGGTGTCCAGAATCGTATTGGGTAAATATATATTGTTATTTACAATACATACATTTCATGTGTGTTCCATATCAACAACGATCTGGGCAAATGTAGGATGACAGGACATGCGAGTCAAGAAAAGTTGTACACATAAGTAAAACAAACTTTTTTCATGTCATAGTAATAATTGACAAAATGCTGATGTGAGTGTATGTGTCAAGACTGAAGTCACAAAATATTAAATGAAAACTTTCACAGAAGGTATAACAAAACAAGTGCGCTTTTATTGAAAAATATAACCGATGATAAAGAAATTATTCAATTTACATGTGCTGTCAATATGTAAAAACTGAATAATTTCTTTTCATTTCAGGATACCTAAACAAGGAAAAACATATCCAAAGTATATCAAAATGATTTTAAATGGTAGCTAATGGGTGCTGCTGTCACCCCAACGTTGACGTTTTGCATCTTTTATTGCAGTTGATGTGAGCCTTTGGTAGGTAACAGATGTCACTGGTAAACCATAATGGAAGATATTATTGAGGATTTCAATAATGGGTAAACACAAGAAAATCTGCAAGATTTTAAAACTTATGGAACTTGCCTTTTCTACATACTGAATTGTTATAATAAAACAAGCCTAGCAGCAGACATTTGTCTATGTGGTTAAATATGGTGATACTTATGGACACTCCACCATTCAAAATAATATAAAAAATTAGAGTAAATATATTTTGTCAATAAAATACTGTACCTACTCTAATTTAGATTAACCCTATAATATCAGGCACAGACTTATTAAGCAGGTGAGCTTCAGGAACCTAAAAAAAAGCAATAAAATTATGAAATGTTAAAAAAAATGATAATCTGCATTATCTTCACTTAGAAAATAGGATTAGAGAAAAATGCAGAAACAGACAAATCCATTGTGCTCACAAGATCATTATTCTATAACATAATTCACAATGACAGCTCATTCCCATTGTTGTCAAAGTGAGATTTGACAGTAAGCATGGTCTTGAAGTGACTGATACATTATTTTTCAAATATATATCCAGTATATGGGATTGTTTCAAAATAATTTTTTTTTCTATTTTCCTTTTAAAGAAGTGCTCTATATCAGTATGTCAAACAAAAATAATTTGTTACTCCATGTCTTTTATGGTGTATATTTTAAGACTAATTTTCCATAACATTAATTTAAATATAACACAGCACTAAAGAAAGCTGAATTCCACATTGTACCTTTTGTAAGTGTAATTTACTCTATACACTGAGTATATCTGTTGTGCTCAACATCACCGACACAGCAAAATAAAAGTAAATGAATGCCAGACCAGTGCTCCCCTAGGTCTAAGCTTCAGAAACAGGCCTCATCCCAGGCAGCCTTGCCCCAAACTCAAATACTAGGCTTTCTAGCCTGCACAGGCCAAAATGGGACTCAGGCTTTAAATATACCAGAGAATTCATTTCTGGCATTTATTTTTTGAACTTCTTTTTGCTGCCATTTTAAGTTCCTACACTCACTGCTGTTGTTTCAAACCTGTTGCTAGGTCCATGTACCTGAACAGGAAAGTGAAAGGAGGAAAAAAGGAAACAAAATACAGTGGTACCTCGGTATACGTCCGCTTTGGAATAAGACCAACATAGTATACGACCTTTGTTTGGAATATGACTTGCATGCTAGAACACAGCACGCTACCCTTGTTTACCTCTCTCGAGACAAAGCCACGACTGCCCACGAGCGTCAGTACGCCAGATGCTAGCATTCAGTGAACAACCCGCGCTATAACCCTCTGTGAATTTTCACGTGATTTTGTGTTTTTCCGTGTAAATTTGAAATGATTGTTGAAAAGTATGAAGGTGGCATGCATATCCGGGACTTGGCTGCTGCATACCATATGTCAAGAGCGACGGTATCTGCGATTGTGAAAAACAAAGACATTATTAAAAAGTAAAGTGAAGTTAAATTTTCATTTATTTCATCTAATTCTTTTGTATTTATGTATTTTAGTATTAAGCAGTGTTTAAATTATTTTATACAACCCCATCAATGTATAATATGCCAATAACAATAGGATTTATTTTCATGGGAACAGATTAATCATTTTCCCTTTATTTCTTATGGGAAAAATTCATTTGGTATACATCCTGTTTGGTATAAGTCAAAGGATCTGGAAAGGATCAAGGATATATACCGAGGTACCACTGTAATCAAAAAGTGTTTGTACAAATAGGTAACCATAAGCAAACAAGTCCAGTCTGAAATTCAATAGCAGAATCTGAAAACAGAGCAAAAACAATAAGAAACCAGAAAACTCAAAGATATAACAGTTATCCATACTCCACAACACTCTGTGACTCTCTGAATTTCTAATTTAATTGGTTGTTGGCAAGCCAATGTATTGTACATTAATGCCACCTACTGAGATAGAGCTGAGCAAAAACTCAATATGTGTACTGTAACTTTTAGAAGAAAAAAGAAAACACCTCAAATAATATGAAATAGTGTGATACTCAGGTTGATAATGATTCTTCCATCATTCCATTTTCTGCTGCTTTCCTGATCACTGGTACATCAGTTCACTTTTCATTAATTCCTAATAATTGTTCATTTTGTGCATCTATCATAATTTATAACCTTGACATACCAATAAACCATTTTTTTTTTGTTTTTTTTACAGACTTAGCTGTCTTTAATGACTTTTGTGCACTTTTTAAAGAAGCTGTGCTTTACAGATAAACAGTTTTCATTTACATCTACTTTCCCTACATCACACATTATAATCCATAACCAATGGCTTTCAAATCATTTTAGACCTTCCTCTGACTTTTCAAATCACATGTTTGCATATTAGGACAGATGCTACGCCAGCATTTGAAAGAATTCTTAACTTCCTAAAGGAAGGGTTGGGTGCTACCACTTGGAAACATACGACTAATTGAAAAACACTAAACTTGCATTTTATAAATATTAAGCCAGAACTGTGCTTGCAGAATAATCAGTAAGAGTTAATATATCCATCAAAGGCTAAAAGTTATGATTGGAAATTTCACTCATACATATATTTCACCTAAATATTTGTCGACCTAAATAACATCTGATTAAGGAGGAATAAAATAAATATGAATCTGCATATGGATGTGAGCAAAGGACACCTCTTTGGTATAAGGAAATGTAACAAATAGTTAAGTGAAAGTCTAGCTGAAAGTGTGAATGTTTATTTTAAGTAATGTGCATTGAATATAATATACTTGATAAATGTTCTCTATCTCATCTATTTTAATGATTCATTGTAAGGACTTATGGTTTTTTGTTTTTTTTTTACTTATTTCTATTTATCGTCTATAGAATGGCTTTTCTCCTGCTTCTCTTGTTTATCTTTTTGTTTCATACAACTTTATTACTGCTTTTTGCTTTTATGTTTTCTGTACTGTACTATATTATCCTGTCTAATATCACTAATTTAGTAATAATAATAATAGTTTTTTGTGATTTCTTTTACTTTTTGTTTCTCTTTTCATTTTAATATTAATATTAGTCAGTCCATTAGTAGACTAAACAATTCCCAAAAAGTATTTTTAATTGCTTCAAGAGTGGTAATTTTAATGTATTTTTATTAACTATTATTCTAAACATCTGTTGGAAAAGCTTTTGACAATTTGTGATGAAAATAAGTTAAAATATCCCAACATTTCTGTTTGTTTAGGCATCTTGGTTGGAAAACTTAACTCCATTAATGTTTCAGCCACTTTTCAGTTTACTGTTTGTGCTGAAATTTGTTTGTTTCAAGTGTGCCTTATTTCATGCCTAGTCAGAGAACAAAATGTTATGAATTGTTGGATATTCAGTCACTTTGGCTGTTTTGGAATTATTATTGTTGTTATGTGTTTTATGTTTGCTTATACTTTAGCCACCATTTTAGTTTGCATGATCATCGCCATTTTGTGGATTGATAGCATGGAGCTATTGCCATCAAATGACAGCAGAAAGTGATTCATTGTGTCATCAACCAATAAATGTAAAAGAGATGATGCACCATTGCTGGGTACAAATTTTCTTAAACAAATGTGGTAGGAAGGTGATTTAAAAATTACTTGAGGGTCTTTGTGTGTGCTTTGACTTTTGATTTTTCCGGTTAATGTAATGGGCTTTGGTGGTTTAGTTCTTCTGATTATTTTGTGTCTTCATCTTGTTTAAGATTATTTTTGTTTTGGCCTTCTGGGGGGTATTTTTCGTACGTGGATTACTCGCTTAGCTGGATGTAATTGTTGATGATTTGGCCTGATCCTGGATCTGTCGGTTTTTCGAAACTCTTGCTGGAAGTGTTGTCATAGCAACACATCCTAATCCTCAAACCTGCTCGGAGCAGGTTTGTTCTATGTAAACAAGGATTAGCTCACACACGTAATCAGTGACGGTGCGTGGAATTCATCCAGTCATGGCTTCGCTGTTCATGAATGAGTGACCAATTGATATTGGTGCGCAAATTATACGAAGAGAATTTCATATAGAGAGGGTTTTGCGCGATCGGCAAGATCCTTTATTGCTCCCGAAGGAAATTCTTTTTGAAAGATACCGCTTTAGCCGAGGGGGAATATTGTACCTCAAAGATTTATTAGCTCCTTACAGTGGAACCTCGGTTCACGAACGTCCCGGTTCACGTACAACTCTGTTCACGACCAAAAAGCTTGCCAAACTTTTGCCTCGGTTCACAACCACACACTCGGTATACGAACAAGCCAGTTTCCCTTGCCTGAGCGCAAGAGCACGTGCCTGCTGGGGAGGGGGAGGAGGAGATTGCTGCAGTGTTTGCTGAACAAGCCAGTTTCCCTTGCCTCAGCGCAAGAGCACGTGCCAGCTGGGGAGGGGGAGGAGGAGGTTGCTGCACGTGTTTGCCTGTAGGCAGCCTGAGAGAGAAAGAGAGCTGCCTGGCTTTTTCATTTAAGCAAAGCCGCTCCTTGTTTTCAATAAGACGTGCACTCACTTTGTGCTCTACAGTATTTCGTGTGCTTTTGCAGTTAACTGTGGCTTCTAAACAAGTCAAGAGTGGTCAAAAGAAAGTTTTGAAGAAAATTGAAATCGAAGTAAAGAAAGAAATTACAAGAGGTGGAAAAACTGTTTACCAGTTTACTCATTTACCAATCTGAGAACCCTCGTGCTTTCAAGCAGCACAATGTAAACAAAGCCAGACTGCCAGTAATGTGGAGGGTCACAAGAACTTTCTTTTTGGAATGGCTGCATGAGGCTTTCACTCCCACCAGCTAAACAGCTAAAAGCACCAGAAACCCAAGAAATCACAAGAGAGAAAACACCTGAAGGAAAACACTTCATGCCAGAACTCGTCTCATGCAAGGTTAGTTTTCTTGGTGGTTTTTGTATTACGGATTTTTCAAAAGTTAATTTTTTAGTTCATAATGCGATTTGTTGCAATGTTACAGTATTTTTCTCTTTTTTCAAATGTTCGCTTTTTTCCTTGTGCTTAAAACTCATTAAAGAAATTGTTTACATGGACTTCATCGTGTGATTTGTTGCAATGTTACTTTTTTGTTTGCTTGCGAGTTGGCTTTTGCACGCGCTTCGGATTTGTTGTTCGTTTTTTTTCTGCTGTGCTTAAAACTCCTTTTACAAACATTGTTTACAGCGATCAGGCTTTAGGTTTAATAGCGTGATCTCCTGCAATGTTACTTTTTTGTTTGCTTGCGAGTTGGTTTTTGCACGCGCTTCAGATTTGTTGTTCGTTTTTTTCTGCTGTGCTTAAAACTCCTTTTACAAACATTGTTTACAGCGATCAGGCTTTAGGTTTAATAGCGTGATCTCCTGCAATGTTACTTTTTTGTTTGCTTGTGAGTTGGTTTTTGCACGCGCTTCGGATTTGTTGTTCGTTTTTTTCTGCTGTGCTTAAAACTCAGAGAGAGAGAGAGCGCGCGGGCCGCTGACAGGGAAGGGATGGGGGGGAGGATAGGGGTGTGTGTGTGTGTGTGTGCGCGCGCGCGCTCGCACTACACAGAGAGAGAGAGCGTGAGCCAGCCTGCTCCTGTAGCTGAGGGAGGGAGGGGCTTTGGTGGTGTGTGTGCTACAGAGAGAGAGAGAGAGAGAGAGCGCGAGCGAGCCAGCTCGTGTAGCTGATCAGAGAGCCTGGGTGTTTTATGTGTTATTCAATGTTTTTACATTAGTTTACTATTACACTGTGCATTCTATGGTGTAATTAACTATATTTGTGCTTAATCTTTACATATTTTTACATATTTACATACAGTTTGTACGGTCTGGAACGGATTAATTGTATTTACATACAATCCTATGGGGGAAACTGCTTCGGTTCACGACCAACTCGGTTTACGACCAAAGTTCTGGAACGAATTATGGTCGTGAACCGAGGTTCCACTGTACATTCAAAGTCAAACTCGGCGAAGTCTGGCTCTCACAACCACACAGACAGTATGCATTGCTTTGAGGTTTCTTGCAAGTGGCACTTTTTTATATACTGTAGGTGATGCAGAACATCTATTGAAAAGTGCAGTTTGCCAGGCAATTCGTAAAGTCTGTTTGGCTCTGAAACATTTCCGTCGGGTTTTCATAGTGTTTCCTGGACACCTGCATGTGAAGACCATAAAAGAGGCGTTTCATGCCATTGCAGCTAGGTAATACACAGGATAAAACACCCACAGTTCCATAAAGTATCTCACAATCAGCCTAACATTCTCATTACCTAGGATTTCCAAATGTGAATGGGGCACTGGATTGTACGCAGATCCGAATAAAGGCCCCATCAGGTCCAAATGAGCCAGATTACGTGAACAGGCTTCCACAGTATTAACGTGCAGGTAATGTCAGTTTTTGAAAGAGCTGAAAATAGCCAATAGGTATTTTGACAGTAAAATTGTTTGACCTACATGCTATCAATTCTCAGATGATCTGTGATGCATCCTACCTTGTATCAAATGTGGAGGCTAAATGGCCAGGGTCTGTTCATGACTCTAGAATTTTTAAGGAGTCACACCTGTATCGGACATTTGAACAAGTTAATAATCTAATTATTAATCATGGTGATGTGTGTATTGTATTCACAATTTTTACATATTCCACAGGTCATCATGATGGAATCCTGCTTGGGGACAGGGGATATGCCAGTAGGAATTTTCTAATGACCCCGTTTCCTGACCCCAACCCTGGGCCACAAACTCGATATAATGCAGCTCTGTCTAGGACAAGGGCACGAATTGAAATGACCTTTGGCCACTTGAAGGAGAGATTTCAATATCTAAAAAGACTGAGGGTTGCACCTGACAGAGCATGTGACATAATTGTTGCATGCTCTGTCTTACACAACATAGCGACCATCAGAAAAGAAAGAGTCCCTGAGATTTTGGTGCAGCCTGATGATGACCTTGACCCAGGGCACCTTGAGCAAACTAGTGGCAGAGCTGCCAGAGACAGAATTGTGACCCAGCATTTTCCATGAAAAAGACAACAGTGGTTTTACACAAAACTGATTTATTATATATTATGGACCTTCAGCCTGTAAGGAGGAGAACATAAATTAAGGATACACTCACGCATACACATCATGGGAAAGAGAAGAGAATTTTGTTACCAATTGTTTTTCTAGTATTTTTATCTGCAACTTCATTTTAGTTGTCTTCAGTTCATGAAGTTCCATGTCCTGCTGTATTTTTCTCATTTTTAAGTTTTCTGTACGTGACTTTCTGCTGAAGATATCTCTTGTATAGAGCCCTCACATTTTTCTGCAAATAAATACACAATTACAAATGCATTTTTTCCTCTATATTGTACACACAGTATATCATTTTGAATCATTTCGTATCAAGTACAACAGATGGCTCAACCAACCTCACCATCTACTTTTTTGATGTGGATGTTCCAAAAGGTACATGTGTGCTGGCTACAGGCTCAGGCAACACAGTTGCTGTATATCACGATTAGCACATGGGACTGATCAGAGTGGAGTTTGTTCAAACATTTGGAACATTTACATCTCCTCCTGATGAATAGTCAGACACAGCGTCTTCATCAAATATTTGACATTTGTCAATAGCTCGGTGGTCAGACATAGGTTCTAGGGATATGACATTCCCTGCAATTGACGCAACAAAAAAACAAAATAAAAAGAGGGCTAAATGGGACATACCTATGGCACACATTGAGGACAAAATATATGCAATGACCATCCTTTACCTGAAATGAAGTTGCCACTGCATCCTGCCACTGGTTCTGAGGAGGAGCTTCCCCCTGGAATGCCCTCAGAAACTGGGCGATGGGCATTTTGCTGGAGAGCCAACTCTTCTGCAGGGGTTAGGTCTGGACTGCGTGGACCTC
>JANRMT010062836.1:16096996-16129824 GCA_026402145.1 Polypterus bichir lapradei
GCTTCGGATTTGTTGTTCGTTTTTTTCTGCTGTGCTTAAAACTCCTTTTACAAACATTGTTTACAGCGATCAGGCTTTAGGTTTAATAGCGTGATCTCCTGCAATGTTACTTTGTTTGCTTGTGAGTTGGTTTTTGCACGCGCTTCGGATTTGTTGTTCGTTTTTTTCTGCTGTGCTTAAAACTCCTTTTACAAACATTGTTTACAGCGATCAGGCTTTAGGTTTAATAGCGTGATCTCCTGCAATCTTACTCTTTTGTTTGCTTGTGAGTTGGTTTTTGCACGCACTTCGGATTTGTTCCAATGTTTCTTTTTTCCGCTGTGCTTAAAACTCATCTTTAAAAAAATGCTGCGCGAGCATGTGCTACAGAGAGATTAGAGAGCGCGAGCGAGCAAGCGCAGAGAGAGAGAGAGCGCGCGGGCCGCTGACAGGGAAGGGATGGGGGGGAGGATAGGGGTGTGTGTGTGTGTGTGTGTGTGTGTGCGCGCGCGCGCTCACGCTACACAGAGAGAGAGAGCGTGAGCCAGCCTGCTCCTGTAGCTGAGGGAGAGGGGCTTTGGTGGTGTGTGTGCTACAGAGAGAGAGAGAGAGAGCGCGAGCGAGCCAGCTCGTGTAGCTGATCAGGGAGCCTGGGTGTTTTATGTGTTATTCAATGTTTTTACATTAGTTTACTATTACACTGTGCATTCTATGGTGTAATTAACTATATTTGTGCTTAATCTTTACATATTTTTACATATTTACATACAGTTTGTACGGTCTGGAACGGATTAATTGTATTTACATACAATCCTATGGGGGAAACTGCTTCGGTTCACGACCAACTCGGTTTACGACCAAAGTTCTGGAACGAATTATGGTCGTGAACCGAGGTTCCACTGTACATTCAAAGTCAAACTCGGCGAAGTCTGGCTCTCACAACCACACAGACAGTATGCATTGCTTTGAGGTTTCTTGCAAGTGGCACTTTTTTATATACTGTAGGTGATGCAGAACATCTATTGAAAAGTGCAGTTTGCCAGGCAATTCGTAAAGTCTGTTTGGCTCTGAAACATTTCCGTCGGGTTTTCATAGTGTTTCCTGGACACCTGCATGTGAAGACCATAAAAGAGGCGTTTCATGCCATTGCAGCTAGGTAATACACAGGATAAAACACCCACAGTTCCATAAAGTATCTCACAATCAGCCTAACATTCTCATTACCTAGGATTTCCAAATGTGAATGGGGCACTGGATTGTACGCAGATCCGAATAAAGGCCCCATCAGGTCCAAATGAGCCAGATTACGTGAACAGGCTTCCACAGTATTAACGTGCAGGTAATGTCAGTTTTTGAAAGAGCTGAAAATAGCCAATAGGTATTTTGACAGTAAAATTGTTTGACCTACATGCTATCAATTCTCAGATGATCTGTGATGCATCCTACCTTGTATCAAATGTGGAGGCTAAATGGCCAGGGTCTGTTCATGACTCTAGAATTTTTAAGGAGTCACACCTGTATCGGACATTTGAACAAGGTAATAATCTAATTATTAATCATGGTGATGTGTGTATTGTATTCACAATTTTTACATATTCCACAGGTCATCATAATGGAATCCTGCTTGGGGACAGGGGATATGCCAGTAGGAATTTTCTAATGACCCCGTTTCCTGACCCCAACCCTGGGCCACAAACTCGATATAATGCAGCTCTGTCTAGGACAAGGGCACGAATTGAAATGACCTTTGGCCACTTGAAGGAGAGATTTCAATATCTAAAAAGACTGAGGGTTGCACCTGACAGAGCATGTGACATAATTGTTGCATGCTCTGTCTTACACAACATAGCGACCATCAGAAAAGAAAGAGTCCCTGAGATTTTGGTGCAGCCTGATGATGACCTTGACCCAGTGCACCTTGAGCAAACTAGTGGCAGAGCTGCCAGAGACAGAATTGTGACCCAGCATTTTCCATGAAAAAGACAACAGTGGTTTTACACAAAACTGATTTATTATATATTATGGACCTTCAGCCTGTAAGGAGGAGAACATAAATTAAGGATACACTCATGCATACACATCATGGGAAAGAGAAGAGAATTTTGTTACCAATTGTTTTTCTAGTATTTTTATCTGCAACATCATTTTAGTTGTCTTCAGTTCATGAAGTTCCATGTCCTGCTGTATTTTCCTCATTTTTAAAGTTTTCTGTACGTGACTTTCTGCTGAAGATATCTCTTGTATAGAGCCCTCACATTTTTCTGCAAATAAATACACAATTACAAATGCATTTTTTCCTCTATATTGTACACACAGTATATCATTTTGAATCATTTCGTATCAAGTACAACAGATGGCTCAACCAACCTCACCATCTACTTTTTTGATGTGGATGTTCCAAAAGGTACATGTGTGCTGGCTACAGGCTCAGGCAACACAGTTGCTGTATATCACGATTAGCACATGGGACTGATCAGAGTGGAGTTTGTTCAAACATTTGGAACATTTACATCTCCTCCTGATGAATAGTCAGACACAGCGTCTTCATCAAATATTTGACATTTGTCAATAGCTCGGTGGTCAGACATAGGTTCTAGGGATATGACATTCCCTGCAATTGACGCAACAAAAAAACAAAATAAAAAGAGGGCTAAATGGGACATACCTATGGCACACATTGAGGACAAAATATATGCAATGACCATCCTTTACCTGAAATGAAGTTGCCACTGCATCCTGCCACTGGTTCTGAGGAGGAGCTTCCCCCTGGAATGCCCTCAGAAACTGGGCGATGGGCATTTTGCTGGAGAGCCAACTCTTCTGCAGGGGTTAGGTCTGGACTGCGTGGACCTCAACCTGTTTTTTGCTTGTCTGCCTTCTTCTTATTAGCTTTCAAATTAATGGTTTTTCTATTATATATGATTCTTTTTGTCAACAGTTCTTTAAATAGTTATATACTGTACCAATATTTACCAGTTTGAAGTATATTCTTGTACTTC
The DNA here is from genome assembly GCA_026402145.1 of Polypterus bichir lapradei. NCBI lineage: Eukaryota > Metazoa > Chordata > Cladistia > Polypteriformes > Polypteridae > Polypterus > Polypterus bichir. The sequence continues at coordinate 16,099,975 of JANRMT010062836.1, forward strand.
ACTTTAACCTGTTCCCATGTTCTCCTTGTGCTCACGTTTGATCTTGAATTATGACATATTAAATAATAATTAATCTGACACATAGGAAATGAAACACTGCTTTCAGTGAATACAATGCACACTACTTACGCGTTTAATTTGTCGGCCACTTTTTGCCAGCCATCTTTTCTAGTTTGGGCTGCTTTTGCAGTGTTACCCCTTGTACATATTAACTCTTGAAATTCTTCATATCCTTGAGTAACAGGTCCTGCTCCGCTTGAGTGAAAGAATGCACCTGTTCTTTTGTCATTTTGTTGCAGCCTATCAAAGACTTGCTGATCATGTTTTCTAGACTCAATAGATAGATAGATAGATAGATAGATAGATAGATAGATAGATAGATACTTTATTAATCCCAAGGGGAAATTCACATAATCCAGCAGCAGTATACTGATACAAAGAAACAATATTAAATTAAATAGTAATAAAAATGAAAAAAGTTAGCATTTACTCCCCCGGGTGGAATTGAAGAGTCGCATAGTGTGGGGGAGGAACGATCTCCTCAGTCTGTCAGTGGAGCAGGATAGTGACAAAAGTCTGTCACTGAAGCTACTCCTCTGCCTGGAGATGACACTGTTCAGTGGATGCAGTGGATTATTCATGATTGACAGGAGTTTGCTTAGTGCCCGTTGCTCTGCCACAGATGTTAAACTGTCCAACTTTACTCCTACAATAGAGCCTGCCTTCCTCACCAGTTTGTCCAGGCGTGAGGCGTCTTTCATCTTTATGCTGCCACCCCAGCACACCACCGCGTAGAAGAGGGCACTCGCCACAACCGTCTGGTAGAACATCTGCAGCATCTTACTGCAGATGTTGAACGATGCCAACCTTCTCAGAAAGTATAGTCTGCTCTGACCTTTCTTACATAGAGCATCAGTATTGGCAGTCCAGTCCAATTTGTCATCCAGCTGCACTCCCAGGTATTTATAGGTCTGCACCCTCTGCACACAGTCACCTCTGATGATCACAGGGTCCATGAGGGGCCTGGGCCTCCTAAAATCCACCACCAGTTCCTTGGTTTTGCTGGTGTTAAGATGTAAGTGGTTTGAGTCGCACCATTTAACAAAGTCTTTGATTAGCTTCCTGTACTCCTCCTCCTAATATATATGGGCTTTTCAATCAGCGCATGCGCGTGCAATCATCTCAGATAATTAGATCCAGCTAGACTAATCTACTACACCGCTGCGTTTGAAAAACCGACCTATGCCGGATGAGTGTCACCGACATTAACTTATCCAAGATGAGGCACCTGATCTCGGATGATTTAAGTGACGTACGGAAAATACCCCGCACCCCGTCTTTTACCTTTTATTTATTTTTTAAAATATTCCTTTTATCCTTTCACACTTTCTGATCCATTTATTATTTTTAAACAATTATATTTAACTCCTCTGTCTGTTTGTCTGGGTCAAATCTTGCAACTTATTTTAAACCCACTTTTGGCAAATCAAATTTCTTCAAATTCTGCATACATGTTCAGCATTAATGACAATACAATAATCTTTCAAAACCGATGCAATTACATAATAAATTTAGCTGTAATCAATGGTTACATGATTCCAATTAATGCATACACAACAATGTAAATTACTTTACTTGGGAAAGTGTAGCCTTGATGATCACAGTGAGGAAGTATTGGCATAAGCTTGCCTTTCTGTCGTCAATATTATTTTTCACAGCAACCGAGCGCTAATCCCATAAGAAGCTGGAAAGAAAAAGAGAGACGAAAATATAATTCTTTTTAGTATTCAAAATAATTCTTCAAAAAAGATTATGTAATACTTTTAAAGAAGCTTCCTGTTCATGAAAAATGATTCAAGAAAAATAATTTGCAAAATACTCAAAAACTAAAAAATAAAATATATAAAAAATTTTTTTTTAAGTAAAACGATTTTATTTACTTTATTTATAAATGCACTAAAAAGCAAAAAATACATTTTTCTTTAACCACAATTTTTGTGATTATATGTGACTAAATAAAATTGTGGGGAGCAGCAGTTCTTACCACTGCACCACCCAAGCATTCGTGTCAGCCTCATACCCTAACCTGATTTCTTTTTCTACGGTTATATTCTTGAACAAAAATGCACTTGCTTTCTTATACTTGCACCTTTTGTGAAAGTGTTTATTTGATATTTGGACTTCAGTCTTCACATATGTCTTAATGTCTACATTTTGTCAATTAATAAAATACGAAAAATGTTAGGATATATGTACCATGTTTAGAGTACAAGTCCAAGGAAGTTATGCTCAAGCTTTATAATCCACTTTTGGGGCCACATCTAGAGTAGTGTGTACAGTTTTGGTTTCCATGCTACAAAAAGGACATAGAAGCACTAGAAAAGGTCTAGATAGGAGCGACTAGGCTCATTCCAGGACTATGCTGGATGAATAAAGATTAGAAGAGCTGAGCCTTTGCAGTTTAAGCAAAGGAAGATTAAGAGATGACAAGATTGAAGTGTTTAAAATTATGAAGGGAATTAGTACAATGGATCAAGTCTGTTATTATAAAATGAGTTCATCAAGAACACAGAGACACAATTGGAAACCTGTTAAGGTTAAATTTCACACAAACATTTGGAAGTTTAGCTTTAAACAGAGAACCATAGACACTTGGTATAATCTACCTAGTAGTTGGTAGACAGTAAGACTTTAGGGATATTCAAAACTAGACTCTTTTTTTTAAATTAAGTGGATAGGACTTGCGGCCTTTGTTGGGCTGAATGGCCTGTTCTCACCTAGACTGTTCTAATATTCTAATTATGACCGCCAAGTGGACCACTTCTTTCGGCGCTGATGATCACTCTAGATGCATCATGGTGGCCATGAAGACATTTACATGAGAGGTACTGATCTAGCTGATACTTTGCAACTTTCTGCCAAAAACTGAAATTCTATGTCTTTGTTTATGTTTTCAAGCACTTTGAGCTACATCATTTATATTAAAATATGCTATATAAATAAATGTTGTTGTTGTTGTATGTCTTGAAATCCAAGACATGGTCTGGCCAAGTGTGTCTTCTTTTGATTAGCACACCATCCTCTTCCACTTTTAGATGGTGAGCTGACATAGTAGCTCCAAGCTGCTCATTCATGCTGAACCTGACTAGTTTGCATAGGCTACTCATCTAGGTATGCATTAAAATGAAAATTTGTGTTTATAATATGATTAGATTCATTGTATATTTATGATTTTGATCAGGTTGAGTTTGTACAGAATATATCACATATATATTTGTATATTTACTAATACTTAATGTATAATATAGTTTTGCTCTTCTTGCATTTAATTACTGTTTTAACAGGGAAATTTTAATTATGGACATAGAGTATACTGCATTTTCCTATGTTTGCTCTTTTTTAATGTTTGTTTGTGGTTCCCCTGCTGTTCTTTTGAAATAAAATGTTGGCAAACAAGATATTAGTTTATGCATAAAAAGCATGTAACACTATTCTCTGGAGAGTACATTGTTTCTGCAGAATGTCAGCATATGTATACCAAAACATGTTTGAAACAGTAACTGATGTATAAAAATAAACATTTAAATGGGTATTCCAGAAATAATATCAGGTTAATGTTAACTCTAATCAAGTCTGACACTTTTTTTTTTAATATTTGATTTTACAAACACCTTAGACAGTAGTACATTTGAAGGTGTGTATGTGAGAGTCTTTATGTGTATTTTGTAAATTGGTTCACAGAGCGCCTGCTGTTTGTCATCCCTTTCTAGGACTTAAATATATATAACCACTCATTTTCCAGTCAATGAATATACAAGAAAAATTTGTGACTTGGCCTCCTGAGCTAAAGAAACTTTCCCTTAACTTGGACAGATACTGCTAATCAGTGGTGATGCCACTGCACTGCCCGTTCAACTGTGACTCTCTCTTATGCCACATACTGTATGATGTCTTAAACCCCACTGTCATACACTGAAATGTACTAGTTATTTTACTGGCTGCATGGGCCTGGCAATGACAGATGTAAGATCAATTGTTTGAACCAAAACAATTTAATCACAGTAGCAGCCACAAAAATAGTGTCTGAATCTGAAGGGAAATATGTTGGTGAGGAATCGGTTTGAATCTATATTAAATTTGGACTAATATATATGCATTTAATATGGATGAGAGGGGAATCAACATTAAATTGCTTGTATTAGTTCCCACTTTGAACACTTATTACCTCATAATAGCAGGAGGCCTTAACTGTGCATTAAAGCCAGACCTGGATAGGTCTTCAGGAAGTACCAAGTGTAACATCTAAAACTATAGCTGAAATTATGCAGTTTATTAAGGGTAATAATCTCTCGGATCCATGTAGATTTCTATACCTAAATATGAGAGAATATTCTGTTTTTGTTGGTATAAAATAGTTACTTCCGAATTATTATTATTTTTTTAATCAAAGCTACTGTAGATTATTTTCTTCTAATTAGTCTTACAAATATAATGCTACTGTCATGTCTGACAAAGCTCCTCTAATTTTGGAACTCTGATAACTATTCCATTTAACTGGCAGCTTGACCCATTAATACTAGTTGATGAGGACTTTAAACAATTAAATTTCCACAGAAAGTGATATTTTCTTAGAGACCCAATGATTTCTGTCAGAAACACTGAAAGCAGTCATAAGGGGACCAATTGTGTGAATGTTTCACATAAAAATAAGATGAAGACTAGAAGGGCATCATAACAAGTGACAGAATTTTGGAACTGATCAGGACCATGCTAGATTGCCAAGTGTGGGACTCTGTAGAAAATGTTTGGCTCTAGAATCATAATTTAACTTTTTGACTACAAAAGAAACAGAACATCTTATTTTTTAAACATTCAACAGGCAGGTTTTCAGCTCTACTCAGACCCAAAATGAGGAATGGACTTGTAGCCCCCTTGCCATTATATTTACTATAGAAAATAATGAGCCAAAAACACTGAAATTTTTTTCAACAACAAAATATACTTTTATGTGTAAGAGAAACATGTAAACACCAAAATGTCTACATAAATACTGTACAGTAAGAAAGGAAATGTACTGATGCACATTTCGTACACATCCTTCATGTGATGTTTTGAAACAGTCACCAACGCACAGCCTGACATTGCAATTGGGAAAATAGAAGTGTGTTTCTTTGCATAATTTTATTTTGATATTTTTTTCTTTTGCTTGCACATGACAAGAGTACAATGTCAGTGCCTGATCTGCATGATGGACTTGCAGATACGATATTGTAGACTACCACAGTGCAAGGCTTAGTGACTTATACATTTCCCCTGACACAAATATTGACAGTTGCTGTACTAAATACAGTGCTTAGTAGGACTAACATCTTTCTTGTCCTACCACTTGATTGAAATTATTTTGCCTTTTTGTCACATAGGTTCTGCGCCCAGCTACAGCTTTGTCCACCTGAAGGCACCAGGCATACCACATCAATTCAATTATGCAGTGCCGTATGCATCAGTTTCACTATTCGTGACAAATTCTGATGACCAGTTCACATTGGCATCGTTATTGCATAATTCAACTAATGGTTCTGTTTCAGTTTGTTCTTAAACCGACTTTACAGCTTCTTGTTTACAAGCCATTGTGTTTTGGTTAAAAGCTCTTCCCCACTCATGAATACTGATGAGTTACCTTAGAGGAGTAACATGCATAGAAAAATTCATGATTTTTTGCAGCATGATTATATATTTACCTACCAAATGGCAGCAGAATACTCTCCCAAGAAAAGTTTAGATACATTTATGATAAGAAATGGGACGAGGAACTAGGCTTTATTGTTTTTATGCTCAGTTGTATGTGCAACGCCGTACATTTAGAACATACTGAATGTGAAGTAAAGCGTAGAGAAATAACATCTTTAAAGTATAGAAAACAACTGAAGTTTTACAAGAAAAAGTTAAGTTTAAAGAAGAAGCTTTTATTTGCCTTATAATCTGTGTGTGTAAAAATGTTTCTCTATTTTTGTGTGGACTGTTTGCCCTGAATTTTCAGTAAACCTTTTTAAAACAAACATTTTTAGTTTGAGAAATGACTTTTGGTACATGACTCCTGCTTGATCTTGCCTTACTTACTAACAGCTACACCCTGCATAAATAACGTTTTTCATTTTTGTTCATTTTTAAGCTATTTCTGGATTTATAACAACATTCTCTTTGTAAACATCTGTTTGAATATGTCAATTACTTTAGACTGGTCTTCTTCAGTGGATCGTAGAAACCTCTCCTAGCCACAGCTGTTGTGTAGTTTTGATTTCACTAGTTTCAGCTTTGAAAATGAGCGCACAGCTAAAGCTGTTGTGACAGGTAATGCGCCATAAATTGAGGAGTTCACTCAAACAGGGAAAGACACTTTCATCCTGATTCTGCTTTGAGGTTGTCAGCAGGGTTTATATTTTGCTTTTGGGTACGACAGATGAAGAGTTAAACACTCTGAGCTCAGTCACCAGTGTTCCTCATCTATACTGCAGAAATCACATACTCTTTTCACCATCTGGGTAACTTCCTGATATTTTTGTCTGGGATAGTTAGTCCAGTTTGAAAACACAGTGAGTTACACTGGATGTATTGTTCTCTTCTTCTTTGAACCATCTTGCCATTTCTGTAGCTATGTCATCTAAAAAGTGGTAATACACCTTTACCCCTGTAGAATTCTTGCAGTGATTGGTCTCGTCCATTGCGGGAGATCAATGTCTGAAACGGAGCTCCGTTAGCAGTGGTGTTATTTTTTCTATTATTTCTTTATCCAACCTGAGGGTTCTACTACAGTATATGCAAGCATATATAAACATGGTCGGCAAGAGAAGGGCTCAAAAAGAAGCAGAAAAGAAAACTAAAGCTACACCCAAGCCTAGACCGACAAATCCAAGTTCAAGCTCAAGGTACTGCCTGTCAGAGACTGACCTGGAACAGACGGACGAAAGCCCGGACTCCTTGGGACCATGGTCCACTGCATCGTCTCCAGTTGAGAGCGAAATGGGGAGCGAATATGCAATTGACGCAGGTCATGATAGCTGGCCGATTGGAGAAGGTCATTTGAAACTGGAAAAGGCCTTGCAATCCGCGCTTTCACCTACTCCTCGCGAGCCGGGAACATCGGCTGTAATAGAGCCCGCCACTTCGCCTACTGTGCACGAAAGCAGAAATGATCTGTCCGAACTGAAGGTGATGATCGCTAAGCTCAAGCAAGAGATAAAGAATGATATAAAAAAAGAAATAAATAGTATGCTCAAGACAAGTGAGAGGATAAGCAAGAAGGCAAGTGAGAAGCTGAGGCGGGAGCTACAAGAGCTGCGGCAGGATAATAAAAACTCGGAGAAACACATATATAATCGATTTGAGGCGGCCTTTAAATGTATGCTGGAAAAAATTGAGGAGCCCATTCAGGGAAATGCGTCTAAACGGAGCACACTTGCCGATCAGCTGGAGGATGTTAAGCAGACATTCATGACTCGAATTGAAACAGCTGAAAATCTAGCATCCACCGCTGATGGAAAAGCAACAGCTGCCAATTCCAAATGCAAAAAACTCGGAGACGGACTTGCTGTTCTGGAAGATGGATACAGAAGGAATAATATTAGAATTTAAAGACCAAACCCAGTGAAATTCATAGCTGAACTATTCTCCAAAATAATTGGAGAGGATTTTAATTCAGACACCGAGATAGCTACAGCTTACCGCATATACAATACAATACAATACAGTTTATTTTTGTATAGCCCAAATTCACACAGGGGGATATGGGGATCGAACAACTCTAAACCTAGGACTTTTATTGTGCACTTTGATAAGCTACAATTAAAATTAAATGTAATGTCACTTCTCAGACAGAAACAATAGATTATATTTGAAAATAACCTCATTCATATTTTCCCTGATTTCTCACCATCAACAGCTGCTAAGCATGCCTCTTTTTATAATATTAAACAGCGCTTACGAAAACCCGATATCAGATACAGCCTCTTGTATCCTGCCAAACTGAAAGTGGAGATTCAAGGCACACATTATATACCAGTAGGGAGGAAGCAGATAAAGAGTTAAGAAAGCTGATCCCAACACTTTCCTGAAATACGACTGTGAGTCGCACCCTGTCATGGCATCTTAAAGAAGATATCACCCGCTGTCTGATCCGCTTGCAATGACAACTGGTTACGTAATTATACATCCTTTTCCCTTCTCGGTCACTATCTGTTTTTGTTTTAATTACAGTTTTACACATTTATGTATGTATGTGTGTATGAAATTAAATTAGTACACCTTTTTTATTATTCTTCTAAAGAAGACTGTTAAACATCATACCCTTGGGTTATTGTTGTTGTTATTATTGCACTAGGGTTTACTATGCTTATCCAGGGCCATTATTTAACAGCATTCCCTGGGTTTACTATCTTAATGTTGAAGATGTTCTTTTTTTTGTTATGCTTACAGTTTTTAGACTGTATTGGCAATAGATATCTCAATTTTAATTCACATACACCGCTGCTGGGGGCTTGTTTTGTTTTAGACGTGCTCTGTCTCTAGGTATGTCAGAGGACTGGGACTTTGTGAAGTGGGGTTCAGCCTCACGTGGGGAAGTAAAGTGGGGGGACTAGGGGGAGAAAGAGAGTAAGCTATCTCTAATCTATCCTTTTAATCCTTATAAATACCAACATAACAATGGACTGCATGGCAATAACCCCTGGGAAAGTTGGAAATTAAAGTCAAAGCTATCTCACGTTTGGTTAAGACTACAAAATGACATCAAAAATTCAGAATCAATGTCTCCAAGATGGGACAGTTAATTTTGTGAGCTGGAATGTTTAAAGGCCAGAAGCATGAATTAAAACGAAAGAAAGTACTCTCTCACCTAACAAGTTTAATTGCTAAAATAGTATTTTTACAGGAGACCCACTTATTAAGCAAAGATCAGTTCCGGCTGCAAAAAGACTGGACTGGCCAAATGTCCCATTCCAGCTTTACAAAAAAAACTAGAGGTGTGGGAATTCTTATACATAGAACAGTCTCATTTGTAGAATCAGATCAGTTGTATCTGATACTGAAGGGAGATACATGATTGTTATGGGTAATTTATTTAATTGTAAAGTGATTTTGATAAATGTTTATGCACCCAATGTGGATGATAGGGAATTCATCCAAAATGTATTTGCATCCATTCCCAATGTGAACACTCATAAAATTTTAATGGATGGAGATTTTAATTATGTTTTAAATCCAGACCTAGATACGTCTCCTGTCACAGGGGCGATGACATCTAACACTGCAAAGACAATTATACAATTTGTAACTGACCACAACCTATCCGACCCCTGGAGATTTCTAAACACAAATTCAAGAACATATTCCTTCTACTCACCAGTGCATCATTTCTACTCAAGAATTGATTATTTTTTTGTAGATTACCATTTCTTGCCTATGATTAAATCCTGCAAGTACGGCTCTATTGTTTTTTTCTGACCATGCCCCTCTGACCTTGGAGCAAAAATCATTATGCCCCACATACTCATCTCGCAGATGGCATCTCAACCCACTTTTATTAGCAGACGAGAACTTCACAGAATTTATATCAAAACAAATCAGTTTTTTTCCAGAGACAACTACATCCTCAGAGGTCTCTGCAGGGATATTCTAGGAAACCCTGAAGGCCTTCTTAAGAGGACAGATTATCTCATATATTTCCCACAGAAATAAACTGGAAACCAAGCAGGTATCAAAGCTAACTAATGAAATTACTAGAACAGATCAAGAACATGCCAGTTGTCCAAGTGAGGCTCTTCATAGGAAAAGGCAGGCTCTGCATTCAGAACTCAACCTCTTGACAACTAAAGAAACTGAACAACTCATTTTTAAATCAAGATATCATTACTATGAACATGGAGAGAAAGCTAATAACTTTTTAGCTCAACAAATCCACAAGCAAGAAGTTCGTAATGCAATCTCAGCAATTACCAACACAAACGGAGACATTATCATTGACCATAAAATATAATACACATATTTAGAGACTACTATAAATTCTTATATTGTACTGAGTTTAAAGAAGACAAAACACAATCTAATGCATTTCTGGATGCATAAGAGATACCACAAATAGATACTCTTAGTGCAGAGGAATTGGATAAACTGTTGACACTATCAGAAATTATTAGATGCTATAAAGTTACTTCAAACTGGGAAAGCAGCAGGCCCCGATGGCTACCCTGCCAAATTTTATAAGAAGTTCTCCACTCAGCTAGATCCTCTCCTATTAGCAACATTCACAGAAGCTAGAGACAATAAAATTCTACCTCAAACTTTTCGTCAAGCATTAATCACCATCTTTACTAAACAAAATAAGGACGTATTACAATGTGCATCATACAGACCAATTTCACTTCTGAATAATAATGTTAAGATACTCTCCAAAGTCCTAGCTAGAAGGATGGAGAAAGTACTGCCTTCAGTAATATCGCAAGATCAAACTGGATTTATTAAAGGCCGACATTTAGCGTCCAATCTTCGATGCCTGTTTTATGTAATATACTCACCCGCAAAGTCAAACATCCCGGAGATTTTATTATCCTTGGATGCAGAAAAAGCATTTGATATGATTGAATGGAACTACCTTTTCACCACATTGGAGAAATTTGGGTTTGGCCCGAACATTTGTGCATGGATCATATTACTGTATACCAATTCAGAAGATCAAGCTTGTATTAACAACGTTAATTCAGACTACTTTAAACTAGAACGTGGTACTAGACAAGGATGCCCCTTGTCACCACTACTTTTTGCAATCACCATTGAGCCACTGGCAGTTCACTGTTGAAATGCTTATGAGATAAAGGGGATTATCAGAGAACAACTAGAACAAAAAAAATTCTCTATATGAAGATGATATGGTATTGTATATATCAGACCCACAAAATACTGTGCCTGCTTTCCTAAAAGCACTAACAGAATTTCAAAAGATTTCTGGCCTCAGCATTAATTTGACTAAAAGTGTGCTCTTTCCATTGAATTCTCGAACACACAACATTAGGTTGGACACCTTCCCTTTTATCATCACAGATCAGTTTAAATATCATGGGGTAAACATCACAAGCAAACATAAAGCAATTTATCAACAAAATTTTGCTGTCTGTATGGAAAAAATCAAGCAAGACTTGCATAGATGGTCAATCCTTCATCTCACTTTAACTGGAAGAATTAACATTGTTAAGATGAATATCGTCCCTAAGCTTCTCTTTTTATTTCAAAATATTCCAATATACATCAATACATCTTTCTTTAAGAAAGTAGATTCAACCATAACCATATTTATTTGGAATTCAAAACATCCACGTTTCCAAAGAGCGACCCTACAAAGGCAGAAGGTGGCATGGCCCAACCTAACTTTCAGTTTTACTACTGGGCAGCAAACATACAACATATAAAAACCTGGATATTGACACAAATAGATGAACATATACAGGCTTGGTCTGCAATAGAAATAAAATCCTGCAGTTCCTCTTTATATTCCTTGCTTTGCGCCCCAATAAATGCAAATTATTGCCAACATACTTATAACCCAATTGTGCTTCACTCACTCAGAATATGGAACCAGTGTAGGAAGCATTTTAAGATAGAGAATCTTTTGTCGATGGCACCTCTGCACGAGAACCACCTTTTTCAACCCTCTCAAACATATGCAGTTTTTAATGTCTGGAAAACATTTGGATTAAATCACTTAGAGATCTGTACATAGACAACGTCTTTGCATCCTACGAACAATTATATTCTAAATTTAACTTTCCAGCAACACATTTCTTTCACTATCTTCAAATCAGAAACTTTGTTAAACAGAACCTGCCCAATTTTCCTCACCTCCCACCTCCCTCTATGCTGGAAAAAATATTGATCAGTTTCAAGGACTTGCAGACAGCATCTCTGCAATGTATAAAACCATTTTACAGTCCCTTCCTTTTAAAGATCCAAAAGACAATGGGAAAAGGATCTCTCACTCAACATACCAGAAAAGGAGTGGAAGGTAGCAATGCAGAGAATTCACTCGAGCTCCATATGTGCAAAGCATACAATTATTGAACTCAAAATTATATATCGAGCACATCTGTCTCACTTAAAATTGTCCAAAATGTTTCCAGGGCAAGATCCAACATGCAAACGCTGCAATCAAGTCCCAGCCTCACTGGGTCATGTTTTGGGCCTGCATCAAATTAACATCATTCTGGACCAAAATATTTTTAAATGCCTTTCAGACAGTCTTGGTGTCACAATCCCTCCTAACCCTTTAACAGCTGTGTTTGGTGTACTTCCAGATGGGCTTAAAGTGGAGAAGGACAAACTGTAATTGCCTTTACTACACTATTGGCACGCAGACTTATCTTGCTCAACTGGAAGAATCCTTACTCTCCCCTTTTAAGTCAGTGGGTAACTGATGTTATATATTATTTGAAATTGGAAAAAATCAAATTCTCACTTGGTGGATCTGTGCAGAAATTTTTTAAAACATGGCAGGATCTAATCAATAACATTTTAGAATAAGCTTTTAAAGCACTGAGGAAGTAGATTCTCTCCCTATTCCTTTTTCTTTTTCTTCCCCATTCATCTATATTCACTTATTAATTCATCTATTTATTTATTTTTACTAGGTTTAAGTTTTTTCTTCTGCTGCCCATGCTCTCTTTCTCAGGGGTGGGGGTTGATTTGTTCTCAATCCTATTCTTGTAAAATTGATCTATTTGTATCGAATGTTGTGTGATTTCAATAAAATCAATAAAATAAAATAAAAAGAATTCTTGTAGTGTGAGAGATTAATGTTCCTCTGTTGTTGATGTGACACTAGATTTATATCTTTCTGGCACTATTCTCGTTCTGGCTTGTTCAGGAATATTGTGTGGTATGTCAATTCAGACAGGACCACCTGAAATTGGAGTGACTGTGTACACCCTAACTGCTGCCTAGGTGTTTCTCCAGTTGCAGCTTTATCGGAGAGTGGCAAAAGGAAAAGAAATCTATCGTAAAAAAAAATGCTTAAGTTTACATGTCTTGTTAGGCTCATAGAATGTAGTGTTTCTGTGTTTAGTGATTCCTGATTTGATGTGCCAAGTCGAGATTCTCTTTTATTCCAACTGTGTCTAAACTATTTACAAAACAAATGCCTTGCAAAAATATTTACAAAGTCCAATGCAAAGGCACTATCAAAACAAAAGAAAATTAGTGCAGGTGCATTAGTTTAAAGTGGCTCCAAAACCTAAGTGAAGAAAAACAGACAAACAAAAAAACCTCTTCCTCCTCCTTTGTCCAGGTACACGACAGTTCACGAAGGACAGGCTAAAAAATGATCAAAAATAAAAATTTAAGTACAAGGACAAGAAAAAAAAATAGATAAACATTGAGCACCCTTAAACACAGAATCCTTCCACCCAAACTAATCCGGGAAGTGAATCTGATCTTAGCACCTACTATATACAAAGGTGGGTACATATCTCTACTTCTAAGCTAAGCACAGATTTACGCTTAAGCCTAAACACCTGATCAAATGACCACCACTGGCGTTCGGACCATGGTTTTATACCTTGCGCCCTTTTGTCCATCCAATTCTTATTTATGTTAGTCGTGATCTCTGAATAAACTGTCATGTTGGAACATGAACCATACATCAACACCTGCTCTGGTGCAGTCCACCCTATTTAAACGTTCCCGCACATGTACATGTCCGTCTTGGTGACGTGATGGCTCCTCGCTCAGCCTTTGGTAAGTGAGTGGTATTTTACTTTCACCTGCTTTTACCCCCATTCCTGGCTACTCTGAAACTGAGCTCTCTATCCTTGGGACCTGTTCTTCTGAATTTAAATATAAAACTTTTGGCTTATCTCCTGCAGTGGCTATGGGAGTGCACACCACACTTGGCTGCCAGAAACTGTGAGCTTACTCGAAAGATGTCTTCAGATGCTTGCCTCAGCGTCGGCTAGTTTGTGCCCCAAGGCTTGCTCTCGGACCATCTGTACAATTCCAGGCATCCCTTTGAGAAACCATGTGCTAGAACACCAGTGAAACTTTGTAGTGCTGCCATGTACATCTGGGAAGGGGCGCAGAAACAGGTAAATGAAAACTTTTTTTTTTCTCCAACATTTTTCCCCTTGTCTGTATTAAGTTAAGCAGTTGTATCTATATTTTCTTTATTTCTACAGCCACTTGAACTTGACTTATCACACATCCCACCCCACAAAACTATTGACCATGTAAGCAGGACAAATAATCGGCTATTTAGTTCTTACTTCCTGCAACATAGTGTACTTGAAACTTGTAGGGCTGGAGCGCCAAATACCACCTTACAATGTGTGCATTGGAATGCCACATTCATTGCATCCATTGGAGAGTTCTGTCGGTGCTCTCTACAAAGAATGTATTCCCTACCAAATAGTACTTTAAACTATCCACAGCCCACTTAATCGCTAAGCCCTCTCTCTCTAGGGTTGAATTTTTTCTGCTAATATACAGAATAGGCCTTCTGTCATCTGCTTCACTTTGCATCAATACCACCCCCAAGCCTTGTCCAGATGTATCCATCTGTAAAATAAATGGAAATGGGAAATCAGGGCAATGTACAATTACATCCTTACAAAATATTTATTTTAAATCTAAAAAACACTTTTCACATTCTTGTGACAAATTAATGACTTGGAGTGCTTTCTCTTTGCACAGGTCCATGAAGGGTGCAGCAATGCCGGAAAAGTTTGGCACAAATCTCTGGTACTACCCCACTAGTCCAAGGAACAAACAGAGCGGTTCCTTATTCTCCGGATGTGGTCGGTTCTGGATGGCTGCAACCTTGTCGAGTTGTGGCTTAATGATACCATACCCAATAGTGTAACCCAGGTATTGCACTTGTTGTTCTCCTATTACAGTTTTATCTGGATTAGCCACATGTCCAGCTACTCTGATGTGATCAAAGACGTCTGTCAGGTGTTCAAGACGCTTTTACAACATACTACTTTATACCACGTTGCCGTCAATGCAAGCTTGGACATACACTTCAGCCCCTTGTAAACTCAGTCCATTAGATGTTGAAAACTTGCTGCTGCCCCATGGAAACCAAATGGCATGACATTGATTTGGTATTATCCCCCAGGCACTCTAAATGGCTCTGACTTGGGAGTCAATAGGACTGTTTCACTTTGTTTCATTTCCTGCTGAAGTCTGAAT
The DNA here is from genome assembly GCA_026402145.1 of Polypterus bichir lapradei. Classification (NCBI taxonomy): domain Eukaryota; kingdom Metazoa; phylum Chordata; class Cladistia; order Polypteriformes; family Polypteridae; genus Polypterus; species Polypterus bichir. The sequence goes on from JANRMT010062836.1 coordinate 16,115,200, forward strand.
GGCAACTACTTTTAAATTGAGTGCCATGTAGTCCCTGCTTTATTATGTCAAAAGATCAACCACATGTGCATGCAAAATTTCAGCTTAACTGGATAAGTGGTTTGTGAGGAAATGATGTTGTTATTGTTTTGAAAACATTAATTGCCATTTCAAGAAGTGTGAATGTAAAATACTTCATACTATTATGTTAACCTTTGCCTGGAGAAAAAAAATTACATATATGAATGTGTTAAAAATGCATCATAAAATACAATATAACCAACTCACCGTGAAACCTTTTGCAAAGTACATTTGACTCACAGCATGAGCCAAATTTTATTTTAATGGAATAAAAAAGAACATTTATTTTGTATTATTCTTTTATTCCACTACAGGGCTGAATTCATTCATTCTGAGTCTACCCTAATGGTATCAAGGACAACTGAAAAGACAACTCTGGGCAGGGCGCCAGTCCATCACAGGGAATACACATCTTTTAGAGTCAATGATCAACTCAGCCTGTAATTCTTTGGGATGTGCGGTGAATTCAGAGTACTTGGATAAAACAAGACATGGGTTTATTGTACAAACTCCACACAACAGCTCTAATCACTGTACTGTCAGTATTTGGCTACTTCAGGAACATGTGCACAAGTGAGAGGGTCTGTTCAGATTGTAGAATGGCAAGAATATTTGCATTTCTCAAAGATCCCACTACAGGCCTCAAAAAAGCCACATTTCTGGTTGTTTCTTTCTGTATGAGAGGTTTTGGTTGATATTCTTAAATGGAAAAAAAACTTGGCCAGTATACAAATTACAAAATTACTAAATACTTAACATCTCAACCATGAAATGCTTATCTAAAGGAAGCCAGGGAAACCAAGACAATAGCTCTTTAAAAAGACGTTAAATTGAGACTAGTACAAACTCACACTAACTAAAGAATGTTGAAATGACTGATCTATTTGCATTGGGAAACTTCCCGACTTGCACACTGTCCATCAGCAGCAGTTGTTCAGGAAACTTAATACACTGATATTTTAAGTGTTAATGTATATGACATAACAATTCCCTTGAACCAATACAAAATAAAGCTATTCCTACTCCTTCAGCCCTGCACTAAATAAGGGGTTTGGAAAATGATTTGAAGGATGAAAGAAATAATGTGAAAAAAGTTATACAATGTTTTAAAAAGACCTACTGCTGAAATAGTTATTTTTTAAGCACTTGCACTGTAAAATGACCTTTTGCCATCGTATTTAATACAAATCTGAACCAGTTCAAGCTATAGCTGTCCTAGTCTCATGAATCAAATCATCAGTTTAATGGCTATCTTCTGCAACATTTATAGTCCAATGGGACATCTCGTCATCTCATTTAACCATGCTATTCCATCTTCTTTTTCTACTCATGCTAGCATGTCGGCCCCAGTCTAGCCATCTCTACAGTTAATTTCATGGCCAATCTTTCTGTTTCAACTCCCTGAGAAAATAGGATGTTATAGGCAGATTGATTTCATTCTCAAAAGGGCAACCAGTTGAACAGTTTATAATGGGTTTTACAGTAGAGTTCACTTCCTTGCTGCAACTGCCTGCATGCAGAATGCTGCTATAATGATGAGCACTATAAACATATTTGTCTGCATTGAAGCAAAAGCCCCAAAGACAGATTTAGTTATTGCACAGCCAAGCATTCACATCAAGTCAGCTTTCTAAATATGTTGATTAATTCCTTTGAAATTGACTTTTCTGAATAATGCCTTGTAGTTTAAAAGCATAAATATTGTTCTGAATGGCTTTGTAATTTCTTAAAGTAAACTTTGATGTTTCTTTTCTTATATTTCATTTTGTGTTAAAAAATATTCTTCATTAAATGAAGATTCTAGATCAATTAAATTTAATTAGTTTTCAATATAATTTCATTTAATGCCACACTATCATATAATACAAAAATACTAGTGTATTAACAAAATAATGATAAATAATAGAGGAATCAACATTAGGTTCACCTCTAGGACAAAGAATAGCTCATCCCTTATCCAAGATCAAGTGACACAACCAGCTGAGCTCATTTGGTCTGAAGACGTATTTTAAATGGGCACACATGCATATTTTCAGTAAAACATCTTTTGATAAATGAAAACCAATTTTTAAACTTAAATAGGAACAGTCACATCTTTCTATCCTTTAATAGCAAAAAGCTCAGTATTAGACCAGTGACCTCAATGGTCCTCTCTTTCATGGTGATTTATATGAAAACAGATGCATCATTTCACGCCACAATTTTTTTCAAACAGTACACATGATACAGGACTATTTCCACTTAAAAGGAAAAAAATGTGTCCTGGTTAAAGGGGAAAAAAGACATGGGTATCTCAGATATATGCACAATTAAACAAAGCACCAAATATACCCAATCCTCTAAAAATAACTTACACACTTATTAATGTTGTGAGGATTTACACTATGCAAAACCCAACTTGAGACAATTTTGTTTGCTGATTTTACCATCTCTATAATATTGTATTATTATTTTGGTGCAGTCATCACATCACCATTTTGTTCATAGATATTTCTCACTCCCATTGATACATCACATCAGAAGCATGACCTGTGATATTGTGCTATCAGTATTTTTTATTGTCTTACTTTTTTATAAAATTTCATGTGTTTCCATTTACTTCTTTTGGAGAATTTTGAGTTCAATCTGTTTTTTATGTATTTTCATGCTGTAGAAGCCTTGTCTGTAATTGTTACCTTCAATTTTGTTTTAAAGTAGTTTAAATTACTTTACATTTTCCTACAGTTGTTTTATATGGGTGCTAATATTATATGGGTTGATAAGGCTGCTACCTTGTTGCTATTGGAGCCTGTTGCAGTGGTATAAAGGTCAGCTTCATACACCTCCTAGTTGTTCAAGTTTGCAAATACAATCAAATTCTCTAGCTTGCTTTCTTTGACATTTTGTGTTTCCGATTTTGAAACTTTTGCTCTTAAATTCTGACTTTGATTTAGTTTAGTGTTTTCGTTTCTACTTCTCAAGCAGTAGCTTTTCTGGTTACAAATTACAGCCCATTTATAAACTGTATTTCATCTCCTGGTCCCTTATTCCTAAACATTGCCACATTCCATTTGCCACCAGAATATATGTAATATGTTTATATCCTTATCATCCAGGCTTCTAGATATTTCAAAAAATTCCAGTGTATTAGTATAGTTAGGGTAGAAGATTTTAAGAATTTAGACTTCTGTGCAGCATTTAATAACCTTGAATTATTTTTATGTTCTAGATTTGGTGAGGAGTTTTGTTAATTCAGATCTACAGTATTGGTTACAATTACTTGTTAATGTCCAGTCCTTCTATAATTCTGCTATTAGGCTGCCTTTTCTATCTTAGGAATAAATTTTTGGATGTAATTGTTTAAATAAGTCTCCCTTCCATCTCCATAAAGTACAAAGATTCTTATTATTTCTCTGTTCTGCTTCAAGATTTTTCAGTATCTGTGCAATAGTAGCAACTTGGCATTCCATGATGTCAGTGACTCTCTTATTCAACCGACTTTTTTTCTTATCCGTTGCATATCCAGCCAGAATTTGCCTATCCCTCTTGTTCACTGATCCTAGTTTGAGTAATACTGTACCTTATTTTTATTATATTCAACTTGATCTTTTTTCAGGAGAATGCAGAAGCTATAAAGTTTTGAACCAACCATACAGTGTGTTAAACATCCTACCAAGCTCCATTTGCTTCATCACTCCACTGAGAATTGTAATTTCTTTGAAGATATGCTCCACATTTATTAGGGTGAAAATGGTGCAAAGGTTATATATTATTTCAGTCTCTTTAAAATGAATTATAGGGGTAGCAACAGGCATACAGTATATTCCGCTATAGACTCTACTTCCTAATTACATCCATTGTCATAACAATTGGAAAAATGGAATTGAATTTCTCTATTTGTCATAAAGATCTGCTGTTTGATTTCAGCTATTGGGTCAAGCAAACTTTGCTGCAAACCTGGAAAGACTCCCTAGCGGGTATGACTTAAACTTGCTAGAGTTTCATTTAAGAAGTTAACTCTAGTCGTTTCTGTCTGCCTAGAGCACTTACCAGTATCAGATATTGGTTCAGTCACAGACACAGGACTGAGCTCTACCTGGTGAAGGGTTGAAATCCAACTTAGGTACATAGTGAGATGGACTGGAATTAAAAGTCAGAAGGCTGGAATGGGACCAGATGTAGTAAAAAGAAGCATCAATTGGGACTCAGATATATAGAGACCTTTGCAAAAGGTCAAAGACAAATGATGAAAATCAAACTGCCAAAAAGAGCAAAAAGTTACAAAGCAAAAAAACACAAATGACCTGCAGTGCATAGCATAAGGAACAGCATGTCTGAGATAAGCCTGGGTTATAATAACTCCTTAAGTACAATGCTCAAATGAGTAATAAAAATCTACTGTGCTACAACTGCACTGTATTCTGACTTCTGTAAAATATATAATAATAAAAATACTACTAAAAATCGATTTGGCATACAAGTTCCATTTCCAGCAATAGGATGTTAAACAGTTCTGGAAAAAAAAAGTGAATAATGTAATGGTAGTGAATACAAGGAAGAAATTCACAACAAATTGTTTCATTTGCTGGTACCAATCTTGCTCTAATAATTTTCAGTAGTCTTAATATTTTGGAAGTAACAGTATCAACCAGTCAACATACCAACAATACTTAATACAAAATAATATCAAATAAAATAACTTTTGTGACAGTAAAACTTTGCTTTTAACTTTATTAGCGCTACTTTTCATAAAGTGCATCAATAAATAAATCCATCTATCCATCCATCCATCCTCTTCCGCTTATCCGAGATCAGGTCACGGGGGCAGCAACTTGAGCAGAGATGCCCAGACTTCCCTCTCCCTGGCCACTTCTTCTAGCTCTTCTGGGGGAATCCAGAGGCGTTCCCAGGCAAGCGGGGAGACTTAGTCCCTCCAGCATGTCCTGGGTATTCCCCAGGTCCTCCTCCCGGTTGGACGTGCCCGGAACACCTCACCAGGGAGGCGTCCAGGAGGCATTCTGATCAGATGCCCGAGCCACCTCATCTGACTCCTCTCGATGCAGAGGAGCAGCGGTTCTACTCTGAGCTTCTCACCCTATCTACTATTCACAGCACATGACCATAGGTGAGGGTAGGAACATAGATCGACTGGTAAATTGAGAGCTTTGCCTTACGGCTCGGTTCCTTTTTCACCACTACAGACCGATGCAGAGCCCGCATCACTGCGGATGCTGCACCAATCCGCCTGTCGATCTCACACTCCATTCTTCCGTCACTTGTGAACAAGACACCAAGCTACTTGAACTCCCCCACTTGGGGCAGGATCTCGCTCCCAACCCTGAGAGGGCACTCCACCCTTTTCCGGCTGAGGACCATGGTCTCGGATTTGGAGGTGCTGATTCCCATCCCAGCCGCTTCACACTCAGCTGTGAACCGATTCAGAGAGAGCTGAAGATCATGGCCAGATAAAGCAAACAGGACATCATCATCTGCAAAAAGCAGTGACCCAATCCTGAGTCCACCAAACCAGACCCCCTCAACACCCTGGCTGTGCCTAGAAATTCTGTCCATAAAAGTTATGAACAGAATCGGTGACAAAAGGCAGCCCTGGTGGAGTCCAACTCTCACCGGAAACGGGTTTGACTTACTGCCAACGATGTGGACCAAGCTCTGACACCGGTTGTACAAGGACCAAACAGCCCTTATCTGGGGTCCGGTACCCCATACTCCCAGAGCACCCCCCACAGGATTCCCAGAGGGACATGGTTGAACACCTTTTCCAAGTCCACAAAACACATGTAGACTGGTTGGGCAAGCTCCCATGCACCCTCCAGGACCCTGCTAAGGGTGTAGAGCTGGTCCACTGTTCTGTGACCAGGACGAAAACCACACTGTTCCTCCTGAATCTGAAGTTCGACTCCTCCTCGAACCGCCACCTTATCGTGGTGGAGGGGTTTGCATGTCCCAATGATCCTAGGAGCTCTGTTGTCCGGGGCTTTATGCCCCTGGTAGGGTCACCCAAGGCAAACTGGTCCTAGGTGAGGGATGAGACAAAGAGAGGTTCAACCAAACCTCCTATGAAGAACAAAAACCTCGCCTGGACGCGGGTCACCAGGACACCCTTCTGGAGCCAGGCCTGGAATTGGGGCTCGATGGCGAGCACCTGGTGGCTGGGCCTGCACCCATGGGGCTCGGCCGGGCACAGCCCGAAGAGGCAACATGGGTCCCCCTTCCCATGGGCTCACCACCTATAGGAGGGGCCAAAGAGGTCGGGTGCAGTGCGAGTTGGGCGGTGGCTAAAGGTGGGGACCTTGGCGATCCAATCCTCGGCTACAGAAGCTGCATCAATAAAGTTGGAAATATATATGTCTTCATTGAGGAGTTTACTTTTTGGGTTTAATTTAACATGAATTTTCTATATTCCTAAACTGTTTGCATTTTTATATGCATAGGTTCTACACTTTCCATGAAAACACAGTAGATCTACTGTTTCATCCTAAATATACACAAGGTTGAAATGAGACTTAAAAAATGTAGATATGAAAATGACTACCCTTAACAGGTATCACTCATTTGCAAATCCTAGTCACATATGATTAATTCATAATTGCTAATTAATCTAAAAAACATCTCTTTGGGTATATGGAAGGAAAGCCAGAATAACTGAAAATAAACTCACACATATATGAGAAGGTGTTAAGTGAATGAAGGATTTGAACCCAAGACCCTGGATCTGCATACAACAGCAATATTCAGTGCCACTTTGGGTGTATTTTGTAGACTCTGTTATATTTTTTTTAAACAATAGCCTAATAAAATGTACATTATTTGATACTAATGTGTTCTTTGTTGGTACACAGTTTGTTCAGGTACATTGAAAATTAAGATCAACAAAAAGAAAAAGAGCAAAATACAACAGAATTTATTAATTTGACAAGCCTGATCATTTCAGCAAAAGAGTGTGGGGACAAATAAAGTACCTAACCATATTATCTTACCTTTAAAAAGTAACTGTTGCAAAGGCTGTGCCTCTTTTTCAGCTAGGTACTATAACATTACTATTACAATACTTTGTAATGAAATTAGATATTGAAGCAAGTTCATTAACTCTTCTGTGCTTTGCTTCTGAGTTATCTTATTACTTTCTCCTTTTAGCATTTCTTTTTCATTGGTCTCCTCATGATCTTGACTTTTAATATTGTTGTTTGTTGACTTTTGCATGTTTCTTGACTGATTGCCTTTCCCTCTTGTGTATATATACCTTTTTATTTCTTTGTTTTAGATTTGTCAGATTAAAAGAATATGACAAATGGTAATCATTGCCTGGTGTGTGTTCTTCACATTGCCTAGCATTCAAATGACCACTAAACAAGATGAATACTAGTAAAGATCTACAATCTCTAAAACCTTTCAGATGACACATCACACCAAATAAATGTGAACAGAAATGAATCTTAACGATAATCTCATCAGTTTTTCATTAAGAAAAACTGCTGTTTTATTTTCTTCAATTTCAAGACATTCAGCGGTACACATATTCACTCCTATGCCTATAATAATGGACTAAATCCCCTACAACCCTTTTAATACTACACTGGGATTCAACTCTGTGTTTGATGTTTGAAAAAAGTGCTAACCGGCACATCTGCTCATGTAATGGTCAAAATGGAGACCGCCAGTGGTTGTAAGTAAATGTAAGTCTTAAGAGTTGTCATAAATTACACATCTAAAATTCGTTCTCATGCATTAAATGCATATTTTATATTATCAGGAAAATCACTTGTTTTAGTATACTGTGGAAGAAGCAGAGAAATACTAAGACTACAGCTTTGTATCCCATAGTTCAAATGAACACGTGGCAAAAAAGTGTAGCAAAAAAGATGGCTCTGTTTAAAGCTTCATTTTCTGGTTATAAATCCTACAGTATGACAGTTTACTCAGAAGCCAAAATTGATTAAAATACATTATTAGCTATAAAAACACCTGATTTCTGAAGAGAACAGGAATGCCATGACTGGTGAAAGAAAATGTGTGTTTTTAATTTTTATACATTAATAGCATTCAAATGAAAACAGTGGTACATTGCAAGTACCACTTAAATAGTATACTATTAGTTGCTAAGCTTTCTTGTATTTGAATCTAGGTAAACCCATTTTATTCTTGTTAACAATATGAAAATAAATAGTGGGAAGCTTGTTGTGCTGGTCTTCTTCAATTGGTGCTTGAGGCAACTGCCTATACTTGTCTACCGTGCGAACTAGCACTGAATAAAGGTAGAGGGGGAAAAACATTTAGTGCCTTGGGAATTTTGTACATTAAGAATGGCTTTGTACTTTACATGCTGTGTTATTTTAGTACTGATCTAATTACTAGTGTATCTGAATGATGCTTTGAGTGATTTACTCATCACACATGCCTACAACTATACAAGCTCAGATTAACCCAAATACAACACAGGCAAAAAAGGAGGAAGGTCTGAACTATTGCCAGAATGTGAATAACTTGGAAAGAAATGTCAGTAGTATTGCACAAAATAATCAGAACAAAAGCAGTATGAAACGTGAGACATTTATGAGAGAAATGACTGGTTTAGTATTAAAATAGCTATTTTCAATTTTTATTAAATTTACTCATATTTTTCACAGCCTTATATCAGGAATATTAGAGTTACACCCAACACATATTTACCCCACTTTAGACCACTTGTTCCTTATACTTATTTGTAAAAAAATTGGTGGTATATTTACAAAACAAAAAAATAACATTGACCTGACACAAAAACAAAGCACAGTTCCAGCAAGCAAATGATTTCCCAATTGCATTGTCTAAACATGATTATATAAATCATGTTCATTCTTGGCTGCTCTTTCACTTGGCTTCTTAACATTAGCATAGCTTGGCACTTATATTGATCATTCTCATTTGCTGCAGCATCAAAATGCAAGCAGTTTTCAGAATCACAATGTTTCAGCCATTATATTTCTGCTTGATTTGCTTTTCCGCTGAATAAGTTTTTTATTTCTTTTACTTAGAAGATATTTTCAGTAGAAGGGATAGATAACTGAATTAATACACAACATATTGATTCATGTTCAAATTAGAATTTGTCTATATACTTTTGTAATTTCATAAAAAAAACAAATAGCAAAACCTTGTAGTTCTGTAAAATAATGTTCTTGTTTAAAAGTGCCATGGGAGAAGTACTAAAAATATTAGTAGTAGTTGTCACTTTGCCAAATATTCCCATCTTTTGTCTGTGGCCCAAAAAGAAGTAAATACTGTACCTGATATGCATGACAAAATATTTGTGTTTTGCATTTTTAAAGATGCAATCTGTCTGGATTGAAAAAAACAATAACCCAAGTTATTACTCTTACATCAATGAATGTCATTTGTCAGTACTGAGGTAAATGCTGAATTAATGCCAAGTATTACAATTGCAGACAGTGTATTTAAGAGTAGTTTTACTTGAAGACTTGAATGAAAAATATTAAAGACTGTAACATCAGATTCCAGCATTATTCATCTTCCAAAAACCAAACCATTTGAGAATTGTTCTTGTAGTTTTCTAAGCCCTAAAACAATCTGTGGTAGCAATGAATAGATCACAAAAACAATAATACTTATAAATAACAGTGTCATATAAGGCATATTGTTTTCAGTTATTTCTGAATGCCTGCCTGGAAAAATCGTCTGTTTAAATTGAGCTTTACAATATGAATCTTAACATTAAAACATGCACCTTAGAGAAATACAGCAGCCAAGGCTTACTGCATATGCTTAAATAATTTTCAGGAATTGGCTGGATACAGAGCCTATTTTATCAAAGTAAATGACAGAGAACATGTTACATTCCAGATTTTTACATCTACTTTGCAAAAATAAAAAATAATCCAATAACCCAGAAAAGAAAAAAAACCTTTACCCTGCTGGAGAAACTGCAGTGGTTTTATCTAAAATTAAACCATTTATCAAAAATAATTGCTATCTTCTCAAAGTAACCTTTAAAAGGCACTCAGAATATGTAAATATGTAAAAGTGGACACTACAGTGACCATACTGAACAATAACTAAATCATTGAAAAACACTGGGTTTTCTAGTATAAAATGGATAAAATGTGTTTATGCAGGGCGGCACAGTGGCGTAGTGGGTAGCACTGCTGCCTTGCAGTTAGGAGACCTGGGTTCACTTCCTGGGTCCTCCCTGCATGGAGTTTGCATGTTCTCCCCGCGTCTGCATGGGTTTCCTCCGGGTACTCCGGTTTCCTCCCACAGTCCAAAGACATGCAGTCTAGGTGTGTGTGTGCCCTGCCTGGGGTTTGTTTCCTGTGTTGGCTGGGATTGGCTCCAGCAGACCCCCGTGACCCTGTAGTTAGGATATAGTGGGGAGTCAGGTATCGGGGAAGGGCTTGTGTAATGGGAGAAAGATTGGGCAGTCTGGTTTTTAAGGGAGAATTGGGAAGTACAGGAGCACTACTGTTTTAGGTTTTCTTGACAGATTAGAACTTTTTATAATGCTTTTATTAAGAGAGTGTCAGAGATCTGGAAGTCTTTATTAATGCCGGGCATACACTATATGATTTTGGGACGATTTTAATCTCAATTTACAGTCTGATTTTATGAGTTGGCCCAAATTTCAGCATTATCTGCCATTGTTTCACATGCAGTATGAGAGGATATGCCATGCTCGATTACATTTTACAATTACATATACTGTATGACATATCATATGAGTTTCTGTCATGTAAGAAATTTAATTCGGCTGTCTTGTAGGGTAAGCATACGAGCTGTGATCAAAAAATACGGTGAATGTTTTAAAAAAGAAACGTTTATTGCAGTAAAAGATGTACAACTACTAGTCACCCTCAAAATATTCTCCTCCACTTCGAATGCACCTACCCCAAACTGTGAAGCAGTTCTGGAAGTTTTTTTCCTGAGTGTCTTTAGTTAGGCTGTCGTGGCTGCCTGGATGTCCACAATGGATTGAAATCGTTTGCCTTCACGGTCATTATCAATTTAGGGAACATCCAGAAGTCACACGGTGCCAGATCCGGCAAATAAGGTGGATGCTGACACAGCGTAATATTTTTATTTGACAGAAATTGTCGTACTAGAAGTGATGTGTGACAAGGAGCGTTGTCATGATGAAGAATGAAACTGTTTCAACATTTTCCACTATTATTGATGTTGAGGACGTCCTGATCTTTTCTTGTTTTCAACCTAGTCAGATTTATTACGAAATCAATCAAACCACTTGTAAACGGTCTTAATTGTTGATGCAGTGGAACCATAAACTGATTTTAACATCTGATGGGTTTCCTGAGCTTTTTGCAATTTGAAACAAAATTTCATGTTAACGCATTGATCGATACTGCGGTGGGCTGGCACCCTGCCTGGGGTTTGTTTCCTGCCTTGCGCCCTGTGTTGGCTGGGATTGGCTCCAGCAGACCCCCGTGACCCTGTAGTTAGGATATAAGGGGTTGGATAATGGATTCCTTGCTCGTTATCCATTATTAACGACAAACTTGAAAAACATACTTGAACTCATCAGTGGCTCACAAATGACTGACTGTATCAAACTAGTTGAAACTTGTCACAAACTAGGCTCTAGGATGGATATGTCAGAACCTGCATTGAATTGTTTTGCATTGCTCTTGCATGTTGCTCTGCATCAATATTCACAGTACTTTTTGATCACACCTCGTATATGTATAAACTTCACATAATACAAAATTGAAAAATAATTAGTGTCAGCATTACATGAAAAGAATAAAATTCAAAACATGAATAGTAACAACATATTCAAAATAATATTTAAAAGGCAACAAAAAGTTTCAAATAAAACATACCTGATAAGAAATGCAAACAAACAAAAAATTTTATACGTGCAATGCTGACATTAGCTTTTATATTGCATGATTTATGGATTTTCAGAGGCTAAGTGTTATGTGCTTTAGCATGCACTTTATATGTTCTTTTGTCTGTCATATTTTATTCTGTCATCAAAGACCTTTCTTTCGCTTTTGTGCATCTTCAAATTCAGATCAGTTCTTTGTATTATATGTTGTACAGGGCACCATGTGTCGTTTGGGGTTGAGCTTACTCTGTAAAATTCTTTTGCATTTTTTAAAATTTCTATAAATTCTATAAAAATTGAGTTAGTTTAGGAGATAAAAATAGATAATCATGTTGTTTAACAGTGATATAAATTATACATATTATAGGTATGCTTCATAAAATTGTGTTATTTTGAATGTGATCTGTTTTTTGATTGCTTTTTTCTGGCAAGCTGAAAATATATTGGTATTGTGTAGAACAGACTGAGAAAGTGAAGAGAGAGCTGCAGAAGAGAGATCTGTAGGGTAATGAAAAAACTGTGCACCTAAAATAGCAAATGTGTGAAGAGGAATGAAACCCCACTGAATGAATGTCATTACTTAACTTTCTTTTAAAACCTTTTACTATGTGCAATAGTGTATTCTGTGCTGAGATTAGCTTTACATGAAATTACAATTACATGATTCTGCAAATATACTTCTTTCCCAATAATTTCTAAATCCCTTTGATTTCTACAAGTGGCCATTCCACCTAACTGTTTCAATTAAACCTTTAGGGCTATGTTCACATTACTAGGCTGAAGTAACTCAAATACAATTTTTGTCCTTAATCTGACACAAAACTGTTATTTTCAGGGCTGTGTAGACATAGACATCCGATCTTTTCTAATCAGTCATTTTTATATGTGGTTCTAGATTGGGTATGTATCCAATTTGTGGCCATGCAACATGAATGAGAACTGTCAGATCAGAATTCATGTTTTTTCTTTTACCTATACATATGGGCTGAGTGCTCCAGTTATTAGCCTGCAATAATGGCAGCATGTCAAAAATAGAAGTGGAGGAGTACCACAGCAATAACAACAAAGTTCCACCAATAGTTGTGAAAACAGCAAGAACTAGTCACCTGGCTTTTTTCCACGTTCTTGGCCTAATCATGTACAGCTGACGAACTGTGAGTCATCTTATAAATATGTTTTTTGTTGTTGGTTACACAGATGACTTGTGTACAAATGTATCAATGTGCACATGTGTGCCATTTTGGAAGATAGATGCTTTCACATTATGGTTATATGCAGGACACTTGTACTTATGAATGTGAACCATCAAGATAATCAAATCAGATCTGAGCAAAAAATCAGAACTGAGGAATGAGGCCTGGAATGTGAATGTAGCCTAAGTTACCAAACCTAATAATACTGTATATGGGACATTATATGTAAGTTTGGAAGGTGAGTATAAAGTGCTTTGTTTATCTTCACACATTAATTTGTAATAAAGCACAGTAATATTTCACTTAGTATACATAAAATTATAAGTTTAAAACAAGAAGTTAAGCAGAACTTCTTATTGAATTTCACAAGTGCATTTTGTTTTGTTACATTTATAATAAATGCAATATTTTTGGAACATAATATTTTAAGCCATTCACATTGGGTGGCAGATGCTATATATCTCTTGAAAAATTTGAGCAAATACTTACAAAAATGGTTTTATAAACAAAATAGTTAATTTTATATCTAATATACTGTATAAAGTGCTGTGTGTGCATGTAAATACTCTATATATTGTGGCAGGAGTTGGGGGTCAGACCCAGCCAGGATGCCTGGAAGGACCGGGAGGCAATCTATACGTCCCCCGGGCCACGAGGGGGCAACCGCCCTGGATAATGAGGGGACCACAGGGAAAAAGCAGGGAGACTCAAACCCGTTGGGGCCCGTGGCTGCCGCCAGTGGGCACCCCAAGTCTCATAAAGCCCAAGAAATCTGCACTTTCACCACACCTGGGAATGTGAAGGAAGGACATTCCAGGAATGCCTGGAGTGCTTCCGGGTGCTCATGCGGCACTTCCGCCACACCAGGAAGTGCCACCGGAAGGACATCAGCGAGCACCTGGAGCACATCCAGGTGATTGTAAAAGGGGCCGCCTTCCTACAGTCGGGGAGCTGGAGTCAGGTGCTGGAGGGGGACAAAGCTCCAGTGAGGAGAAGGCAGGCGGGCCATGGATATTGAAAGGCCTGAGTAAGGGTGTTGTGGTGTTGGAAGCACTGTGAGTGTGCGGGACTTGTGTCTTGATGGACTTGGGTTTAAATAAACGTGTGTGTTTTAAGAATTGCCGGTGTCCGTCTGGTTGTATCCAGGCTGAAGATCTCAAAATATGTATGTCCAATATACAAATTCACACTGTTGGACCAAGCTCTACCAAAATTTGCACACCTACCTTGTTTGAGTAGGGGAAGATCATAGACTATTTCCTGATGCAAAATTTTGACCCTCGGGGTAGGGTTAGGTTTACTTTTTTTTTTTTTTTTTTGCAGTTTGAATGACAGAGCAAGTGAAATGCCAGAACAGACTGAAGCCAGAGTAGCAAACAAACGAACCAAGGCTTAAAATTGCTTACCTGTGCAACGTCGGGTGCTGCTTCTAGTATAACATAAATGCAGTGCTTGATGTGTGCCTTCTCCAATTTTAGCAGATGCATGCCAACAGTTATTTAGTGTATAGTGGCAGTCTTTACTAATATACTGACT
>JANRMT010062836.1:16134824-16150109 GCA_026402145.1 Polypterus bichir lapradei
ACTGTACTTGATATTTACTGCACCTTCAGTATTTATTCTGTGGATGAGTAACAATGAACAGATTGTACAACTTATACACTTTGTAAGTCAGACAAGTGTAAACACTGGAATTGTGGTTGCGTAACACGTATGTTCTTTTGCAACACTTTCTAAAGTAAATTAAAAAAAAAATACAATATAAAATGCATACCTGACTTTTAATAGTGTGACACTGTTGCTTCAGGGATCAAATACAGTATGTTGGGATTAAAACCTGCCCCATGTGTGCAGAGGTACTCCAGTTTTCCTCCTGCATCCAACATAGATGTGATTTTTAATTTGACTGGCGCTGTGTGAGTGAGAGTATTTGCATGAGTGGGCCCTACAGTAGGCTGCCAAGGACCCATTGTGGGCTGCTTCCTGTTTTGTGGCCAACAGGAAAGTCCTCATCTCCCAGCGACCCTGAACTGGATTAAGCAAAATGGAGAAAATTACATTGTGCTAATACTCCTGAACAGCAAGAAATGTTTTTGTCATCATCATGTGGGCTATGACTATGGTTGGGGGCTATGATAAGAGTGTGGGAATGCACAAGAATTAAATAATAATTAGCCCAGTTTTATTTATTAGACGAAAGTGAGGATAACAATTCTAATTCAGTCTTTCTCTGGAGGTCCATCCCTAATACGGGTCCTACTAGAGACCCAACTACACACTATTTGTGTGCTGGGACTGGGTATCTTGGGATAGCAGTCAAATTTCAGATGACCTGTAATGTTTGCTGGCTTAAATCTGGCAGCCTTTCATTAAGGTGTCTTCTGTGGCAGCTTCTCATTTGGACTGTCAGTCTTTGCAATTGAGTCCTAGTGGTTTGCCAACAGTCATTACGCTATTCCACAAGGAGCTGTTGACTTGTGGCTGGCAAGCAGCCACAACCTAGCACTGCACCTTCACTTATACTAGCAACTGAGCTGGCCTCAAGTAAAGTGCCACAGCTGTGTGAGGCTGTCCCAGGTCTGTCAGTGTCAGGCTAGCACCTCTGCTCTTGTCTTAGGCTCAGCTTGAAGTAGTCCACCCAGATCCGGTTTGTCTTCTGAATGACTGAACAGAAATCCCATTCTGTTTCTTTTCTCCTGCAGGGCTTTTTATCATTATCCCTAACTGCATCCTGGCTCCCCTCATGTAAGCAGATCGCATGGCTGAAGACACTACTACTATGAGTACATTCTAATGAGTGTTAATATATAAACTCAATATATTTAATTAAAATTACTTCAAAATATGAAAAATTTTGAAAGATTCTTCTAATATGAAATTATGAATGCTAAGATTATTATACCTTGCAAAGTGACAGTTCTGCTTAGCTGATTTGCATGTGGTTTTAACTGCAGTGCACTCTGGAAACCAGCCAACCATTCTCTTATCCACATACTAAATCTTATTCAAATATTAGATCTGAATTGGCCGCCTGAATAAGTATGTTGTTCAATTTTTCCCCCCAGTCTATTTATACACATTTAATGCACTGACAATTTCTGTTTAAACAAAAACTGTAAAGAGCAAGAGTTGTATTTAATTTCCATTGACCAGCAAGGCAAGGTGCTATTCTTAATATAACAGACTGCACAATAATGCCTTTGTCTGAATGTTGTCCATAAACAAAAAAGGCACTGCATAGATTATGATCTCAAATGAAAGACTTGTCTGATCTCATCTGCTCAAAGGAGCTTGTAAATTAGACTTTTGTAGTATAAAGTCATATCACCAGCAACAATATCTTTTGCTCTTTCCTTAGATAAGCCTCTCTGCTATCATCACAGCTCAGAATGATTCATTACCTGAATGAAACAGTGCAGTCTGCTTCTTGTCTCCTCTCAAATGATAATTAAATTAAGCAGTGAATATTAAATTGGAGTCTGCATTTTCCAGTTACTGTGCATATATTTCCTTCAGTGCGTCCAGTTGTTTGGAAAACGAGACCCTGGATACAGGGACTTTATAGGAAAATAAATTACTTACACATGTTGTACTGCGTTCAGCAGCCTCAGTAGCCAAATAAAGATTGAAAAACTGTTTTCATGTACACCACATACTTGGTTATACAGCAAGCAACGTTTCACTAGCTTCAGAAATACTTGGAATGGGAACTGTAACCTTAAATCATAATATTCTGAATGTCAATACTACCATCTGGTAGAGAGATCCACAGCTTTACAGCAGGGAAAGTGAAAAAATAGGTCATATCAGCTCATTTTCCAGTGGTTATCAAATATTTCTCACATATTTTAATTGTTTCACACAATTCATGTCTTGCTTCATTCCAGCAGCATACTTTGTGGTCAGTCTTTTTGCACATAATATTTCTTTACTCTCTGCAGGTTTGAAATGACTGTCAGATTGCATATGCCTGTGATATTTTGAAAGCTATTAAAAGACTGATTTTATATTACATATTAAGACTTCCAAATTGGGAACTGAAAGCTCTAGGGCATTTAGATGACAGGTTTATTGCTATTATTTTACTTAAGGAAATAACAATCTGTATGTTTATCCATTTCAAATTCTACATATTATGTTTTAAAAATAGAGATGAATGTATGAAATTAATTATTTAAAATTAATTACTTTTAAATTAGGCAAACTAAATGATTGCCTTTTATGTAAACTACAGTATTGAGACCATGACCCAGACAAAAATAAAAACGCTTATCATGAAAGAAGTGCACTGAGCCAAGGACAAATCCTGAGCCATACTTTGAATGGCAACATCTAAAAAATACCCAGTCTGATTTTGAAATTAAAAACATGTATGTTACAAAACAGAACTATACAAAATGTTCACAGCAGTACAAAATGCAAAGAACACATTACTGTATTTTCTTTTAATTTGATCTGCAGACTTCTCCTATTCTTTGATTAAAAGACTAGACCATTTCCCAGGAGAACTGCTCCTCTGTCTAATGTGCTGTAATTGCTACAGAGTGCTGTTATAGCACCAAATACTGTGGTGTAAAATATATGTAGGTCATTGCAGAGTTCATCAAGCAATCTCCAGTAACAGCAGACAAAATGCAAGTTACTTCATCTTCAGACTACAGTGTTGCTTATAGTTCTTTTAATGATATTAACAGAACCAAGACTGGAATGCCACTGTCTTTTCCCACACATAATATTCTTAATGGCAGTGTCATGCAGGTTTTTGTTGTTTTTTTTTGAAAAAGGAAGAATATATCAAGTACTCAGCAGAAGTCAACTGTTTTGTCTTTTTTATGATTTCTTTATTTAAAGTAATAGCTATGGAATTAATACAGAATTAAGAATTTAATGATCTTTTATGGCCTGTGAAGAAATAATTGCTTTATACTTCAGGATGTACTATGTGCACAGTGTTTTGTGTATAATACCAGAGTGGAAAGGTAATATCAGAATTAAATTGAACCATGCTGGAACAGATTTCAGAAAACCTTGCTGACTAACTCTGATATCAGAGGAAAGTCTTCAACATTTTACAAATGTTCAAGAAAAGACATCTATATGGTATAATACACAACAGGAAAAAAATTCCACATTAACAGATTCCTATGGAATAAATCATTTAAAACATTTTAATATTTCAAGTACTATATGCAGCATGTTATGGAGAAATATTTCAGAGAAAATAAACATACAAATAAACAAATTTTAAAATGTGATAATAAAAAAATTAAAACAAATATATGTGAGCAGTAATAAATTTAGATTTAATGAAATGTCTTTTGTTGCTAACTTCTTTATGTATTTATTAACCATGTTTACTGTCAGGGACAGATAACTTAAAAATATTTAATATCTCTTGCCTTATGTGTATCATCAGCACCTTTCCTCTGTATCTGCTTGAATCTGAGCCTCTCAACTGGCGCTCCCCTCTGTCAAGCACGTTCCTGTAAAGCCTGCTACTCAGAGGCACCTTGCACTCTTCCTGTCTGCTTTTATACTTCCTATTTTTGAAGATGACTCTCAGCATGCCTCCTACACCTTTACTCCTACGTGTGTGTCTCTCACTTGCACTTCCTCTTTTGACTGCATCACCAAAGCTAAACTGACCAATCACACCAAAGCCACACTGACCAGTCAGGTTGTCCTAAGGAACAGGACACACACAGACCTTAGCATTTTATTATAGATAACTTCATTTATATATTTCAGTGACATCACATGCAGCATGAAATATGCCTTGAAATGAAAATTGTAATTTTCACTACTCAAAGTTGTGAGGGTGGGCTGTATGAAGTATTGTTTTTTGATTAGTGGTGTGCACGTAAACCTTCGGCTGTCAAAATATATTTATAGACAGACACTTAGAGATGCAGACTCCTGAGAGGGTGATGAATTCAGGGATTCTTAGCTGCTTAGTGGAGTAATTCTAGTAACTAATTGCATTAATTTCTGCCATGGATATGCACAGTCACAACTTTCAGAATGTGCTTTGCTTGCTTTGGGAATCCTGTGGCTCACAGGCATGTGCAAAGTTGAAACTATGCATGCCCCACCTATTGATGACTCACTAATAAAAATACAGTAATCCCTCCTCGATCGCGGGGGTTGCGTTCCAGACCCCTCCGCGATAGGTGAAAATCCGCGAAGTAGAAACCATATGTTTGTATGGTTATTTTTATATATTTTAAGCCCTTATAAACTCTCCCGCACTGTTTATAAATATTCCCCGCAGAGTTATACAGCATAATCCCTTTGTATTCTCTTAGATATTAGGTAAGATTCATTGAAATTATTTATATAAACACACTCTTTATATACAGTAAAACCTAAATATTATTTTAAAGATATTGAGTGTCTCCGATATCACATATGTTACAGCCATTACGATAGACAGGCCAACAGCAATAAATACGTACAATGCAAGAAAAACAGTATACAGTAAATGTGTGTACAGTGACACTAAAGGTACGTACATGTACTAAGCACTGTAGGAAGAAAATTAATTATGGTTACTCACCAACAATGACACGATGACTTGTCCGATAACAATGAGTTTAATTTTACTGCACAACAAAGGAGAGCGTTACAGCCCTTGTAAAGGAGCCACTTCAGGCGATTGTGTAGCACTGCCGTTGTTCTTCTTCTGGCAGTCTTCAATCCAAATCCCTAAAGCAGATTCCATCCAGACTACTGCCTTATTACATCCACTTACAACTCGTTTTGCACCCTGGTTAAAAGGACGCTGCAGCCGTAGATCTTATATTCCTTTCCTACTTTTTAAATAAAAAGAATCGTAGCCTTCAACAAATCCAAAACGTTTACCTTTTCGGCAATCGTTAACATCTTCTTCTTGCGCTTGGGCACGGCCCCTGAAGAAGTAGCAGATTGTTTTGGAGCCATAATGAAGGGCTTGACCATGCACAAAGATAAACACTAAAGAGCACAACTCTTTACACAGCGAAACACGTTGATGCTGAATGAGCGAGACGAGACTTCCTGGTTAACACTGCATTCAGCACGCAGGAGCTCAACTGCGTGCTCTGATTGGTTAGCTTCTCAGCCATCCGCCAATAGTGTCCCTTGTATGAAATCAACTGGGCAAACCAACTGAGGAAGCATATACAGGAAGTAAAAAGACACATTGTCCGCAGAACCCGCGAAGCAGCGAAAAATCCGCGTTATATATTTAGTTATGCTTTCATATAAAATCCGCGATAGAGTGAAGCCGCGAAAGTCGAAGCGCGATATAGCGAGGGATTACTGTATAGTACTCACTAGAGATATCATTTAATTTTGTCTGAAACATTCGTGTATAGCATATAAGTACACATCAAAAATCAGATGGTAAAAAATAAAATAAAGCCAAAGATACCATCCATCCATTTTCCAACCCGCTGAATCCAAACACAGGGTCACGGGGGTCTGCTGGAGCCAATCCCAGCCAACACAGGCCACAAGGCAGGAACCAATCCCGGGCATACCTTTTTTTTTAAATCTTTCCTAATTAAATACAGAGAACTACACCCTTTTAGCTTAGAATTTTATCCAGAAGCTTGAATATTGGTGAATCTGCCTCTCCCCCTTAAACCATAGCAGTAATGATGACATCACATGAAGCATTGCTGCAAACCCTATTCTCGGAAATAAATTCTTGTAAGAATGTGAACAAAGAATGGTGTTGCAATAAAGTTACAAAAATAACAAAAAAAAATAAAAAATCACAGGCAGCTTTTGAACTGATGCTGTTTTCAGGAGTTCCCACATATGGTGTGAACTCATCCTCAGAATTTCTCTCAATTTTGGAGGTTAACCTGAATTTCCATTATTGGAATTCTGCAATAGCTCATTTCATTAATTTCCTAAACTAGAGGCATAATTTTCACTGTTCATTTGGGTCAATATGACAATTTAAATATAAATAATGTCTGTAATGTTGTATTTGTTTTTTGTTTTTTTTATGCCTTTCTGGTTACTGGTACATAGATAAGGTATATTGTTTGATAGATATACACAGGGTGTACACATATTGTGATGGATGGCAGGCATGGGCTGGTGCACCAACTGGAATGGGATATGATTCATTATCTAACCAGGAGGCTGCCATACTGACAGGCCAAGAAGAAAGGCAGGGCAAGCCTTGCCTTTGCCTGGAGGTCGGCAGGAGTTGTCAATCACAGAGTGAATATCCTTGCATGAATATACCGAGGTTCCTCATCTGGCCTTGGAGGCCAATGTAATGGAGGGATGGGGGAGACAATCTATTTGGACCGGTTTGCTCCCCTGATACACTAGAAGGCAGGATCCCTGGGTTAAGACTCCTATATGGACACCCGCAGAGAATGGTGGGACCTGTAGTCCCGTGGGGCAGCCCTATTGGGTCCCCTGGGAGCCAGCAGGCCGAGCTGCTGGGATTAGTAATCCCTACTTTCAGGGACATCTGTTTGACCTGAAAGTGCTTCCAGTGGGCCATGCCCTAGTGTCACAAGTGCTATTTGACCACATATATTCACAAATGATCATTTATATTTTATATGCAACGTTTTGTTTTTCTTTGCATTATTTAGTCTTGATAATGGTTTGATATGAAAAGGACAGAAGTGGTGCATGGTTTAGGTTGTATGGCTGAACCCTACTCTCACATTTTAAAGTTAAGCATGCTAGTCTGATTGGTGATTCTAAATCATCCAATTGTAAATGAATGTGCTCAGAGATGGACTGGCATGCTATTTTACATTGGTTGCTGCTTTGCTCCGATTGATAAGATAAATTCTGGCCCCAAGAAACTCTGCACTGGAAAACTCAGATTTGATGGCTGAATTAATCTAAAATTTGCTGTATAAGCCTCTACAAAAGCAAAAATACTTCAATGAGAAAATTTCATTTATTTTTGATTGAAACTTTTTTACTTAATTTGGCACTAAAGAAAATAAAAGGTGGAATTCAAAGATCTGAAACTAAACTTAAATTCAACTTTCATTTGTAAAACAAGCTATATACACCTTTGAATTACTTTCACTTATTTTTGTTTACATGACATCTTGGCTAGACTTCCAGAAGACACATGGAAGACACTGACGTCAGCTGAAAGAAGATTTTAATGGTCTGTTGAGGCCAAAATTGAGCCTTTAAGCCAGCTGACTAAACTCCTTGTTTGGCATAAGCCAAACACTGCGCATTATTTGCATTTCTAGCTCTGTCTCCTCCAAGTCGTTTAATAATCTAATGAAGAAACTGCTCACATTTCCAATATCCCTGTGTTTACGTTTTTTTTTTTCTGTTAACAAGAAACACAATCAAGATTGATCATGATTAAGACACACCATCCGAACAGTGAAGCATGTTATTTTGAGAATAATATAGCAGGCTCTGAAAGGGTTGTGACTATAGAGGGTAAATACAGTTAGATTACTGGGACAAAGTTTGTTTTACAGTGAGACAAAGACACCAAGAATAAAGCCAAAGCTACACAGGAATGACTTAAAAACAAAAATGTTAATGTCCCAGAGTGGCCATGTCAGAGTCCAGATCTCAATCAAGTTGAGAATTTAGCTGTTCAGTGATAATCCCCATGCAACCTGGCAGAGCTTGAGCAGTTTAGCAAAGAAGAATGGGGAAAAATTGCAGTGTCCAGATGTGCAAAGCTGAGATCTGTTTTCATTATAACAGTCGTCTTTTTTTTATTGATTAATGTAAAAAAAGCAAAATTAAATTTGTTGTGTTTCAAAGTTGTATAATAGTAAACTGTGAAAACTTTCATGGGAGTGAATATTTTTACAGCAACTGAAATGTGTTTTAATTAATAATCCACTGAAAAAAGGTAAGTGCACTAAATTGCCTTGCATACGACCTTTAGGAAGAACACGAGTGACTGTTTATGAAATCTAAAACACCTACCTACTGTTTATAGTTTAGAAATTCATATTTCAACACATTTATAGCTCTGTCTCTTTTACATCCTTTAACAATCTAATGAGGAAACTGCTAACATTTCCCGTATCCCCATGTTTAAGGCTTTTTCCTGTTAACAATAAACACAATCAAGATTGTCTTGCTTTATTGCAGCAGTCGATATACTCTTGTTTCTAAGTTAACTCTACCATTTCACTTTGCAATTCATAGGCTAACAAACATTACTTCAAATGTGTAATAAAGTATTTAGCTTATACATTAAAGTCTACATACAGTATGTCATACAACATAGGTAGCTACTACTGTTAGAAGAATAAAATGTCTATGTGCTGACGAAAATGAGATCCTACACTGTATATAAGATTGCAACTTAATTGTTACACAAGGATTAACAGTTTCTGTCACGCTAATGCAGGAGTAAGCAAAGCTGTCCATCCACCGACTTTCTATACCCTCTTTGTCGATTTTATGGTCATGTGGTCTGGATCCTATCATAGCTGAGATGGGCGGAAAACAAGAAACAACCTTGGGGGAAGGGTACAATCAAGTAACACTCACATACTAAAAATGTAAGGATATGATAGCGAAAATACAGTAACCATGCAGTCCTTGAAGGAAGGTTGAAATTCTTTACAGACAGTGACAAGCCCAGGATTTGTCTCCAGTTAACTGGAAGTACAGTGTGAGTCATCAGGTAAACAAAACTTGGCTCTTTTAAATTGCTTATTACTTCTTTGGTATTAAATATTTATATTATCCCCCACTTATAATCACAATTTAATCAAAAACAAAAAGAATGATATAATAATATTTACTTTTTTTTTAATTTAAAATCGAGACTGACTGCAAAAAAATAGATGACCTTTCAGTGTGACGTAATCAAAGTTTTTCACCAAGCAGCTTCTGACTGTTGCAGTTTAGCAGGACAGGTCACTTCTTAAAATGATGTAACAATAAACTGCAAGGGGAATTAATAGGAAAATATTAAAGTTTACAAATACTTATTAGGTCTTAAAAACAGTCATAAATGCATCACAAAAAGTGTGTTGCATCTTTTTTCAATAGAAATTTAAATTGACTTTTTATTTAAAAAATACAAAAGTACTACAAAAAATAGGATAAAGGATTTTTGTAAAGAAGTTGCACTTATATTGTGCACTAAAATAGTTTTCAAAAACAATGTTAAAACATCAAAGAAAGCTAGTTAAAGCCTGTTGCCTCTGTTCTGATTTTGTCAGATTCAGTAAAATTGAAAGACATCTGCTTTCTTGCAGCGGCATGGGCATGCTACCCTATGTGAGACTCTGAAAGACAGAAGAAGCCCAGTTGGGGAAAAGACTTGTAGCATTAGATAAATAGGTACGTATAAAGACTTTTATTAACATATGAGACTTTCGAGGTGATTGCAGATGATCCAGCATTACTTTTACCTAAGTTCATGAGAAAGAGTGTTTTCCTACAGCAAAAGCATCCAGTGAAAGTGAATATTGGTTCCTCTCCTGTCACACCATGCTAACATGAGTTTTCTTGAGGTAGTCCAGTTTTTTTTCACCATTATGAAATTGTGCATGTTATGTTGATTGAGAACCTATGATCAAGTCTATGTATATCTATAAGTGTACTCTATGATGAGCTCAAATCCAATGTAGGTATACTAGTTGCTTTGCAACTAATATACTCTAATAAAGCAGCAAAATAAAGGAGACTGCAGGACTAGAAATACTTTCCCGTGACATTAGTTAATCATGTGGTGCATTAAAAACTTTGTATCTTTTGTAAGGGTTGCCTCTTTGGCCAGAGGTCATAATGGTCACTAGTGTGGTGGAAAAGGTTCACCAATTAAAAAACAAAACATATAGGTTAAAGTGTGTCTGCATTTCATGACAACCAGGGCAGTAGATACTGCCCTTAAAAGTAGGGTCTGGGACTTGAAACATCAAGGGGGAACAAATTATAAAAAATCCCTAATGACAATGGAAAGAAGGCAACCCAGAATAATCTAGAGGTACTTGAACTTCTACCAGTTGTGGGCAAACTTGGGGAATACTGGCAAGATGTCCAGGTCAAAGGGGGCAGTACATGGTTTTTGATCATAAAATCTGTTATTATATCAATTATTTATGTATAAGGGACAGAGAAAACTGGCAGAAAGCAAGTCATATTCCATTCATACGAGAGAGCTGCCCACTTATTACTTACATATTTTTAAATCTATTTCCATAATCCTATTCAATTAATCAAAGATTTTACTTTTTTCAATTATACAGTAAATAACTTGAGTTATTTGATACTTTGACTTACCTATTCTTTCACTACTGTATATGCATTCAGTCATTTTTTCATTTTCCTTTACTGGGAAACAATTTATTTATAAGAAAAAAAATTCTCTCAAATGACTCACCTTTTTTATTACTATACATAATTATCTACATAATTAGTCATTTTATATTACTTTAGCTTTTCCTTCATTATTCATATTCATTCCTGATATTTTGTAAATCTTCCTTAAATTCATATATTGATATAATTCATATATTGATTATGATTCATATATTGATTATCTTTCATGACACAGATGTATACAGTATATTACTTAAGACATAATTGTGTAATCTTGGTTTCCCTTGTTCAGTATCTTTAACTTCAGTTTTTGTTTTACCCTTATATTCAAAAAGCTTCTGCAAACTATTTCAACAGTACATGTTATCAGTTTGAGAATATATTTACAGTAAATTACAAATGTGGTCTCAGTGAAGTAGACAGGCCCTGATATGAACATCATGCTTATGCTTTGTACTGCATTCATGCTGACCATGAGAGCTTAAATTCTTACCTATCCATTTACAGATTTCACAATATGTAAAATAAACAAGTACACTACAATATGTTTTTCCTGCATACTCCTGAAAAATAATTATCAGCCATTGACTGTGTATGGAAGAGGTAGCCAACACGGTGCCCACAGGCACCTGGTTGACCTCAGGGACCAAGTGAGCTGCCCGCAGGGCATTTTCTAAAAATAGCACTAGACACCATTGAGCTCCATCTAAAAATTATATTTAATTGTGTTGCTGTTGTATGATGCTTCTGGATTTAATAAATGTTTTGCCTCGTGGTGACAAGGTCTACACTTGACACTTACATTATAAACTAAGTGCCTACAAATCTGGGCAGAAGACCAGTGCAACGTTCAAGTTGGATTCTGGACAGGTGGAGACTGAAATCCTAATGTTGCAAAATGACCTCCACCTCAAAGCCCATCAGGGTGCACCAAATCTTTGGCGTCTTGTGGACACAGAAAAGTACAAAGGTGTATGCACAGCAGCTATGAAAGTTGACTGCCATTTTGGTTCAACCTACCTCTGTGAATCAGTCTTTTTGGATATGAATTTCATTAAAAACAAACACAGAACACGACTTACTAATGCACATCCACAAGGCTCACTCAGAGTTGCAGTGTCAAATTATACCCTAGATTACAGTACACTGGTGAACAACATGCAGTTTGATGATTTTAAAAATTGATGTTTTTAAAATCTTACATAACAGATAATTTGTACAAACATGGGCCAGAGTTTATGATTTGTTCAAAAATGCTACAAAGGTAGCGGTTATAGTACAAATGGGACATGATATATGAAAATTCAATGTTATTGTTGTTATTATTATTATCTTTAAAGTTGAACTGTGCAACTTTATGTTATTCAGGAAGTTTGTATCAAACGACTAGCCCTTCGTATTACTCCGAACCCTGGAAGTAGCCCTCAGTTTCGAAAAGGTTGGTGACCCCTGGGGTATGGTAACAAACCTACATACAGAGATTTAGTTGTATAAATATATTGTTGTAGCATTTTGTGATTTTCAATTTATTATATTTATTGCTACTGTACTATATTATATAAAAATGAAATAGTAAAAATACACATTATATCATATACTAACAGTCTCCAGGGCTATGCCCAAATAATAGTGAAACAGGACAAACTATAAAAATCAATTAAAAAAATATAATTCTGGCTAAGCAGAAGGTAGGTACACTTCAATGTCAAATGTTGGCACTGTATCTGACCTTTTTCAGCTCAGACGGGAAAGCATCCCCTGCATGGGGAGAAAAAGCACAGGGCTGTGATATCTCTGGTAATCAGCAGTTACCCTCTAAAGCACATGTAGCTCTTATCTCTTTTTCAAAAATTCAAATGTTACTCCTTAACATTAGAATCCCTGAAGCCTATGAAAAAAACTTGTAATCCTGAGTCACCTTAAATTCCTTTGCACCTTTCCATCAGCATCTTTTGTTTTGTAAATGTGTCAACCAGCACAAGCAGACTGCTATCCCATCCCCTCACTGCCGCAGCACAACTCGGGCAAAAAGTTCTCCCAGCTCAAATCGGTTTATCTGGCTATGAGGTGCCTAGAGTTGTATAGTGTAAATAATATATCGTTATTTGGAACACATGCATTTCATGTCTGTTCTTTGTCTATAACAATCTGGCTAAATGTAGGATGACAGGAAATGTTGAACACATACCTAAAACAGAAACATTTTTCATGTTATAGTACAATTGACAAACTTTTGACATGAAGTTAGTGTGTCAAGACTGAAGTCCAAATATCAAACACTTTCACAAAAGGTACAGTGCAATGCTGACACTTCAGTATGTGAGCAATGGTACAAAGAATGCAGTCAACACTTCTTTTATTGGGTACATACACCATCAGATCTAAACACTAGCATGGAGAGTCACTCGCATGCTGAAGAGTCTATAGCTTCAGGTGAAAGCTGCCATCTCACTTTTTATAACTGATCTTTTCCTGAATAAGGAGTGGCATTGCACATGTACTTTGTCAGCATGCCTGTAATGATCAAACACAGGAAGCTCTGCAGTCTACTTGTGACTTTACGCTGTAGGAAAATAAGTAAAGTAAATATAGGTAAACAACATTCGATATGGCATTTATATAAGTAACATATAAATGTTTTTCATATAAAGACCATCAAGAAACAAATGCAAACAAACATTTCACGATACCTTGGCGAGCTCTGAAAGTCCTGCTGTTTCACTGAAGGACATGTGTGTGTCAGATTCACTGACAGGATGATGGCTGACCCATTGCTGCATCCAAACGGTGCCATCTTTCACCTTTATGCCATGTGCAATTGCTTGTTCTTACATGTGAGTGGACATTTCTTGTGGGGAGGGCTTCTGATCTTTCTCTGATGTGGCACACTGGGGCCTACGGAGAAGTTGATCTGGTCTTGCTGTAATTCATTTCTTAATTACATAGATAACACAGAAGAGTTGATACCTGTCATTCATTATGCACCCAGCTTTTCTTAAAAGCTGAATAAATACAACAGTCACCAAAACACATAAAATACCTAGTCAGAGGCTGGACATTATTTATAAAAAAAATAAATAAATAAATATCGCAGTGCAAACTTCACAGCAGACCACCCACTCTGTACAATTATATTATACAGAGTGTCACACTCCACCAAAAGGGCTGCAGTTAAGAGAAGTAATAATGAAGATCCACAGGAAATAAACATTTCATACTCAAAACACACAAATCAATAAATCTGCCCAATTACACCAGCAGCAGCACAAATGAAGCTGCACAACATCCACCTTCTGAAAGCACATCTAAACGATTAACTAAAGAAATGTAATATTACTGTCTAATTGGAAATACAAAAATTCCATGACAAAATAACCACAGCGTATATCCATTAATCACAGTGCTTATCTAAACTCTATTTGCTGCTGTTATGTAATATAGTGATGCAATAGTTAAATCATAGCAGACTGGAATTTCTCAAATGTGGAGTTCAGTAGCTGCTGTAGTCTGTGTGTTTACAAAGTGGAAATTAATTATTAAACTTCAGTTACCTTGAGGTTCTGAGCTCATAATTAGAAAGATTACAGAACTTTTAGCATTTTCTCTCAGCGTCAAGTCTTTTGTTCAGTATCTTTTGCTCTCTCCCTGACACCCCATGATCCTCCCCGGCTTAAAACTATTCACTACACTCTTTTTGGCATATCATTTTTTAATAGGTTTACATTAAGATGTACTTTTTCCTGTGCTCTGTTCCTTTTAATTGAGAAGAATGTGCATTGGCACATCATTAACTGAGAGAGGGGATGATTCTTGTTAGAGAATCGTATATTGCCTCGCAAGACTAGTCATATAATGAATAAACAGTATCAACTCTTCTGTATTATCTATGTATTTGGGAAATGAGTTACAGAGTGACATTATGCTTCAGATACAATTCTACTAATGTGTACCTCTCGTCATAATTTCTTTTAGCATAAGGATTTAGATGCTTTTCATACACTTGAAGTAAATAACATTTACAGTAATGACAGCATTACTCATTAGCTTAACACTAGAATCACCACAGCCCACGAAAAAACTCATAGATCCATCCCACCTTAAAATACTTCTTACCTCTCCGTCAGCATCTTTTGTCCTTTAAATGTGTTGATAAGCAGCAAGCAGTGTGCTATCACATACCCCACCCCGCACAGTCTTCTCAGCTCAAGTCTGTTTACCTGCGTGTCAGTTGCTTAGAGTTGTATAGAGTGAGAAGTTAAGTAAAATGATACCTTTTAAAAATACTATATCGTTATTTGGAACACATTCATTTCATGTGTGTTCTGTGTCTACAACGATCTATGCACAGTAAACACATCGTAAAAACAGAAATGTTTTTCATGTTTTAGTAATAATTGACAAAATGTAGACTTGAAGTGTATAATGTGTGAAGCCTGAATTCCAAATATCAAAGAAACACTTTCACAGAAGATACAAGTATAACAGAACAAATGCGCTTTTTTCCAAGACTATAACCGAAGAAAAAGAAATCAGCCTAGTGTTGCGTGTTGTCCTGACTTCTCGAGTAGTGTACTGGTTAGA
>JANRMT010062836.1:16155109-16256695 GCA_026402145.1 Polypterus bichir lapradei
ATGTTCGCTTTTAACGAGAGAACTTACTTAAAAGATTTAGATCAGGTTTTTTTTTTATAATCTGCTTGAACATTCTGGTTGATTTTGCAACTTCTCTCATCACGTTAGTATCATAGTTCACTTGCAGGAGCGATTTATTCATGCTAACCCAAGAGAGGCTGCAGGCTGAGGGCATGAGGAAATGTGACGTCAGGAGTGGGGAGCTGTGCGGGGCCATGTGTCATTTTTCCTTCAATGTAGGACTCATAAAAACATGATAAAATTTCTGGTATTGAATTGCTTTATTTTCTTATTTTACCTTAATCTTAGACTCCATATGATCCAATCATTTAACTTTATCAAGGCCGTTCATCTGCTACACCCTCTTAATTTTCAGTTATACTCATGAGAAGCCAGGCCCCACTCTGATAATAATAGTTATAGTTAAAGAAGTATCCTGGACAAGAACAAAGCATGCATAAACACTACTAATTCAGAACTGTAAGTCAATCTAACAGAATGCTGATCTTAGAAGAAACTGGTTGTGTGACAATCACAATAGTTTGAGTGTCATTTGTTGTCTTAATGCTTTGAACACAAGTTAAGTCATATCTCATTGAGCCTTTCAAGGTGTGATTTATGCTTTAACTCGTATGTCAGGATGGAGCCACCTTGTTGGTGAATCATCTTAGGCCAATGTTATGCAACATGACTTTTCCATCGATTTTTAGGAACAACCTTTGTTTACATAATCTTAGTTATTTCAAGCACCTAAGACTACCAATCATGTTGTGTAACGTCCACTGCGACTCAGTCATTATAGTATGACAGCCTTAAGGAACAGGGTGGGTTTTTTGTATGCAAGAGCGCACTATGGAAGTACAATGCATGCAATGCTGGCACAAGGAAATATGGGAAATCAATGTTTTGGACTAGATGAAGAGATATTCATCTCTTCATTTCCTGATCTGCCATTGTCTGCTTGGTTATCAGTGACAATACACACTCACTCACTATTGGTAGATTCCTGCCTTGCGCTTAATACTCAAATGATAGGCTCTAGCCCTAATGACCCTAATTGAATTATACAAGTTTCAAAATTTTACATTAATAGGAAAACACAAAACCATTTTAACATTTACATACCTTTTTAAATGAGCAGTAATAAATACATTCACAGGCTGTGTCCTAACTATGGGTTAAAAAATGTAACAGATAAAAGAGAAATCAGAAGAATAACAGAAGTTATGGTGATTTAGTAATGGAGAAAAAGAAATGTTCCACTTTAAAGCAGTTCTGGAAAAAGAAAGTTATGTAGGCAGTGAAGACCTTTTGAAATATAAAAACAAAAAATGTCTGGGTGACATAGATGGCCCTTGCTTATAAATTTACTTTGGATATATCACTTTAGAAAGTGCTTAAAATTGTTTTTCTTCAAAATAAGACATAATGTAGGTTTGAAAGTGATGCATGTATCTTTCTATAATGTAGAAAGAAAGTACCTGTAATGTTTCTCTGCACCCAAACTAATGCTGCTCATCAGATTGTCTTGAACTTTGTTCAAAGCACTTCACATGAATATTAAAATTCTTTACATATTGTATCCTGCATGGCAATTAAGCCTTGTTTTGGCCTTAAAATTTTACTTCATCTTGGACCTTCTTTCCAAGATGACTTTTCACCTTTTTCATTCCGACTTCATCTGACTAATTTACCCTTCTTTATCTTTTTTAGTGTAGCAATCTTTTGATTGATTTGTATATGATTTTCTCAAAGTGAGTCATTGTTGACTATGGATTCTAACACTAGGAAACAAGTTCACCTCCATGGTGGGGCTGAAAGGTGGAGTGCACACTGAAAGTTCAATGGCCACAGCAGGTTTGTTCAAAGTGTCAGGCTACCTGAAAGTAGGAGCTCTGTCTTCTGTCCTCTCTCCTTTGGTTGACAGGTTTATATACATTATGGGATCTGGAAGTGGTGGGAGTTTATTGCAGTCACCTGAGAAAAAACAAAAGAGAAGATTACAGGATAACATGGCAATGTGCACCTTTTGAAGCATCAAGCATTTTCAGGGCTTTGCAAGTTTGTATTGCTGGTCTCAGTTTTTGATTTTGTTTATCTGTGGTGATTTTTGGATGTAGGATCTAAAATCTGTTCTTTAGCTTGTTAGTTCTAAATATTTGTTTTTACTTTTTTGTTTTCTGTCCTAGTAATCCTTGTGTTTTGAGTTCTATGCCTTTGATTATTTATTTTAATCATGTGGTCTTCTCTTCCCAATCAGTTTGTTTTCTTTTTTTTTTGAGGTTTTGATGTGAATGTATTAGTTTATTCTAATTCACATATTTTTTCCATTTTTCATATTATTTTCATTTTTGTTATCTATTTTTTTTATTTTATCATCATTTTAGGTGTGACTAATAGCTATTTTGTAAAAACTGGATTAATTTAAGTAGACCTAGCGCAGTCCTTACTTAATTTTAAACCATGTTTTTGGAGCTGCCCTCAGATGTGATGTGTTTCTTCAAATTGAGCTGAGATTATTTAAAATTTGAAGATTTTTTTATCTCTTTAAATCATATGTCAAAAGGTTAATATAATTTAAAATGTCAATAACAATTTTAAGAACAGATTTTATCAGGATATTGTAAACGCTTACTGTATACATTTGCAAAAGATAAATAACCAGCCCAATATCTCTGGACAAAAAAGAATATTTTTTTGAAATTCTGGTTTTGTAATTTATAGTACAGCTATTAGAAAAAGATGAAAAACACCAATCACAAACTCTAAAATGTTACATTCATACTACAGTCACTATGTATATCTTTTGTTGTTTCACATGCCTTGTCTACAATACACTAATAATGAAGCTTGTATGATTTGAGTACCTGTGTAGGATTGTGTTCTATTTCTGTGGAGTTGTCATATCTGCGAGCAGCATTAGTGAAAAGATGGGTGTATGTTCTAATAAAAGCACTATAACAGAGAACTAGAAAATATTTTAAAAATGCATAATTACCACCAATCAACTGAGTAGCAAACCCCGCCTCAACCTATACATGCTTTTACCTGGGCATCTCTCAGCCCCTCCTCACTTCCTATAGTTGATGTAGGGGAATCTGGTCAGCCAATGAATATCAAAGTAAAATATCTCCCCATCATTGTCACAGACAGTTGCAGTCTGTGCATGTAGTATATTTATATCATTATGAAATTGATCAGTTGTGTGTGACAGTGTAAAACTTAAATGTATTAATAAAACTCTGTTTTCCTACCTTAACACTATATGTCAACTCTTCTCCAGACCCTGCTCTCCATAGCTCAGCCAAAAGGAAATGGACAAGGTCAAAGCCACGGACTGAACTAAATAAGTATAAATCTGTTTTATCCTCCTCCTCTTCTGATTCTACCAACAGAAAACATTTCTTCTGAAACAAGATTAGCAACTTAAGTGATACTAATAGCTTGTTCTCTGCTTTTACCTTCCTTCTCCCACCTTAACCATCTACATTTACTACCTCCTCAACTGCTTATGACTTTGCTACCTTGTTTCACGAAAAGATGGCTGCTGTCATCGGCCAGTTCTCATTACCCTTGCATATTTGTCTGCACTGCCCGTACAACACTTTCAACTTTCTCGTGCTCTATACCACTGATGTTTCCAACCTCCTCTCTAGTTGCCTCCAATACCTGTCCTCTTTACTCAATCCCCTCAATCCCCTCCAGATCATCTTTCCCTCACTCATTTCTGCAGTTACATACATCAACACCTCACTCAAGACAGATACTTTTTCTGCTATGTTCAAACAGGCCCTAATATCTCCATACTTGCCCCATCTTACGTTGGTAATTACAGACCTGTATATTTTTTTTTTTATCCAAAACACTTTAACATGCTATCTTTAAGTAAGTCTTTTCTTTCCTCCTATAGAACAGATTGATCAATCCTAGCCAGTCAGGCTTCAAGAGGGGCCATTCAATCAGGACACTTCTTTGACTGTTGTTGACAGGTTCGCTAGATAGGACTACCTCCTTGTCATCTGTCCCTTCTCTGCTAAAGGCATCACTGGGACTGCTCTCAGATGGTTTCTATCATATGTCTAGGGAAGATCCTATTGTTTGTCTGGAGGGAAGAGACTTTAGAGTTGCATCAGGCATGCACAGGGGTGCCCAAAGCCTATTGCTGGGTTCTTTTTCTTGTACACCAACTCACTAAACCCTATCATCCAAGCCCATGGATCCATATATCTGTGTTGTGCAATTGATGCAACTGCACCTGTTATTCCCTCCAGAGGACTGTTTGGTTTCAGTTAGAATCTCAGCATGTGTGACTGATTTCAGTTTGGATGAAGGAACACTTCCTCCAGCTCAACCTGGTAAAGACAGTGTTTCTTGTTACCCCCACCAGTCTATTCAGTTCTAATTTTCTGCAAAGCTTGGCACATTATAACTAATGCCTATCAACCTCGGGGAGATGATTGATGAACAGATATCTTTTACTGACCACACTGCATCTGTATCTTGTTCAGGCAGAGATTTTCTGAATTTACTCAGACTATCCATTTAAATGAATGGACTATTTCTGTAAAGACAATTATGGTAGTAACTGCAGTATGCACTGTCTGTTTCTGGAGGATTAGTCTTATTTCTCCAACAGCTCCAGTAACCTGCTGGCTTTTCTTATTATTTTGTGTATTCAATTAGATTGAGCATTTTTATTTATTCTCCAGAAATAAAAAACCTAATCTTTAGTAAGTACCTCTGAATCATTAATCAAAATGTTTAGGCCCTGGTTCACATGCTGCTTCAAGTGTTGATATTTCTCAAGTAAGCTAAACAGTGTCTGGCTTTCTAAAATATGACAGAATTTTGTTTTTGGCTTCTTCGGTGAAACTACATGTCAGATGAAAATACATGATTCATTGTCAGTATCTGCCAGCATGGGATTTTAATTTAGCTACTGTTAGTTGCTGGAGGTTATCTGAAATTGAAACCCTTTCACTTCTTCCATATTTTTGGAGGAATGTATGAAATCTCACAATAGCCTGCAAAATCTCCAGTGTCAGTGGCCTGCTAGAAACTTGCTGTTGGCTCAGTGTTTCTTTTTGAATTTTATTCAAAGTATTGCTATCAACTTTCTCAAATACTAAAAGTACATCAAGTGTAGTTACTTGCTGCCAGGTAGAAAATGTGTCATGTTAAATGAAAATCTTGAATACAGCGGTTTAACATCTTCAGTCCTCTCTGTTTATGAAATTAGTAATTATTTGTATTATTTGGTTTACTTTATTTATACAATGTGACATTCAAACTTAATTGATATTTTCCAAAATTGCTTTAATTATGTTAGGCAACACCATCAGCTCCGGAGTCCAAACACTGATGCATTTCATCACACTTCCCAAGGTCATCTAGAATCGGTTAAACCAGCCCTGCACTAGGAAGTGCTCCAAGATGTAATGGCATCCTATCCAGCACTGGTTCCTGCCTTTGTTTTATAGAATATTCTTCAGCACTTTGTTTTGGAACAAGTGAGTTTTGAAAATTATATTTTTAATAGTTAATATTGTATCTGTTAAATTATGATTGATGAGCTATTAAGTAACCCAGGGAACAGGATTTTTGCATACTAATTCTTCACAAGCTAAGATGTATAATTAGTTTACTTCTCAAATTCAATATATGTAAAAATATAAATATTTTGTAATGCTGATATCTTATGTGGTCTGGTTTACTGCATTTATAATTTAATGTTAGTGGCATAATGTAAATGATACAGTAGATATGAAAAATCCATCAAGTTTTTCTGCATCAGTTGCATGTTCTGTTTATGTATTTATTGTTCTAAATGTTCGCTTATCTATAATTCATTTGTACATTAAATTAACATTTATTGATTAATGTCCTAAAAAGAAGTCTCATCAATAAAAAATAACCTATATAATTTCTTGAATTTAAATAAATCTGTGTTCCAGTTTTCACATTTACGAAATTATATTCATTTTTAATTATACATGCACACAGTATATTAAAATGAAAATATAAAGAAATGGATATGCATTTAGAAATGTTTTGCATACTAAATACCAGAGTGTGATCATTTGTGTCTTCAGTAACTACTATCTCACAATGTCACAGCATTGTTGACAGGTAGGGGATTGTTTATTTTAAAAAAAATCTAGACATTTCCTCTGTTCATTTGTATTGTATTGTATTTTTCCTCCTCAACACAATACCTTTATTTAATTTGTGTTGTACTGGATGCTGCTCTTTTGGCAATATTTGCCTTTGAGGCACAGATGGGCAGTCCGAGTTGTACAGAAAATGTGTTATATTGTTATGAATAAGTGTTACATTGGAAAATGTTACCTTTAGCATTATAAACACTGTGCTGGAGTGGGGTAATTTTATCTGTCTGAAATGGATTAGACTCCACAAGGGATTCCGGAGATCTGTAACCCATATTTTTTATTGTTCTTTGAAGGTTTGTCCAATTTCTGTTGGGTCATTTATATTAATTTGTGACATTTGTGACATGTGGATCGAAAATGTAGACACAAGCTAAAACAGATTCAGAAACTGGCACAGGTCAGATCTCAATTATACAAAGGTATGACAAAAAGGAGTTTAGAAACACAGTAATGGAGACAGGTAAAAAAGGGAATAAGAAACCAAACCACTAATGTCACTGAGCAGAAAGTCCATTCCTTGGTTTTGAAGTATTATTTGTGCATAAGAAATTACACAGTCAGACTTAAATATTTGTTACTTTAGCAACAGGACACAAAGAGGCCTTATTTGAGAAGCAGAGATAAGTAACTAAGTTATGAAAAT
Source organism: Polypterus bichir lapradei (assembly GCA_026402145.1). Taxonomy (NCBI): domain Eukaryota; kingdom Metazoa; phylum Chordata; class Cladistia; order Polypteriformes; family Polypteridae; genus Polypterus; species Polypterus bichir. The sequence goes on from JANRMT010062836.1 coordinate 16,161,923, forward strand.
AAGGCAAAAAATGGCAAATTGGGCAAGAGGTCAGAAATATAGCTAAGCAAACAACAAAGTCAAAACAAAGGGTAATTGTAACATCCCAAAAGACTAATAGAAGTCAAAAATCCAAAAGACCAAAAAAAGAAAACTAAAAGAACCCTCCATAGGAAGAAAATCATAATGGCTGACACCTGGATTATAGTTTAAGCAGTCCTCCCATAAATGGCTAAGAACATGTATGCAAGCAAGACATTTCATGCTAATTTCAGAATTAACCTTGACAACCACAACTGAGTTCTCATTTATAAAACTTTGGATGGATTTGAGCATGAAAATATGTGCATGCCAAACAAACAGGAAAATGCATTCAATAAAATCAGATTATTACAACCTTGCACATATGTGGCTGTGCCATATCTGATTATGATGTTGCAGAGTTTAATTGGCTGTTAAAGCAGCTTCTCCTAATACAGTATATCAAGACGACCTGTATTCAAGAGTATCTGGGTATGCTCTGTAACTGAGAGATCATATGTGGCATTAAAGTACCTTTCCTATATGCTCTGGGGTTCCAGGAAATGTGAAAGGCACCATCATCTGAGTGGGTAGCCTCTACCACTTGGCACATGTAATGACATGATTGCTGTTACAATGAAGAGGGTTCAGCCATTTACTCTGCCATCAAGCCAGTCACCACATGCAGCACAATTATGTCTGCCAAAATTACTTTGCTTCAAAATAAATGTATCATGGGTTGACCCAGGCCACTGAGACACAATGTTTTCCCGTTATATCTTGGATGACTTGTGCGTTAATGGAATGTAACTACTTGCGGTTAGCGAATGCATCTTAATTCTTGCTAGTTGGCCTTACTGCAACAAGAGTGCAGTAAAGTGCTCTGATTAAATTAGGAGAATTCTAAAGATTGCATTTTTATGCTTGCAAAATGTTTGTTTTATGTATGTAGATCTACACCATAGGAAAATGGATGTAGTGCCTCAATGATTGGTTAATGGCTTCCAGTACAGGCCTGCTGGAGTGCAGATTGGCCAAGACTATGTTGACCTGTCAGCCAGTTCCTAAACTAACAAAAACCCAAAAGGTTCTTTAGTGCAAATATGTAGCATTCGCCCTCTGAACAGGGAACTAAAATCATATTCATCTTTTTTAAGGCATAATATTTTTATATAATAACGGCTCAGTGATATAAATTATAATGCGGCAAGTTGTCATTTAGCTGGTTTGACTACGTTTCCCAGCTGAATCAAGGTTGTTGCCGTTTCCATGTTTCTCTGAAATGCTGCACGCACATTGGGCAGAGTTGCTGTAAATATATGCATGATCCCCCATTAATTATTCTTTTATGAATCCAAACATTTGCATGGGAATATGTGCATGCACATTTCAAGCCTCTTTTTTGTGTGTATGCAAGCATTATAAATAAGACCCCTGTAGAGTGTAACAGCAGTGTAAAGCTAAGCTCAGGCAAGTTGTTGTGCCATTAAATTGAACAGAGAGAAATTTTGGAACATTCAGGATGGAGAAATGAAACTAAGATGTAGTCAGAAAACACAAAAAAGGTTGAAATTGTAGTCAGAGAGCTCTTTTCACCAGAAGTCAAAATGCTAACTGCTTTATTTGTTATTTTATGTGCATAGCTGACTGGAATTGTGATTTGCTTTTTAAAAATGAATACTGAAATGGTTTTATGCCAAGCAGCAGCACATCCTGGAAACTTTTATTTTAATTCAAAACATATTAAAAAAAAGGTTGTAAATTCAGAAGAATATTTCTCAAAATTTCCTTTTATTTTACCATGACATGATAAACCCCTTCACAAATTCAGTAGAATGACCACTCAACTGAATATTTTGGATGTCACAAGGGGACAGAACTTCCTGAACTAGGGAAAAAGATTTTTTTAAAAGGACTACAAGAGAAAACTTTGTCAGAGATCCCAAACTTTCATTATCAAGAAGAAAATCAGATATAGCATTAAACAAAATGGGCAAAACAAATTGTAGTCAAACGTAAAAAAGAAAGACATTTTTAAGGTAGAAATATCAAAGAAACAATTAACAAAGATTTCACAGGTTTTTATCCATCTCAGATAAAGCACAAGTAAAAACAGCAATCTTTAAATACTTGCATTGATGACATCATCGCCATGTTGTCTGGGTAATTGTGAGAGACATTACCTAGGTAATGAACAACATGAAATCCACAGAGTAGTGAGTCTGTAGCCCATGTAAAAAGGCAAAAAAACTTTAAGTAAAAAATATCAATTTTTTAAATAAAGCATTTTGGTAAAGAAAACAAACTGCATAAAAGGATTCCTTGGGTCTGGAAACCCCTAAAAAGACACCCAGAAGACAATGATCATTTCAAGAAATTCCACAAAAAATTAACAGTGTCAGTAGATTAAATGGGCTAGGAAATTAAGATGTTTTGAAAAGAAAAGACAAGACTTGTCATTGAATATAAAAAGGTTGGATACCAACAATAAAACAGAAAAACCAAGAGACAAAAATCAAGGTAAAAAACATAACCTTGGTCTAATAGGTTTTTCTTGACTCCTAAATGCAAAAATACATATATATATAAAAAAAAAGAGAAAAAAAGCTCTCTCTTTAGTCCAGTGCAATGATGCCAGAATGAGCATAACAAATCTAAACAATACAGATGTGATCTTGGAAAAACAAAACAATCCAAAAACAAAATGACAAGTTAAATGTAAAAAAAAAATTATATTCAAAGTTAACAATTCAATAACCATAATTTTCAAATAAAGTAATTAAAGTTAAATTAACCTCCTTTGCATTACACCCGAGCACTAAACAGTGCTAAAAATGTTAGTCCCGAGTGTCACACGGGCAGCTGTATAGATGCTTGATGTGAAACTAATGAAGCCTCTATCAAGTAAGTAGTAAATAAAATAAATTCTTGATGTTCGTAGTTGATTATTCAAGATGTGTACAACTACAGATGTTATGGATTTTCATTATTCCCTTATACCAAGGCATTTCAGTTGTGAGCTAATACATTGTATGTTTGGCTAGCCAAAAAGACCAAAAGGTGGCATCAGTCTTTAATGATACCCATGTTTAATTTAATTTTCACTATTTTAAATCAACTTGCTATGGAGTTTTAGGACTATTTGGTTACTTGTGGTGGTCTATTTTGGAAATGTTTAAACATGCATGTTGTGACTACATACATGTGGAATCCTGTTATAACAAAACTCATGGGACCATAAAAATATTTTGTTATAACGGAGAATTCGTTATAACAAATATGGGGAAAATATGTATAGTATTGTGACCAGGGTTGCTGGCGATTTGCAGCAATACTATCTAGCTCAATGTCAATTGATGCAAAAATAAATAGCAGGATCATTAAAGATACAGTAGCCATAGCCAGACTGAAGAAGAGAGTGGGGAACAACACCCAACTACCATAGCACACCAAGATGCGAGTATACCAGCCCTGCATATTCAGCACACTCTTATATGGCAGTGAATCCTGGACACAAATAGTGGCCAGGAAAAAAGTTCAACAGTTTCCATTTGCACTGTCATTAGCATACCTTACATGTTACTTGGCAGGATAAATTGAGTAGCACAAAGTTTCCTCCAATATGCTAGCATACTCCGTCTTCACTTTACTCAGTCAGAGATGATTCAGATGGATGGACCATGTATGCCAAACAAAGTCTGGTCATATTACTTCATCTGTACCTGTTGCACAAGAGACCGTCTCTCTATTGTGCTGCTAATCAGCTACTCAAGGAAATGTTCCTGCAATTGACCTCTTTTTTGCTACTGTACCTTTGTCTCTAGAGGCATGTGTTAATGACTGTTATCTTTTCACCTGGAATTTTGAGGAATTTAGGTTTTAAATAGAATATTACTTTTGGTTTAATAGATTAGTTTATTACTGGTTCCAAGAAACGTGGATGTGAATCTTAAACACTAATGGGAGTAAAACAATTCTCTCACATACAGAATGGAAAAAGATGAAGCCTACTTGACTTTTGTTTCCATATCCATTTACTTCAAGTTTACACTACATAATATATCTCTAGCAAATTATAAAAATATAATTATTAAAGGGATTTTTTTCTTTTAAATAAAAAGCAGACAAATAAACATGATATAATTAATAAAACATAAGGAACTGCTATGCCATTAATGTGTGCAAGAGGTATATATAGCAAACTAGCCTTACTAAATAATTTGAATAATTAACTAACAGTGTAAAACATGGACATGACATCTCCTGTTCCAGTTTATTGTTTACTGTATGATCGCTTGAGAGATTGCCAAGTAGGTCTTTAAGGACTGAGTGTCATATTAACTGGGCAGATTTGACTTGCAGCCTAGCACTGTTGATTACAATTATATGATAGCAATCAATGTTTTATGACATTTTACAGACATGAATGCAATGGTAACCTATAACACTTTAAATAAAAATAAAACCCTTGTCAAGTAACTTAATTACAGTAATCTTCATCCTGAATGTTTAGATAAGTATCTTTTTAGGTGTACAGGTAGTCCCCAGGATACGGACATCCAACCTACGACTTACGAACGAGGCCGCAGCTGTGACGCATGCACCTCATTAGTTGCCGCTCCATCATCTTTGGCCGGAAGACGCTGCAAGTAGTGGCTGGAGGGGTGCGATTTTGCTGCTCGCGCAGTGTAGTGTCCCTCAGGCGGCTCCCGGCAGCAAGCGAGTGGTGACCCGTGGTCCATAGTCACCGGGGGCACAGCTATTGCTCGTGTGCAGGACGGAGGCTTAATGGGGCGGTTTGCTGTCCGCCCACTACGCCGCCACAGCTACTGCTCCTGACTGGACGCAGACTGGATGGAGTGGTGGAGGGCGTTTCACTGCCCGCCTACTACACACGGCTCCCCCCGAATCATTTTCGGTGGGCGGCTGGTAATGCTGCAAGTGGTGACCCGGTTGTGGCTGAACGGGGCGGCGGGTGGTAGCATTGTAGTGTGCATTGGGTGGCTGCCTGCATTTGTGCGATGATGTTTTCACATATATTGTCTCTTTCTTTCAGGTGTGTAATAGAAACCACAGCATAGAGAGAAATGCAATATTATTTGAAAACGAAGAGCGTCCGATCAGCTGTAAAAGTATGGCATTTCTAAATGTTTGCTTTTTTTCAGTCTAATTCTCTTAGTCAGACTGTATATTTTTCTCTTATTCATTGCGTGCAAGAACATGCAGTTGGCCAGATGCTGTGTGCTACAACATGCTGACGGTGATCAACGCACATTTTAAAAAAAGAAAGAGACAAATATATGTGACGTTTTGAAGAAATCATTTTATGACACGATTTACCTTCATTTATTTACTTACTTCCTAAAGCCTAAAGTCACAAGTAGTGTGCAGAGGGCATGCTCAAAAATGTGTGTAATGCCACGAAAAGTGCCTGCTGACACTTTAGTATGCAAGCAATGGTATGTGCATTCTTGCTCCGATGTAGAAGGGAGCTGAGTTTACCTCTGTTATAGCACGTCTATGTGAAAACAACAGTGTCAGATGACACTCGTGAACGCGGCTGAGATAATAAAACTGACTAAAAAAAAAAAAAAACCAAAGCTAACCTTTACAAGTATCATAAATTACACTGGCTGTTACAGACTGAAATCAAATGTATGTTTTTATTCTAAAATAGTAAGACTAAGAGCAGTTTACTTCTCAAAACGGAGTGGTGCAGGATCGAACTCGTGACCTTTTGATTCCAAGTCAGCAGCTGATTCTACTACGCCACGGAGGAAGTCATAATGAATGGCTGTTAATGTCGCATGTTAAGGCGGCTTTTTGTTTCTGCAATTATATTTTTGAATAAAAGCGCAATTGCTGTGTTAGATTTGTACCTTTTGTGAGAGTGTTTTTTTTATATTTGGACTTCAGGCTTCATACATTATATAGTTTATGCCTACATTTTGTCATCTACTACTAGAATATAAAAAACGTTTCTGTTTTAACAATGTGTTTACACAGATTACTATATATACAGATTACTATATATATGCATGTAGAGACTCAATCGTTTCATCATGCCAGGGGTGGGTGGATTGTTGAAAAGGCCTCCTACTATCACGGGCCCCAGGGCATGCACCTAGAATGACCTGATTGTGGATGCACCCCAGGGGACACACTTATAATGCTTGCATAAACAACATCCAACGCAAACAGAAGGATATTAAATCTGTTTACTGAAACTTTGTCCCGGCTACTTGTGGTCACTCAGGGAACTGGCCGACAGATCAACAGTATCTTGGCCAAGCTTCACTCCATCAAGATAGCTATGTTGGAAGCCATTAAATGACAAGCAATGCACTACATCCAATTTTTTATGTTGTGGGCATACATACACATACATATACACATATTTTATTTATACATATATATAATGTTTTTGCCAACATAAGAAATACAATTTGCAGCAGTGTCCAATGCTCCCAATGTAATCTGAGCACCTAGCAAGAATGAAGCTGCTTTCACTAATCATAAGCAGTGACATTCCATTAATGCAAAAGTCATCCATGATGTGACTGGCAAATATTGTGTCTCAGTGGCCTGGGTGAACCTATGACTTATTTATTTTGAGGCAAAGTACTTTGAAAAACGTGATGGTGCTGTACATAGTGACTCAATTGTTGGTAATGTAACTGGATAAACCCTCAGTGCTTTAAATGGCATATACTGTTCATTGTAACAGCAGTTGCATCATTTCATGTGCCAAGTGACAGCAGCTGCCTGCTCCGATGATTGTGCCTTACATCTTTCCTGGAACCCCAGAGCACAAAGGAGAGTCTCTATAAAGCTTCTCATAATCTTGAGCTTCCAGTTGCCGAACACAACCAGATACTTTTGAATGCAGGTGTCAGGGTCTCGACATGTAAGGAAGGAGAGGCTGCTTAACCAGCCATTGAAGTTCTTCAGCATCTTGACTGCATAGGTATGAGGCTGATTTGCATAACTAATCATTTTAGTTCAGATATTGATTCTGAGTGTAGATAAGGTTGCTTATTTTTAATTAGAGCTAGTTCTATAATTAGTATGCATCTGAGAATACTGAGATACATCAGTCTGTAAGCCATTTTATTTTAATATTCCAATTTGCCAATGAAGAGCAAAACATCATATTGTACTAGGTTTCTCTGGTAAAACTATAATTCAGAGGAGTACTTAACTGCTTTTCATTTGTTTGAACAAAATAAAAGAGAAAGTTAATGTATAATTATGTACAAAAAACTCAGAATATAAATGCTGTTAAGAAAATCAAAACCACCAATCTAAAAATTACTATATATATACAGGTATATGGTTCACCGACAAAAGCGCGATAGACATATGCGCCCTGACAAAACCGCGATGGACAAATGAGCGCCGACAAACCCGCTAACTGGTTTTCGAAAAATGTGCGCCGACAAAATCGCCACGACAAAATCGCGAGAGAGGCCAAGAGAGTGGGACGCCCTTGCTGCAATTCTTCCTACATATGCAGGGCGTGATCTTAAGGACTATCTGCGTGCTGTGCTGATGGCATGCCGTGTCTCATAATATTGACTTCTAAAATAAACATTATTATATATGCTTTAAACTAGTAATTCATATTTAATGAAACTTTCGCGATTTTGTTGGGGCGATTTTGATGGTGCGTTTTAATCGGTGCTATTTTGTCACGCTCATATGTCTATCGCGCAAATTTCGGGTCACATATATATATATATATATATTGTAAAAGATGCAAAAAGACACGTGGTCCTTTAGGAGTGGCCTGATTTTAGCGAGCCTGTCGCGCAGTTGCGCCACATACTTCAATACATTGGAGTAGGGAAGGGCCTCAGCCTCCCAGCCCTCTTTTAGTATGTCCAAAATTCCTCGGGGTTGTCGCCCATACAACAACTCAAAAGGGGAGAAGCCCGTAGAAGCCTGGGGCACCAACCGGTAGGCAAAAAGCACGAGCGCTAGGAGCTGGTCCCAGTTCCTGCCATCGGCGTTGACTACTTTGTGGAGCATCTGTTTAAGCGTCTGATTAAAACGCTCTACCAGCCCGTCTGTTTGCGGGTGATAGGCAGACGTCTTCAGGTGCTTTATCCGGAGTAATTTGGCAACTTCCCTGAACGTATCTGAGGTGAAGGGTGTACCCTGGTCCGTAAGGACTTCTTTGGGTATACCCACTCTAGAAAATAAGTTGACTAGTTCCCATGCGATATTTTTTGTATTAGCGGAGTGCAGGGGAACCACCTCTGGATATCGGGTAGTGTAATCCACCATGACCAATATGTACTTATGGCCACGGTTTGAGGGTTCCAGGGGTCCTATTAAGTCCACCCCTATTCTGTCAAAGGGAATATCTATTAGGGGTATAGGGACGAGAGGAGCGCGGTCCCTCCTAGGAATCTGGCGAGTCTGACATTCCGGACAGGATTGGCAGAAACGCCGGACCTCCTCGTTGATCCCGGGCCAGTAAAAGCGGAGTTTTATCCTTTCTAAAGTTTTTTCGGCCCCGAGGTGGGCGCCAAGGAGGTGAGCATGAGCTAGTTCACATACCTCCCGCCGGAAGGTACGCAGAACTAGCAGCAGCTTCCACACCTCGCCCTCGTGGGTCGCCACCTGATACAGCAGATCATTTTCAAGCACAAAAAAGGGCTTGTGTGGTATGGATCCGTCAGCATGTGAGCTGCCTGGAAGAACAACTGCATTCCGGGCAAACCGCAGGGAATCGTCATTCCACTGCTCCCTCTTAAATGAGGCAGGCGTGGACCGGAATTGATGGTCCAAGTTACTCAGGGGGTCTTGTGAGCTGGTCAGCGGAAGTGTTCCCTGGCTCATCCCTTTTCCGGCGGACACTTCCGAGTCAGGGTCCGTCGCCGGGGAAGCGTCCCCCAACATGCCAGCGCCATCAGGGCCTGCCCCAGAGCACGGCGTGGAGACCGTGGGAAGGGTGCCTCGCCCCCTCATAGCTAGACCCAGTGAGGCTCCGGGAGCGGTGTGTGTCTTACCGCATTTTTTGTGTGACCAGTCTTGTCCCAAAATTACTGGATAGGGGGGTTCGGGCAACACCGCGACCAACAACTTAGACAATTCCCCCTTCCAGGTGATGTAGCACTGAGCGGAACAATATGACTTGGTCTCCCCATGCACACAAGTGACTTGCAAATGTTGCTTAAGCCACTGTCGCGGTAATACATAACGGCAAGCGACAATGGTTATGTTGCTGCCGGAATCAAACAGAGCCACCACCGGATGCCCATTCAATAACACCACTCCCGTGTTTGGACTCGCCAAGGGATGCGACGGAGTACAGTACCTCTCTGCGGTAGTCCAGGTGCAATCCATCGGCTCCGTGGGTGTGTTCAAGGGACAGGTCGGCAGTAGGTGGCCGGTCTCACCGCACTTGTAACAGTGCAGGGAGGCCGGCTTTTCTTTGGGTCTCTGCGGCGCTTCCGCAGCGCGTCGAGAGGGCTCGGGGGTGGCCACCCGTCCCTGTCGGTTCCCACGAGCTTGCCTTTCTGACCCCCCGGCTCGGAAAACCGCAAGCTGACATTCCAGGACTTCCAGGAGTCCTGGCATGTCCTTATAAGGATGGCGCCGGACCTGCTGGGCGAGGGAGCTAGGCAAGGCATTAACCAGGCCCTCACAGGCCACCTGCTCCACGACCTTCCGGGCTTGGGGACCCTCGGGCCGTAGCCAACGCCCCATTTTTCCCCAGAAGTCGAAGGCCTGTGCTCGGGCCGGCTTCTCGGGGTGGAATTGCCAGCTCCGCCATTCACTCGCCTGCTGGCTCGGCGTGATGCAGTAGCGTGCCAGGATCTCCTGTTTTAGGAGGTCGTAACTCGCGGCCTCCTCCTTGGGGAGATTGTAGTAAGCCCGCTGCGCGGGTCCCTTCAGGTAGGGCGCCAGAATGGACGCCCACTCGGACCGCTGCCACTCATTCCGGGTAGCCGTCCTTTCAAATATGCCCAAGTACGACTCCGTCATCGGCACTAGAGGCGGAGGCTTTGGTCAAGGTGGGTCGGGCCTTACCCTCTGGGCTTCTGCCAACCTGGCCTTCGTTGCCTGCAACTCCTAAGTGGTAGCGGCTTGCGCTTGCTGCAGGGACAGGATCTGGGCATTCATCCCCTGCAGCACTGTGTTGAGGTCCTGTCTTTCAGTCATATTTTTCGGAGCAGTATCCTGCCGATTACGCCACTGTAAAAGATGCAAAAAGACACAGCATTAAAGGTTTGGGGTTTCCGGCCCCGTATACTGTAAAATTATCCACAGTAGAGAAAACAAAACAAGGTCAAAATACAAACATAAAGTGTTCATATGCACGACGCCGATAATGGCGTCGGCGGCCATTTTATAAAGGAGGAGCCGGAAGTGAGGGAAGATGGGATCGATGACGTCAGGAACAATGGCGGAGGAAGGGCGGAAGTAACGTGCTGCGGGAAAATGTGGCTTATGGTGCCGGAGCGTCTTTTGTTCTGCAAGAAAGCAAAGGAGAAAGGTTAGTACCCCGCTGCTCCCTGCCGGCGAATCTCTTCCGAAGCGTGTTAAGGTCCGTCTGCGATGTCCTACTCGCGCGTGCGTGACAATATATATATATATATTTGACATAGAGCATTTCTTAACAGTTAATCATAGACTGCATGTATATTTTATGATTCAGAAAAGTCTTGAGACACATAGTATTAAACTATTTAATTTTTTCAAGTGATGTGCACCAGAAGAGCTGCCTTACATGATACACATTAAGTATGTCTCAAAAACATGAGGCAAAAACCTTGTCCAAAGATTAATAGTATTACAAATACATAGAGAGGCAAAATAAAAGATATTAAATAGGGCCTGATATTAGTCTCACAAGCAGAAAAACAATATGTTTGAAAACACAGACAAACTAAATTGTTATGACCAGTAGGTTTATTAAAAAAGAATAGCTGAATTCTCAGACTTTTCCATTGTCAGACAGAAAAGGAGCATGTGGAGTGTTTTATTGTGTTATCAGACCTGTTTCATGCACCTAACACAAAAGGCACTAATGTACGTCTTAGGTTCTTTTCATTAAAGGGGATAGGAAGAAGTGTCAAAACCAGCTATGTAACTAACTGTTGTCTGAAACCTCTTGCCTGTCCGTATTTCACTCTGTGTTTCCAACCCTTGGGACCTCTATGAGCTGGTTGCTTCACTGAATGGTACTGTGTTTTACACTCAATCTTTCACTATAAGTTACTTTACCATTTATAGAGGACTTAAGGGACTGCACCTTGACAAGGAATTATCAATTATAGCACTCATCTCACTGTAAGTAATCCAGACAGAGACACTGACTTTAAACTTTTACTTAAAAAATATATGTATTTGCATGGTAATCGATAGCAGCAAATTAGCAGCTCGAAGAATTATACAACCTGGGTAGGTTCATGCCCTCTTCATTCATTCCCAGATGAAATTTCCCAGAGTGCTTCATTAGTTTATGTGCAAATTATATGTCCTTAATCGCAAAATGAAAAGAAGGTCAGAGACTGTGCTTCTTGGAATGTGTCCAGCAGCTAAACAGCAAAATTCATTTAAATGTCCATATTTGCAAATGAGCTGAGCTCTTTACAAAAGTGTCAGAAAAAAAGTGTCAGTGACTGAACTAAACGGAGAGAACTGTTTTAGGAAAAAAAAGTAATAAATGGCAGCCACTCACCTCCTAATTTTCTTACCCAAATAATGTGCATAGCATAATTCTGTTAGCAGAGCAGAAAGTACTATCACACTAACTCAAGGTCAGTTCCCATGGGATCAAAATCTTGTTGAAACTGCAAATGGCAAAGTACTCCACATTTTGCTTTGCCATTCATCTTTCCCAGAATACACTACACTTCTATTCAGCTTGAAAACACTTCCAGATTTTGTGCTGCTACCTGAAATCTGTCAGCTGAAAATGTTTGGGCATCTCCAATACAAAATATAAAAAGAGTATGGGGGGGAAAAAAATTGACTGGTCCTATTGCTAAACAAGACTATAACAGCCCTACACTAATCACAAAACCTTACCCCTAGACTGCACAGTCAGTGTAGTGATTTGACATATTTGTATTATGTATCAATGTTTTCTGTTCAGTTTGTTGTATTTTTGGTTGTTTTGTACATCTATTTCAATGTGTTTATTTTTTTTTATGTCAATTCAAAAGGAATTTTGTGTGGTCATTTGCCACAGGTAATACCATTTTGTATCTTTTCTATACATGGAATAATTTATTGTTGCTATTCCAGCTGGACTGGTATTCGGCACCTGGTAGCATGTCTGTTGAGGCTGGCAATGTGAAAATGCTTATAACTGATTATTCTATTTTGTGTAATCTTTGGCTTCCAAACTATGCAACCCAACAGTTAAGGTAAAATAGCTCTAAGGAACCAGGTTTTCAAACATTTTAATGCTTGTTTAAACAAGTTAATTCTGCATTTACAGCCTATATTACAGTGTTGCTAGGACCGCCAACATAGCCAATTGAATGTTTGATCGGCGTATGTGGGGAATAAAATTGCCATGGGTTGACATTTTTTTAGACTGCTTATCTAAAAACAAAGTGATATTTTAGGCTATTTTTCAAATCACCCCCCATTTTTTTCATCTTTCGGGAACTGCTGTTCCAAAATCTCAGAGGGGAACTATTTCCCCACCTTCATGTTGTTTGAAAGTATATATACATTCCATCACTCTAAATCTCTTCGACGGTATGTTCCAAATCCACTGGTCTGGGTATCACAACCTTCTTTCTGGTATATTAGTTTCTCAGTGTCGGATATTGGACTAGTTTTTTGCACCACTCTGGGATTTTTGACACGTTCTTGGGCTATACATTTTTTTAAAAACCTGGTATGCCAGACTACAAATAAGAACTGGGATAGTTTTACTTGTGAAAATGTTTATTTTGTGTGTCATTTGTCTTTCTTGTATATTTTGTTAGATGTTCTGGGTAAGTTTGTCAGTAGTTTCATATTTACAATATAACTGCTTTGTCTAAGCACTACCTTTTTAAAGTTTGTTTACTTGGTATTTATTGGGCACAGGGTTTGTCACTTGGTTCCATCTCAATTTTTGCTCCTGCCGTTCTTGCAATTGGCATGGCCTGATCACCTTGACTCTGGTTTGTACCTCATTTCCAAAAACAATTCAGATTAGTGGTGCTCATCTGTGGCAATTAACCAGTTATATTATACCATTACAATATAACATGTTAGCTAAGAGCCTTGTGCAGGGGACTGACGTCAGGACCATGTCACAGTCAGAGCACCTGAAGAGCAGATGAGTAAACAAGCCTGCTCGATTCTTTGGACATATCTCCACTGATGAGGGAGATTGGAAAACATTCCATTACCCTCTGCCAAGCTACTACCATGGGCCAACGTTCAAGACTGACTGATGCCATTTACATGTTACAGCAACAGCAGAAGGGGCTGTTGGGTCTAAAGAGGCACTCCATGGTTATATTGATGCAGTTGTAGCAAATTTGTGCAAACAGATATGGGTCTGATTTAGACATTCAGAGCAGAAGCTGGTAGATTGTTTGCAGAGGCATGAGCAGGAATTTGAGGAATACACAGAGAAAGCCCCTAAGAGTAGGGTGACAACACATTTTCAAACGCTGTGTCAACTGACACCAGTGACTACTGTTAGTATGTATTTCTGGAAATAAATCCTTTAACTCATATGGAGTTGATTGCTTTCTTAAATACATGGGCCAGCTTGTCATGGGTAAAAGACATAGAAACACAACATCAAAGATTGTTCTTTTTGCAAAGAATTTCTAGAAGCATTTCACTCTATAGATGGTAAGGGCTAACTTTAGTGGTGGTGGCACTTTGTGCCAAGACATTAGTTCTCATCTCAAATAGAGTGGATTTTCATTTTTATAATCAGCATCTATTAAGACCTAAATACAGTACTATTTAACAAATAAATCAAGGACTAATTAAACATGCTAGTGATATTTTATCCCACTTTAAAATGTGATGTGTTTACTTCATTTTATTCTCAATCATTTCCGTCTTCTGTTCCAATTTTGATTACCTGTTTGAATTATCCCCAGTCCCCATTTCTTTGAATAAAGCCCAACTGTATTTATTTTTAATTGTTAATTGATTAGTCAAAATGTTTGGAAGCAAGATATGGGGTGGGTTAAATAATGATAATCTCAAAAATATGTGGCTTAATTAAATTAATTAATTTTTTATTATTTTTATATTTTTAAGAGTGATAGATTTTTTTATTTATTTTCTTATTGCAGTACTTAATAGGGTGATTGTTGAGCTATATATTAGTATTTCGGGCTGTCCAACTCAATTTCTTAACTATGACCAGTTCTTACTGCTAATTAACTTATTTTGGATTAACTGTATATGACATGCTATTTAAGACTCTGACCCCTTAATTGTTCCCTTTTTCCTTAATTAGCAGCCAAATAAAAATATGAATTGTCCATTATACAATATCTGAAAATAAAGAAAGGTGAACGCCTCATTAATTTTGATTTTCTCAGGTCCACAAAACATTTTGATGGTGCTCTTAGAAAAAATAAACTGTTTTGGAAATGTCTGCTGCCATAGAATGAGAGCACCAGCATGCCTTGGAATTAAGAAACAGGTTTAATTAACAACAGGATTCAGCTTCTAATTAAGAAACTGGTTGGAGTTTGTGGCCATGACATAGCAGATCATATTTTGACTCACTTCACGTCTCATTTTTGTTTGACTGCCATTTAAGGCAAAAGAGGACCAAGTCTTAAAAATGCAGTAATTAAAATGAAGAGGAACAGAAAAGAAGTTAATTAACACCAGAAATTGGTCACTGATACCAATGGTAGCCCTCCATAACTGGATTTAGAATATAAATATACAAATATACTTACTGTATGTTTCCATAAAAACTAAATGGTTAAATGCTAAGTGATCATCAATCATACTGAAAAATACTAATATGTACAATATAAATATTAAAGAGTTAAATGTAAAGAACTTAATACAACTAGAAAGGTATGGGATGAAAACATCGAAGAATCAACAAAGAGAGGGATGATCATAAAGCAAATGAAGATCCAGGTGAAGGACAGAATAACATAAAATCATAATATAGGTTAATATAATTATATTAAAATATAATTGGCTCGAGATCCCAATAACATAAGGTTTAATGGGAGAAAATAAAGTAAAAAACTTAATATAACTTTGATATGTCAACTCTAAATTCCTTTTTTTCCTTATTTTACACAATGCTTGTAAGTTTACTTGCCTTTATCTGGGCAAATTAGTAACTTAATAATAGAAAAATAATTAACTTATATTCCTATAGAACAGTACTTGTTGGAAATTATATTGGCACAAGTCAGAGTAAGGAAGGTAATGTCGAGAATATAAATTTTGAAATAGCAACTGCAGTTTATCCAAGGTCTCAGCCCCAAAGTCACAGAATCAGCTGAAAAACTGAGCCCTCGGTCCAGTCCCAGACAATGCTCTTTCAGTTAATGCATTGGCACAACTCCCTGGTATCTGAAGAAATTGACACACCAACTGACCTATTCTTCTTCTTCTCCTTTCGGCTGCTCCCGTTAGGAGATTGCCACACCAGATCAACTTTTTCCATATCTTCCTGTCCTTTGCATCTTGCTCCGTTACACCCACCACCTGCAAGTCCTCTCTCACCACATCCATAAACCTTCTCTTAGGCCTTCCTCTTTTCCTTTACCTGGCAACTCCATCCTTTATGTCTTTCTCCCAATATACTCAGAATCTCTCCTCTGAACACACAAATGCAATCTCACCTCTCTGGCTTTGTCTCCCAACCATCCGGTCCATCCTCGTCACACCCAAAGCAAATCTTATTATCTTTAACTCTGTCACCTCCTGCGCTGTCTCAAGCCAATATAACATAGCTGGTCTCACTACCATCTAGTAGACCCGCCCCTTCATACTTGCTGGTACCCATCTGTCACAAATCACTCCTGACACTTCTCCATCCACTTCACTCTGTCTGCACTCTCTTCTTCACCTCTCTTCCACACTCCCTGTTACTGTACTGTTGATCCCAAGTATTTGAACTCACCCACCATCGCCAACTCTACTCCCTGCATCCTCACCATTCCCCGTCTACCCTCTCATTCACACTCAGGTATTCTGTCTTGTTCCTACTGACCTTCATTCTTCTCCTCTCTAGAGCATATCTCCACTTATCCAGGGTCTCCTCAACCTGGTCCTTACTCTCGCTACAGATCACAATGTCATCCACAAACATCATAGTCCACTGGGACTCCTGTCTAATCTCATTGTCAGCCTGTCCATCAGAGTTGATTCCTGATGTAATCCCACCTCTCCTTGAATGCATCCATCACTCCTACCACAGACCTCACTACTGTCTCACTTAGTCCCTCATACATATCCTGTACCACTCTTACATACTTCTCTGCCACTCCCAGCTTCCTCATCCAGTACCATAACTCCACTATAGGGGCAGAGAATATGCAGTTTTTGGAAAGAAAGATTTGCAACTCCACTGTTAGCGGATGACATTTTCTTCTTGGCTTCATCAGACTGTGATCTCTTGCAGGCACTGGGGTAGTTTGATGGAGCAGAGAATGTGAAACTAGTGCTTTCAAATGTGAGGTCATGGTCCCAGAAAACAGTGGCTTGTAGATTTGAAATCTGATTGCTCAATGTTATGCTTTTCACTTTATTATCAAATAATTTACAAAGTCATGACTATTAGTGTTATGTGAAATTCTGTCAGACAGTTCTGATTTTTTACAGTATTTGTTTGGTTAAATATTTATGAGCTATTAATATTTTCAGCTATTAGTCTGAAGCAGTAAAGTGAGTGAGCCTTCTTATGCTGCTTGATACTTCCAGTTCATGCAGTCAGTAAAACTGCAGTTTTGTTAATCTTTACTTGACATGTAATTTTTTTAATTATAATTTGAGGCTGTATATTTCATGCTCCAAACACTACAAATCCTTTTTCCTTTATGTTAACTTTGCTATGAAAAAACAGCTTTTCCTGTATCTACTCAGGTCTAAATTTTTAAAATGTCAAAAAAAAATCATAAAATGCTGTTATTATTTATGTGCCGCAGCCACATTGGTTATGAAGGTGGAATTTATTAACAAGGGATAAAACTTCAATATTGATAGAAACCCTTAGAATAAATTAAGGATAGCAAACATTTGTGAAGAATGTCCATTTCTCAATGAATGCTCATTCAAGATGACTACTTTATCAAAATTAAAAGTTTGTATAAAAAGCTGCTTAATTCAACTAAGAAAGCAAAATTATTAAATATTTGTATATATAAGTTTAAGCATATAATTAAACAAAGTATATTTGTATGCAAAGCACTTTGAAGCACATATCACAGGAATCAATTGATTATTATTTTTCTCCACTAGCCACACATGAGAAGGTTCAAACAAACCAGTTGATGGTAGCATCAGATTAAGGCTGACAATGACAGCCTTCATTTCTCAAGGAAAAAAGACAGTTTTTAGCAGTTGAAAAAATACAATGTAAAAACGGAAGCAATTTAAATACAATGAATAATACATATATACAGTTAGGTCCATAAATTTTCTAATTTTGGTTCTGTACATTACCACAATGAATTTTAAATGAAACAACTCAGATGCAGTTGAAGTGCAGACTTTCAGCTTTAATTCAGTGGGTTGAACAAAAAGATTGCATAAAAATGTGAGGCAACTAAAG
Organism: Polypterus bichir lapradei; assembly: GCA_026402145.1. Taxonomy (NCBI): domain Eukaryota; kingdom Metazoa; phylum Chordata; class Cladistia; order Polypteriformes; family Polypteridae; genus Polypterus; species Polypterus bichir. The sequence continues at coordinate 16,179,663 of JANRMT010062836.1, forward strand.
CATTTTTTTAACACAATCCCTTCATTTCAGGGGCTCAAAAGTAATTGGACAAATTAAATAACTGGAAATAAAATGTTCATTTCTAATACTTGGTTGAAAACCCTTTGCTGGTAATGACAGCCTGAAGTCTTGAACTCATGGACATCACCAGATGCTGGGTTTCCTCCTTTTTAATGCTCTGCCAGGCCTTTACTGCAATGGCTTTCAGTTGCTGTTTGTTTGTGGGCCTTTCTGTTCGAAGTTTAGTCTTCAATAAGTGACATGCATGCTCAATTGGGTTAAGATCAGGTGACTGACTTGGCCATTCAAGAATTTTTTTACTTCTTTGCTTTAATAAACTCCTGGGTTGCTTTGGCTGTATGTTTTGGGTCATTGTCCATCTGTATCATGAAACGCTGCCCAATCAATTTGACTGCATTTAGCTGGATTTGAGCAGACAGTATGTCTCTGAACACCTCAGAATTCATTCAGCTGCTTTTGTCCTGTGTCACATCATCAATAAACACTAGTGTCCCAGTGCCACTGGTAGCCATGCACGCGCAAGCCATCACACTGCCTCCACCATGTTTTACAGATGATGTGGTATGCTTTGGATAATGAGCTGTTCCACGCCTTCTCCATACTTTTTTCTTGCCATCATACTGGTAGAGGTTGATCTTGGTTTCATCTGTCCAAAGAATGTTTTTCCAGAACTCTAATGGCTTTTTTAGATGTTCTTTAGCAAAGTCCAATCTAGCCTTTCTATTCTTGAGGCTTATGAGTGGCTTGCACCTTGCAGTGTACCCTCTGTATTTACTTTTTTATGCAGTCTTCTCTAGATGGTAGACTTGGATATCGATACTCCTACCCCCTGGACAGTGTTGTTCACTTGGTTGGCTGTTGTAAAGGGGTTTCTCTTCACCATGGAAATGATTCTGCAATCATCCACCACTGTTGTCTTCCGTGAACGTCCAGGTCTTTTTGCGTTGCTGAGTTCACCAGTGCTTGCTTTCTTTCTCAGGATGTACTAAACTGTAGATTTTGCCGCTCGTAATATTGTAGCAATTTCTCGGATGGGTTTTTTCTGTTTTCACTGCTTAAGGATGGCTTCTTTCACCTGCATGGAGAGCTCCTTTGACCGCATGTTGTCTGTTCACAGCAAAATCTTCCACATGCAAGCACCACACCTCAAATCAACTTCAGGCCTTTTATCTGCTTAATTGATAATGACATAACGACGGACTTGCCCACACCTGCCCATGAAATAGCCTTTGAGTCAATTGTCCAATTACTTCTGAGACCCTGAAATGAAGAGATTGTGTTCGAAAAATGCTTTAGTTGCCTCACATTTTTATACAATAGTTTTGTTCACCCCACTGAATTAAAGCTGAAAGTCTGCACTTCAACTGCATCTGAGTTGTTTCACTTAAAATTCATTGTGGTAATGTACAGAAGCAAAATTAGAAAACAGTTGTCTCTGTCCAAATATTTATGGACCTAACTGTAAATATATCATTTAGGAAAACACATCGATACCTTGACCTTCATTTTTATTTATATCAGCATCAGCCCTGCCCGGGGATTTGTTCCTGCCTTGCGCCCTGTGTTGGCTAGGATTGGCTCCAGCAGACCCCGTGACCCTGTGATAGGATATAGCGGGTTGGATAATGGATGGATGGATGGTTTTTAATACTTGGGAGCTTTGATTGTAGAAATAATTAGTATGACATCTTACTGTACAGACCTTGATTTATTTTTCTACAAAATCTCCATTTCTTTAGAGATGTTCTCATCGTTCAAGTAGTCTGGATACCCTAATAGAAGAACTCCGTTTCAACTTCCTGAAGACACTGACAAACAGCTTGATGGATTACTTCTCTGCTTTTATATTGTTGGCACCATACCTGGTCCTTTACAATTCCAAAAATGATAGTAATCAGAGCATACCAGATCAGTACTGTAAAGAGAGTGGGAGAAAACTTCCCATCCCATTTTTTTCAATTCCTTCCAAGATCAAATGAGTAATGCAAGACTTGTGCATTGTCATGCTACAGAATGATCTTTTTTGGCCATTATCCTACACAATGAAGCTTCTTTGGAAGAAAGGAGCAGCATTGTTGGGTTATCCATGCTGCAGATCAGAACACACCACTTTGGATCCTACAGTACTGTAAATGACTTCCCTTGCTGAATTTAGATGATTCCATTGCATATTCTGATGTTTATCCTCAGGTTCAAAATGCCAAATCTAAGTTTCATCAGCTGTAATGATACTGAGAAAAAAAAATCTTAATTTCAAGTTCAGCTAGTTGTGAAGAATTGTTTTTGATGTGACAACTGTAGTTGTCAGTCAGTAAATGTGGGACCCAGTGGCATAAACTTTCCTATATCCCAGGCTTGTAATCATCACCTAAACTGCATTGTGTCATGGTCCCAGCAGTGACACTATTCCTTTTACCTGAATGTGTCTATCGTCTCTAATAAGTTCATTAACTTCTCTTTTGTGTTCTGTAGATGCTTTCAGACCACTACGAGTCTGATCTTAGACGGCAGTGCAACCATCTTTAAAATGTTTCATCCACCTTCTCACAGTACTGGCAGCTGTGCACATATCTCCATAAACACAAGCCTATGGTTAATATCAGTCACAGGAATTTCCTTTTTAGCAATGATACCTCAATGTCAGGAATTTTGTGTGGTCACAGGATGTAAACTAATGATGTAATTGTAACTCAAGTGTGCAAAAAGAATGACACTACTTGTCAAAAAATATTCATTTTCCTATTGCTAAATGTATATGTGCTCATTAAGTTCAGTATGACTTTCATACTATACATTATTCACCCATGACTGTTAATTATAGGACATTATAAGCAGGCTAATGCAATGTCTAACAAGCAACCAAGCAATAACACTCAAGAGCAATAACATATTCACTTGCCACAGGACTTATAACTGACACGTTAAAAATCACACAATGTCTGAGGTTTCTTTCTATGCATTTGCTTTAAGAATAATATTAAGATATACTTAACTGAGTGGCACCACAGCATAACAAACTCCTTTGTAACTCCCTTGTTTCAAAGAATTCTTCAATTACATTTGTTAAAGTTAACATTTGGGAAAAAAATACTTATACAATAATTGCATTATTAATGTATGGATTTAGGCCAGTGGTTCTCAATCTGTGGGGTGGGCCCCCCTAGGGGGGCACGAAGTAACAAAAAGGGGGGGCATGAAGATGTGAAAAAAAGAAAACAAGAATTGAAAATATGAAAAATACATGTATTGAAACTAAAACAAATCAACTTAAACTACATTCTGATACTAGAAAAATAAATATAGAGTTAGATAAATGTCGATAAAAGTTAAGTAGGTATAATAAAATATGCATCTATGATATATCATTAATTAAAAAAGAACAAATTGGTATTAGTGGGCTCCTTTCAAAAAAACCTTAGGGGGGCGCAATTAAAACTGTTATGAAAACTCGGGTCACAAATACTTAAAGGTTGAGAAACGCTGATGTAGGCCCATTCAGTACAAAGTAGATACACAACAAAAAGGTACAGAATATATCTAAAAAGAATAGCTCAATCAGTAGCAAGCAAGCCAACAATGCAATTCTTCTAATAATAATAACTTATTTAAAAGTGCCTTTCAAGGTACCCATGGCTACTGTACAATACACACAAAATGAAACAGTCCAATATATAAAATTAATAAAACAGCAAAAGGCAATATTAAAAAGGTTTTAGGTCTAGATTTAAAACAGTAAATGAGGTACATACACGGAGCTGCAAAGGCAGGTGTGGTAATCTGCCTACCGGCATTACCACTTTAAAGAAAACAGATCCAAGCAGTGGCGGTTTTTGATATGGGCGACATGGGCCATTGCCCAGGGCGGCATCGTGGTGGGGGCAGCATCATGGGCATCAGCAAAAATGCCAGGGCATTTTTGGGATTGCATGGGCACCGATCAGTTTTCTATTGCCCATTTACAGTGAGTAAGGGCACCCTCCATTTGCGAGGTGCACTTGCTGCTTGCCACACAGGGAGGAGAGGGGCGGGGCAGCTGGCTGGCTGGAGCGGCATCTAATAACCAGCTCGCAAAGTAAAACAAAATAAAAACAAACAAACACAAAAGCACCAGACATTATGATACAGACTTGTAATTTGCACCAATGTGTTTTCTAAATTCTATCACACCCATATATGCGGGAAGTGAGCGCCTGCTTGCTGCTGCTCCTGTGCTGAAGTCTCACACACAACCTGTCGAAAGGGAAGGGGGGCAGGGTGCTTCCAAATAAAGCACATTACATTCATAATATTGTCAATCCAAGCCCATTATGCCACAATTAATTTTTCCTGCGCTGTGTGAAATTCCAAAAAAAACCCTATACAAACCAAATCTGCACACTAAGGTGTAGATCTGTTAGTTTACATTGTGGTGATTCTCGGGTTGAGGGATGGGTGTTGATACTGGACTGCAAAATTAACAACGATGGAAGATTGGACAAGAAAAGGCCAAAGCCATCAGGTGCTCAGTTTAGAAAAAAGAGAAAAGAAAGAAGGAGAAACGAGCAAAAGATAAAGGTAAGCAGATGTGTCATTGGATAATGGCAGGTATTATGCATGACATGTATCCTGAAACAAGATAACATTAATTAGTAGGGACAGGGAAAACTTCTGTTTATGTTTGTTAGCCACATGGCTATGATAGTATACAGTAGACAGACAGCAGACACTGATGTGGCTAATTGAATCTTTTGGACCATGTTCAGTATAATATTAATTAGCCATTAATTGGATGGAAGTGGATTAGGGCCATGGTGAAAAAAAAAATACGGACACAGTGAGGAAAAAAAAAACTAAATGTCGAGATTAAAGTCGACATGTTGACTTTATTCTTGACATTTCTACTTTAATCTTGACGCTTATGATGAGAATAAAGTCGACATGTTGACTTTATTCTCGACATTTCCACTTTAATCTTGACATGTATGACAAGAATAAACTCGACATGTTGACTTTATTCTCGTAGTTTTTCATTAAAGTAGAACATTGTAAACTAAACTTCATCTTAAAATGAATATGTAATTTAATAGATCTTCCCAAACCCCGTCATAAATTATGTAGCGCATGAAATGCTTTGTGTTAAGCGTTCCCCGTGGTATATTAATCACTATGTCCTTAAACTGATTTCCTCTGCACTAAGAGGAGGTGCAAGCTGCGATCACCACACAGAATACATTAATTTCATGATATTCCTGCACTCTGAACATTTACAACGCTAAGATAAATATGTAATATAATTTTCATGATGAAATACATTAAAGCATGTACTAATCCTGTGGGGGCATGGTGGCGTAGAAGTTGCACTGCTGCCTGGCAGCAAGGGGGTCCCGAGTGTACCCTGCCTTGAGTTTGCATGTTTTCCTGGTGGGTTTACTCGGCCTACTTCAGTTTCCTTTCAAAGTCATGTAGGCAGTGGAGTTTTGTTATGCTATATTGATCCTGAGGTATGTGTGTGCTCGTATTCACCATGCAATGAGCAGGCATCGCGTTCAGGATTTGTTCCTGCCTGGCACACAATGCTTGCTGGGATGGGCACAACCCTAAATGGATGGCATGTTTAAAAATGTATAACCAAGATTTTTTAAAGTTCTGAACACTCCGTGGTCTAAGTTTATAACTAGTTTTAATTTCACAAAGACGTTTATCGTGTGGTGGTTGGTTATGTAGAGAAAGAAAAAGGAAGGATAGGAATGGGGGTTTGGTACGTCAGATAGAGACAGCATGCTTGCAATAAAGAAAGTCCACTCAGAAAAACATCCATTGAATTCTGTGTTCGTGTCTCTGACCACCAGATCACAAACCCAACATTTACATAATATTTTAGTTAAACCTGTGCAATACCACATTCATACATCCAGTTTTTTGGAGCCTCATCACACCTGCCATAAAGTTCTCTACACTGAACGTACACCTGGAGACCCCTTACCATGAGGGAGCAGCACTACCGCCACACCACCGTGCATGTTTAATACCAGCTTTAATGCATTTCATCATGAAAATGATATCAAGTATATATCTTAGCATTCTAAATGTTCAGAGAACAGGAATATCATGAAGTGAATGTATTCTGTGTGGCGATCGCTGCCTGCGCCTCCTCAATGCAAGAGGAAGTCAGTTTAAGAAGTGTAGTGATTAACAACTGGGTCAGGGAAAACTTAATACAAAGCATAATGTGCTACATTAACTTATGACGGGGTTTGAGAAAATCTAGTAAATTAAATATTTATTTTAAAATGAAGTTTAATTTACGACATTCTACTTCAATGACAAAATAAACTACAAGAATAAAATGGAAATGTCAACTTTAATCTTGACATAAATGGCGAGAATAAAGTCAACATGTCGACTTTAATCTCGACATTTAGTTTTTTTTTTTTCTTACTGTGTCCGTATTTTTTTTCTTCACTGTGGCCCTAATATGCTTCCGTAGTCTCCTATTCTCAATGTATGACGAATTATAATGGCTGTTTGTTAGCCGTTTGCATACTATGCTACGCTAAAACCGGACGATAGTATTCTGTTGTAGTCTAGCTGAGTTAGCAAAAAAAAATCCCTTACACTATTAGGCTACATTATTTAGGAAAGTTATCTTACTGTAACTACAGAGTAATGCATTACTTCCAAACACTGATGTTGTGATATCCTATTCAATAAAATGCTTGTTATACATATAATTCTGAATATTTGATAAATTGGGCAAAATTATATGTTTGTTTTAATTATGAAAATGATGCATGCATGTATCAGAGTTTTATATTAGGTTTCTATTCAGGGGCACTTCTGAAATATTTTGTGGCACCCTCTGCCACTGCCTGTGCACAAGATGAGGAGCTGTCCACCTCCTCAGCCACATATGTGTCTCCACAAATGTCTGATCCCGAGGATGAAGACCCAATTGCGGCCACTTCAGGTGTGATTATGTGTAGCCTGAGTGTGTGTGTGTGTGTTGCATAATATTTTGCAAAGACTGTTCCACCACTATGAATGCTGTGTATTCCAAATAACTTGTGTATACTAATGTAAATGTATGCTCATAGAAATGCCTGGAGCTGAACCCCCTGAGGATGAGCCCCTGCCTACGGACCCTGCAAACTGGCCTTCAGATATCACTGACAGCAGTCGAATACAGCTGGTTTGCAAAGGACCAAGTAAGGTAGCGCCTGACTTTGTTTTCCCTAGAAATGAGGGTGATGGAAGAAGTTGCCACCTCCAGTATTTTAAGAAAACACTAGTTAGTGGTGAAAAGAGGCTTAGAAGCTGGCCAGTATATTCTGAGAAAAACAACAGCCTTTTTTGCTTCTGCTGCAAGCTGTTTTCTAAAAGACACATCAGTTTAACAAGTTCTGGACTGACAGATTGGAAGCATGCCAGTTCACTTCTCACCTCACATGACAATAGTCCTGAACACCATAACTCCATGAAAGCATGGAAAGAACTGGTAGTGAGGATTTAAAAAGATGAAACAACTGACAAACAAGAGATGGCACTTTTGCAGGCTGAGAAAATAAGATGGAGAGCGGTGCTGACTCGTCTTACTGCTATCATTCAGTCTCTCGCAATCAGAAATTTAGCACTAAGGGGACACACAGAAAAATTGTTTTCTCCATCAAATGGCAGTTTTCTAAAAGAAGTTGAACTCATGGCAAGGTTTGATCCCATAATGTAAGAGCACATTAACTGTGTCCAGAAAGGCACTTGCAGTCACACCAGCTATCTTGGCCATCATGTACAAAACGAACTCATTGATTTGTTGAGTAGCAAGATCACTTCAACAATGGTTGATGATATCAAGCTGGCAAAGTTTTTCTCCATAATTCTAGATTGCGCTCCAGATATTAGCCACACTGAACAGCTATCAGTTGTGATTCAGATTGTGTATTAAGGAGTATTTTATGGGTTTTTTGGAAGCTGACGAATCCACAGGGAAACATTTTGTATCCATGATTTTAAACAGGCTGGAAGAGCTGAAAATTCCCTTTGAGGACTGCAGAGGTCAGTCATATGACAATGGGGCCAACATTAATAGAAAAAACAAGGGCGTTTAAGCCAGGCTCCTGGAACTGAATCCTAGAGCTCTCTTTGTTCCCTGTGTAGCTCATACACTGAATTTGCTTGTGGCTGATGCTGCAAAGGGATCTATTGATGCCACAAGTTACTTTGGGATTTTACAAAAACTTTACAATTTGTTTTCAGCCTCCACTCAGAGATGGGCCATCCTGAAAAAAACATGCTAATATTACACTGAAGATGTTGTCTGAAAGAAGGTGGGAAAGTAAGTAAAAAAGCGTTGAGCCCCTGAGGTACCAAGCATCTGCAGTGAGAGAGGCTTTGATTGAGGTGAGAGACCACACCAAAGACTCAGTCATAAAGACTGAGGCCCAGTCTTTGTCTGAGGAGGTGGGATCATACAGATTCAGCATTTGTACAGTGGTGTGGTATGACATCCTGAACCAAACCCACCATGTGAGCAAGCTCATGCAGTCTCCCAACATGCATGTGGATGTAGTAGTCAATCTCAAAAAGACAGAGAGAGGTCTCTGCAACTACAGGGCAACAGGCTTTACATCTGCACAAATGTCAGCCAAGGATATGTGTGAGGACATGAACGTAGAGGCTGTTCTGCAACAGAAAAGACAGAGATCTACAAAGCGGCACTTCTCTTATGAATCATTTGATGAGCCATTGAGTGATGCCCTAAAGAAGCTGGAGGTGACCTTTTTAATGTTGTTGATGCTGCAGTGTCTTCCATCCAAGAGAGATTCACCACATTGGAAAGAAATTTGGAGTACTGACACATTTTCCAAATCTCTCAAATGATGACCTCACTGAACAGTGTAAGGCCCTCAGTGCTACTTTGCTTTTTCAGGACCAATCAGACTTGGATGCCAGAGAGCTTGCACAGGAGATTAAGAATTTGCCTGACTTACCATCAAAATCTATGACCTCTCTTGAGCTGCTGAACTTTGTGCATGACAGTGAACTCTCAGAAATATACCCAAATTTGTGGACTGCTCTGAGAATTGCAGTTACTCTTCCTGTAACTGTGGCTTCAGCAGAGAGGAACTTTTCAAAGCTGAAACTTGTGAAGACATATCTGAGGTCCACTATGTCTCAGGAACGCCTCACTGGCCTTGCCATCATCAGCATCAATTATGCAATTACTGACCAGATATTATATGATGACATTATTGATGACTTTGCAACAAAGAAGGCAAGAAAGGTCCTGATTTAGATGACAATATTTCATATCAGTGTGTGTTGTGCGAAGTGCAATCATGTTAATTGTGCAATTTAGGAATGCCTTATTTTAATTGTATCTGCCTTTTATACTTATTTAATATAATAATTGTTATATGTATGTCTTATTTTGACTTCTGTGTATGCTTGTTTTATATTTTATATTTAAAGTTCTATTTCTTCCAATTTATATGTAAGTTATAAATTCAGTATGGTTCCTTGGCTGCTTTTTGAATTCTTTGGTTTTTCCTGTGGTTTTTCTCTTGGATTATGGCTATATGGCTACTCTTTTTCAGGACTTTATGCTTTTCAGTGTATTGAGCGCTGTTCTCCAATATCGCTCCTTCAGTTTAGGCATTCAGGAATTCTGCCCTGGCCCAGGTTTCACAGAAGCATGCGTTGGAAGTTTGACCATTACCGTTATAAGAATAACATTGACTTGATCTGGATGCCATTTTATTTACACTGCTGCTCCACTATCACTACTGGACTGTCTCCTGCTGTGAATTTTGAGAACTTGCTGTCTATTTTACTAATAATGTCAAATACCAGAATGCTCTAGCTATATGCAAAATGCTAAAATTGCCCTATTCAATGTTCACTCTCTCAATATCAAATCAGGCTTTATTTTGAACTTTGTTGCGGGGCATAATATTGATGTTTTGTGCTTGATGGAAACCTGGCAACAACCTAATTAATATTTTGGACTAAATATGGCTGTCCCACCCAAGTATTGCTATCTCAAAAAGCTACATACTACTATCCATGGGGTTGGTGTTGCAGTTATATATTCTTCTAAGTTTAGAATCAAGCCAGTTTCTGCTCACAATGTTTTGTTGTTTCAGCATCTGGCATTACTGCTGTCTGGTGCAAGGCCTCTATTAATAATTATATGTTGGTTTTGCAAGACGGAAGCTTCAAGGATAAATGTCTGAACTTGTAATTCGAAGAAAGAATGTTATTTGCCTTAGATTATTTTTTAGTATGTTATGTTATATTATGTTAATATTCTATATATGTTAATATTTAATCTATACTGGAGTTTCTTACAGCATTTAGATTTCATTGGAACCCATCATTTGTGAACAGCTACGCCTTTCCTATGCATTTTAAATCAACTAGCGTTGTATTTAATTACTTTAGAACTGTCTTCACAAACCAAACATAGTAATGCGAGAGGCTCCTTTGCTGATTTGTCCTTAGTCTTTTACCCAGAGTCACAGTTTTTATATATGATGTATCTTGTGTGTTTTTAACTTTGTAAGTTTTATATCAAAGTATCTTACATGGATGATTGCTATAAAAGGCAGTGCTTAAATGAAAGATTAATTGTTTCTCATGTTTCTATCTGCTAAAGTTAATGTGATTCAGCCCCCTACCCAATCAGAAATGATATGTTGTTGAAATTTGCCTTTATCTGTATTACCACACATGTCAAGGCTACAGATACCTGACAATTTACTTTCTTAGGCTAGAAAAGTAATATAGCTTTGTGCTTGACACATTTTTGAAATATTGGAACAAAAAAAGAACTTCTTGACCAATAACCTAAATGACCTAGAGGTCTAGTCAATCTGTGAGAAAATCAGGGAAAATATAGAAAATTACAGTTTAGAATCAAACAAAGCTGCTGACAAGGTAAACACAGACAAAGGTGAGTACTGCAATGCAAGCTAAAGCAAACAGTATATTTTACCACAACTTCAGAAAATATGTAATAAAAGGTGATTTAAAAACATCCACAAGGGCAATTCATTAAAATGACTAATGATCCAAATGGGTTATCTACTGTATGTTGGGGTTTAACACAGACCAAACTGACTAAATGCTTTTAGTAGAATTATTTAAAAACACGTGCAGGACATATCTTAACACAGCTGTCATTAGTACTAGACTTAAATGCTACATATGGAGCTCCATTTTATAAGAAGTAAGAGAAAAATATACTCCAGCAATAAAAATATACTGTTTCATATCAAAGGTAAAAAAATTATTTCAGAAATAAAAACATAGGTTTTTACAGTACATTTAAACAATATGGGAAATCAATTGTACTCAGACTCAATCCTAGAGTCCCCAGTGACTGGAGGTCTTTATTTCAGCTAGTTCTTTTTAACTACATCTGTGTCATAATTAAACCTACACTTACTTCCCATTTTGTCAATCCAGTGTAATGAGACTCAGTCACAAGAATAAAGGTTTGGTGAATATAAACCCCATACACTTGAAGAAATGCAAAAATAAGAAAAGCATCTTTATAGACACAAATTCAATGCAGAACTGAGGTGAGACAAGATGGTTGAGGATTTATATAATGGGAAGAGGTAGAGGTGGGATCTTGATTGAACCAGAACCGGAAGTGGTGTCAACATTAGGTGGGATTTTTGGGAGGTGAAGTGGCATATTTAGAAGTCGGGTTGTTCTGATGGGCTGCAGAGGGAGAAAAGGAGAGAGTTTTACTGGACAGTGCTAAGCCCTGGCTCGGCTGATAACCACTTACTTTTGAGCCTGTAAACTATCTCCCATGCGCACGTGTGTGACACCAGTTACCACCAACACTCTTCTGCATTTTTTATAGTGTGGTCATTGTAATAAACAACAAGTCCCAGAAAGAAATGTTTGGATGCCAACCCAGTTTTCCCTGTTTAATCAAATGACAGCAATTCAAACAAAAGTAGGTGCTCTGGGTGCAAAACGAAACACAACAGTCTAAAAACTAAACAAGTAATCTGTTCTGTCTATCATCCTCCTGCGCCATGCTCTATTCACAGAGTGACATTTCCTTTCAGTGGCTTCAGGATTTATAGGTGAGGGCCTGGAACAGAGTGAAATGGCCTCAATGGACGTCTTCTCAGTACTGTAGAAGGAATAGAAAAGGACATAGCTAGCACCAGTGCCCCCTCTCGAGTCGACTTGGGGTGGTAGAACATATCTCAGATAAGCCTGGACAGTGATCCACAGACACACATGTATGGCAGTAGGGATTTAAGACTAGAATCCCTGAAGCCTACGAAAAAAAGTCGTAATGCCCGGCCACCTTAAATTCTTTTGCACCTCGTCATTAGCATCTTTGTTTTGCAAATGTCTGCGTCAGTGGGGGAGGGATGGAATAGCAGGCTGCTTGCTGCTTGTGCTGATTGACACATTTGCAAAACAAAGACGCTGATGGGGATGTGCAAAGGAATTTAAGGTGGCCCGGCATTATGACTTTTTATGTAGGTTTCAGGGTTTCTAATGTTAACAAGCAGTGGTATGCGGGGCTCACTTCATAATAGTAAACATTTTTGTCCATCTTGTTTGAAATCTTTTGGTTAAGTTTTTGTCTGTACATAATCACTCAAAGAGCTGTTCCTCTTTAGTATTTATTATTCCAGCTGTGTCTTTTGAATTATTTTTGCTGCCTACTCTGTGTCTGCTATTCCTCAAACATTAGTATCATCTGTGAATTTTACAAGTTTACTATCTGAATGAATGTCATTAATATAAATAAGAAAAAATTAACGTCCCAAAGACAGAACCCTGAGTCATTCCACATGGAGCATTCTCCTCTTATCTGTATTCTTTGTTTCCTGTTAGATAACCAACTTGAGATCCAGTTTTGCAGGATACTTCTGAAGCCTACAACTTCTAGATTCAGAATTAGTCTTTACTGAGGGACTGTAAGGTGGCACACTGTGGACCCCTTGGAGGTAGTAGTAAAGAAAAGAAATAACCCAAACCTGAGTGACATTATGAACAATTTTGCACATTCTCTTTTTTATTGATTTTTTGAAAGAAAAAAAAAATCCATATGATCAAGTCTAACTTTTGCAACAAAGATAATAACATTACATACAATCAAGTCAAACTTAAACCAGAATTCAACCCTTACCCGAGAGAAAGAGAGCCAGCAGCAACAGCAAATCTTTAAAAACAACAAAGAAGGCAGAATGTAATTTTTCCTGATATAAATACTTATTCTTACTAATACTAATTTTTTTAATTAGATCTTGAAATATTTAAAAAAATAGTTTTGATCAAATTCTCTAAGTGAGAATTTAATTGTCTATTTTTTCCAATTTCAAATCGTAAAGAACATCAGTTACCACTGACTTAAAAACAGTTGGGCTGGGATTCTTCCATTTGAGCAAGATAGGTATCTGTGCTAGTAGTGAGTTAAAGGCAATTACAATTAATTTGTCCCTCTCTACTTTATGCCCATCTGGAGTACACCAAACACAGCTGTTAATGAGTTAGTAGTGACTTTGAAACCAACGATGTCTGATAGGCATTCAAAGTCTTTTGTCCAGAATGATGTTAACTTGGTGCATGCCCAAAACATGTGGCCCAGTGAGGCTGGAGCTCAATAGCAATGTTCACAAGTTGAATCTTGGCCTGGGTACATTTTGGATAATTTTAAATGGGATAAATGTGATCTCTCCATGTTTATAGTAATGACGTTGTGATTTAAAGATGAACTGTTCTATTTATGTTGTTGTCAAGAGGTTAAAAAAAGATTTTAAGTTGAATGATTGAATACTTTGCACATATAGAACTAGAATGTATTTTATGTATGGCTGTTTTCCACTCCTTTTCTGAGATGTAAAGTGGAAGATCCTTTCCCCAACATACTCTGGGATCTTTGAAAGGAAGGGAGTTTAATATATTTTTATATATTATTTAGATGCTATCTGAGACTGATCAGTATTTCTTCTGGAATAGAAATGGGTGGGAGGTGAGGAAAACTGGCAGGTTCCTTTTAGAAAAGTTTCTGATTTGCAAGTAGTGGTAAAATTGTGTTGATGGGAAGTTAAATTTGAAGCATAATTGTTCAAAAAGATGCAAAAACATTATCTATATAAAATTCTATTAAGTGTTTTAACCCCGGACATTTTTCAAACATTAAATACTATGTAGGTTTGAGAGGGTAGATAAAGGTGATTATCACGTAGAGGTGCAACAGAGAAAAGCTTAGAGTGTTTCTTGCAATGGTTCCATACTCTGAGTGACTGATGGACAATTGGATTATTAATATTGTAATAAGAAATAAACGAAGTCCACAAAATCAAAAAGAGTTGGGGAATTGCACCGTATAATGTCCAGCGGACGTTATGAAAATAGCAATGAAAATCGATCAAAAAGCAAAGTATTTGACAATATACAGATGAAAGATGGCGTTATTTATACAAAAAATGTATGTTGGATGTGATGTGTCAGGAAATGCTGTCAAAACTGTTGGACAGAAGTGACGTCATCATGAGGGAGATGGAAGTGACATCATCATCAGGGGCCGGAAGTGGCGTCATTATTGCAAGACCGGAAGTGACGTTGGGTGGCCATTTTGTGAGTCCGGAAGTGGTGAAGGTGAGTGAATGGTATCATTATTTTTCTTCATTGGTCCTGATGAAAAAGAGAGAGGCGTTAGTACCATAAATCAGCCCTTCATCTTGCAATATTTTACTCACCTCACGGCTTGTTGACTGCCTCCTAAGCGCACATGTGTGACAGTATATTGACAATAATTTGTATATACTGGGGCACAAAGCAAGGCATATAAAGCAGGGTATATTATTGCAAGGTATTATGCCTTAGGAGCCTATTATTAGTTTAGGGCTTACAGTTGTGGTAAAATAAATAAATAAGAAGTAACTTGCTTTCTTTCTGCAGTTTGTCAAATTGGACTATCAGGCTTCTTGATTTTGAGGCATTCGAGCCACATATGCGATAAGTTGCTGAGACCTCAGTGTCCGATTTAAAGTCCCCTCCAGTTGTTTTAGAAAATAATTCAGCTATGAATTTCACTGGGTTTGGACTTTCACAGTTTTTGGGTAGACTTTCAAGTCTGATGCTGTTCCTTCTACATCTTTCTTCCAATGCAGCTAATTTATTGCTGAGCACTTTGGATTCTACAGCAGTTGCTTTATTGTCAGCAGCAGATGTGAATTGCTCAAGTTCTTCAATATAAGCTGTAAACATTTGCTTAACTTCTTCCTTATGATCACTGAGTACTCTTATTTTATTCTCAATTTTGCTCAGATTTTTATGTATTTCTTCATCAATTCTTGCTAAATTTCTTTTAAGGTTTACATATGATGTATTGCTCAAATGTACCTCCAAATCTTTTATATCCTGAAGCAATTCTGCTGTCCATTCTGGTGTGAATTCTGTCCATTCTCTTGTGTATATACTCCTTTACAGCATTTATTTTTTTCCCGAGCATGGTAATTAATACCTTCAGCTTGTTTTGTTCTTATCTATGCTTTGAAAGTGAAGTTGCATATCCTTTTGGAGTTGATTCTGTTGACTTACAGGGATTGTTGTTAGTAGCTGACAGCGGGGATAAATCGGTTCCAATATTCAGCCTGAGATCAGCAAATTCTTGTTGCCCACCTCACTCGTTGTTTGCTTCCTGATTTCGTTGTCGGTTGGAGCAGTTGCTGCAGCATGAAGTCCTGGCAAATCCATCCTTTCACCTGTCTCTTCAACTCAGTCTGTGGCAGGCCGTAATGTGAACTTGAGGTATACCTTTAGTTACCTTTTCCTTCTCTTTCTGACCCCTTAGTCTACTGCTCATGTATTCAATATACTTGTAATTACATCTTCTTGGTTTGATTAAATACAGGATATCTCAGATAAATAATAAAAAAAAGCGAATTAACACCGCTGCCAGCGAAGCAACGTCTCTGACGTGCATCTTTTGCAACAGACTAGACCAAATTCCAATTCTGCACATTTTGTCTTAGACACGCTAACACTGAGAGCTTTGAGCCAATGAATTACTCAGCAGAAGTGTGTCGAGAAACTCTGCTGGGGTTCCTTCATACCAATGTGTATAAGCCTGTATAATTCCTCACTGTGACTGTGACTATGACTATCAAGTCAAAAGTTTTCTTTCTTTATAATTTTCTTCCCTTTTAGTCATTCTGGAGTGTTTAGACCATATCTATCTATTTATTTATTTATTTACTTATTTGTCTATTTATGTATTTACTTATTTAAAGAGCTGTTAATCTGTTAAAATCCTGGGGACAAATAAAGATCTATCTTTCAAGATTTTTGTAGCTGACAGAGTTAGGCTAGAAATTTTTTACACTTTTCCATCCTCCTTTCCCAGTCTCTACCAGCAACTGATTGATGCACCCGCTTGGATCCACTGGTTCCTTTTGGGTGGCAATACTGCAGGTAGATTAGACATTGCAATGATTAATTGAATGGTGATGAAGTAAATAAGACATTGGAATGGGTTTAACTGCATACTGTCAAATTAATCATTCTCTTTTTTTTTTGAACCATTCTCACTCCTAAAGGCTGTGGTGAATATTTGTGAGGTTTGATTTCACTTACTTGTTCAGCTTTATAGATTTTGTTAACATCAAACAGGCATTTTTTGGAATAATCATAAATGTTGGTTTGCTGAAATGTTAAAAGCTAATTATTAACTCATGTACCAGTTTACTTAAAAAACATTTCTGCCTTGAAGAAGTGTTTGTTTCTCAATAAGAAACAGCAGAAACCTATTGCCCGTTGCTCACCACATGGCAACTTATGATATAAATGTATTTGTCTTTACAGATAAAAAAGACTGAAAGTCAACGTAGACCCACAAGGTTCACATTCATTACATTAAGGACTGTAAGAATGCACAAAAACAAGAAACATCATCTCAGACTATCATGTCTGAATTGCAATAAGATTCCAGCTTTAAAGAGAATAAATCTATTGCTGTAGCCATAAAAAAGCTAAATCTTGAATGTAGTCATGGTTCCATTAATTTAAAAGAAAGCTATATTTTTGGGATTTGTTCTGATTAATAGTGTTAAAGAAGCACATACTTTAGCTAGACATTCAAAATCATTCCACTGATATCACTAACTGAAATGAATAACTAGGCATACATAAATGATTTGATGAAGTTTCTTGTCTTATTTATTGTGTTAACTCAATATATATAATTCACAATGAATGGCGCCAACTGAAGTGGTATTTAGATGTGTTTTCTCATCCAAGATTGTCAGCAGTACACATTGGTTATTGTGACACAATGGTTGACAGAAAGGAAATATATCATCTTTAATGTTCACTGAACTTACTTTATCCAACAAATGTTTTCTTACCAACTGTCAAGTAGTTTAAAATTGAATATTGGAAACCATTAGAAGAAATGCTGATGCAGATTAAAAAATCAATAAAGAGACTGAGGCAAAACAGTACAGAGAGGATGGGATGCTTGTCTGGCAGTTCTGTACCAATTACTTTCTAAGACATTATTCACATTTTTGGATATTTCAAGATAACAGCAGACTATGACTTAAATTAAAAAAAAAAAAAACAATATATATATATCTATATAAATAAAATAAAATATTACATATTTGTACTACAAATCTGAAACAAAGCCACCAAAAACCATTACATAAATCAAATTTGGCTGAGGGATAGACTATACTTCCAGTCCTTCATAAAAAATCTAATTACAGTATTTATTTTTAAGGTTACAAGAAGAAGGTTTCCCATTAAGGAGTATTGCATTGTAATGTTGTGGTATATTCTATTTAATTCTGCCCACATGTTATTTTTTTTGTGTTACTTCCTTAAAAAAACAGATGAGCTTTTCCTTTTTCCTATAGGGAGCTCTTCCATTTAATTATTTTTTTTCATAGTGCACTTTATGTTTGAGTTTAGAACACTATACAGATTTCTAAATATTGTACGGTTAAAATGAAACATCAGTTAGCTTCCATTAAAAACAGAAAACACCACAAAATCAATATGTTTGAAAAAAAAAGAAACAGCTGAATTAAACAGACACATCACAGTAGTTGCAGCTTCAAGTGACTTTTATTTTATTTTATTTTACACTATAGGCCACAAGTGCTTTGTTTTGCCTCACATCTTTAATGTAGGTGAAGTTCAGAATTTTTGTTGGGAAACGCAAATATATTATACTTTCATTTTAAATGACTCCACTATAATTTTGGCCGTTACTGGGCATCATTAGCATTAAAGGAAATATATCATCATTACTTTCTGATGAGAAAGAATTTCTGACAGAATTTCTTTCTCAGTTGCTGTCTTTCTATTTATTTATTTTTTTTCTGTCTATTGAATTCTTGAATATTTCAGTAGAACTACTTGGTCGCTTATTCTACTGTATGTGTCTGTAGTTTTTTGTGTAAAGAAAAACATTCAAAAATTTCTATGATGTTTGCTCTAAAGCAGTTTTTATTCAATGTCCCTATGTTCTTGTTGTAGAGTTTATTTTAAAGCCACAGCTCGTTTCCACTGTACTAATTTGTTTCCTTTAAAGACTTTGATCATCTCACCCTTTAATCTTTGTGTGCTTAAACTGATAAGGTTTAACTCTTTCAATTGCTCTTCATAGTTTATGCATCTCAGTCAGCCTAGTCACTCCAAAAGTGTATGCAGTACTTCAGGGTGCACACAATACTTCAGGTGATGCCTCACCAGTGCATTACATAACTTAAGCATAGCCTTCCTTGACTTGTAGTCCATACATTATATTATACAACCTGATATCACACCATTAGCCTTATTGATCACTTCCATACACTGCTTTGATGTAGAGAGTGACAAGTCCTCTGTACCTCCTAGGTCTTTCCTATAAGGAGTATTCAAGTCTAATGTGTAATACATTACATTTATTTACTGAACATTAAATTTCACCTGGCGCAAATCTTCCCAAGCCTGCTTGCTGTTCCTGTCCCTCTCTATCAGTACAGAAGTTCCCAGATTCTGTCCTGAGATACCACTGTGGCTGCAGGTTGTCATCCCAACAGTTTCACAAATAAATGGTTCAGCCTTACTTTTAAATAATTTAATTGTTTAATTAGGCTTTTTATTCTTTTATTTTGCATTCAGAAATACATACTATTATTATTTAAATGTAACTAAGATACAAAAATGTGCATTTTGTCAAATTTCTAAGTCTAAACTTTCTTTTATCTTATTCTTTTTTATTCACCTTTTCCTGTGGGATTTAGTGCCTTAATTGTATCCAAGTACAGAACATTTGTGAAGAGTAGTGCATTCACAGGTGCAAATAACGCCAAATACTGAAGGGAAGCATATACAATTTACAGTACAATTTATTTTTGTATAGCCCAAAATCACACAAGAAGTGCCACAATGAGCTTCTATATATAATTTACTTGTCAGATAATTAATAAGAAAAGGCTTAAATGACTATAACCTAAAAAGAGCAAAAGCTTAAAAAGCAAGAAAAAGAATAATATTCAATGTCACACATACAAATGCTTACTAGATTCCCCTATAAATTTAGCAAACCCATTTTGTAATATCTGGATTGAGACAAAAAAAGGCAGTAACTGGGAAATAACACGTTGTTTCATAGAGACAGGAGTCCAGTTGAAAGCAGAAGCTGCTTGGGAGGAACAGTTAAGGTGGTCCACAGGACTGAACTTGACGATCACCATTGTTAAGCCATTTATTACTAATTAGTACACAAATTAATAAAACACTGAAGTAGTGGCTCTGCCTTAACTTTCAGTGACATTTGCATCTGTGTGTCTACTGCTCGTCATTAATTGTCAGTATATGGATGCAATTTAAAGAACAAACTCTGCAGAAATACAGTGAATTGAAATAAAATGGCAAAAGAAATATGTGTTTAAAACTAGAAACAAAGAAAACACATTTCTGATTTACTTGTAAGTGCGAAAATTTTAGAATACATTTCTAAATTTAGAATAGAAAAAAAGCCAATTTTTTTGGAAATAATTGATCTGCTCTTCAGTGTCACTGTCAAAAAGATTTCTGGTAAAGTTGAGTGTCCTTTTAGCCAGCTGGGAGGATACATGCTACAGAACTGGCAACAAGAAAGTGCAAAATCATTTCAATAATAATTTTGTTCGAGAAAACTACATTCTACTCAAAAACCATGAAACAGCAGTGTAAAGGAAGCCTGTGATGGCAGCAGATTAGAGAATCGACATAGGTGCTAACATGGTCTTACTTCTTCTAAGCCATACATAACAGAAATCATTTTAGGTAGTTTTGTGTACTTTGGTGAGTGTTTTGGAGTAAAGGCTGCCACTAGATATGTGGTGGCTTGACCAGTTAAACATCCGAAATGGCCCTAAAACTTGTTAGGCCCCTTCTGACTAATGAAATTGATTCCAAAATGGAAGATGCAATTTAATGACCCTTAACATTAGCTGGATCCGAAATACGTACAGTGATACCCCGCTATATCACGGTTCAGCTATCGCGCCCCCGCCACATCGCGGATTTATTATTATTACTAGGGGGCTCTGCCCACCCTCCAAGTTTGGTTTACCGGATAAACAGTTTAAAGAGATTTTTATTTTAATGGGAATTGTTACATATGCATTATTTTCATTTTTACTTTAAAACTTTTGTAAAAACAGTATTTGTACTTTATTTCCTGCCCCGGGTGTGGTTAAATCTTTCTCATGGGACTTATAACGCTGCTTGCGTTGTGAAGGGGGGGAGTCTGAACGCACGCTAAAGAGATGCGATCGGTTCAGCTGCTGTCTTGCTGCTGCTGCTGGCTAGCTGTGTGTTCTGCTTTGCATCAATCACTTAAAAGCCTGTACAGCAGCTGTCCATTGTGAAGGGGGGGAGCTGAATGCACACTTAGGGGAAGTGGATGGATCAGCTACTGGCTTTGTGCTGCTTCTTCCAAGATGCCTGTTCTGCGCGTCGATCATTTAAAAGCCTGTACAGCAGCTGTTCTTCTGTCTCACTGCCTTGTTTTGCGTGATGTTACAATATCTCTAGCGGGATGTCAAATTGTCTTCCGAGAAGATCAAGCCTCATCTCCCTGCCAAAATTTTTTTTATAATAAAGAGATGTTACTCATATCCTTAGCCCGACATCCATTTATCATACGTGTTTACAAAGTGTGTTTTAATAGGTTTACATGTGTTTAAAGCGTGTGGGAGGGGTATTTTAAGGCTTCCATCCATCCATTCTCTTCTGCTTATCTGTGGTTGGGTCACGGGGGCAACAGCTTGAGCAGAGATGCCCAGACTTCCCTCTCCCCGGCCACTTCTTCCAGCTCTTCTGGGAGAATCCCGAGGCGTTCCCAGGCCAGCCGGGAGACATAGTCCCTCCAGCGTGTCCTGAGACTTCCCCGGGGCCCCCTCTCGGTTGGACGTGCTCAGAACACCTTGCCAGGGATGTGTCCAGGAGGCATCCTGATCACGTCATCTGACTCCTCTCGATGTGGAGGAGCAGTGGCTGTACTCTGAGCCCCTCCCAGATGACTGAGCTTCTTACCCAATCTTTAAGGGAAAGCCCAGACATCCTGCTTAGGAAACTCATTTCAGCTGCTTGTATTCGCAATCTCGTTCTTTCGGTCACTACCCATAGCTCATGACCATAGGTGACGGTAGGAACATAGATTGACTGGTAAATTAAGAGCTTTGCCTTACGGCTCAGCTCCTTTTTCACCACGACAGACTGATGCAGAGCCTGCATCACTGTGGATGCTGCACCGATCCGCCTGTTGATCTCACACTCCATTCTTCCCTCACTCGTGAACAAGATCCCGAGATACTTGAACTCCTCCACTTGGGGCAGGATCTCGCTCCTAACTCTGAAAGGGCACTCCACCCTTTTCCGGCTGAGGATCATGGTCTCGAATTTGGAGATGCTGATTCCCATCCCAGTCGCTTCACACTCAGCTGCAAACCGATTCAGAGAGAGCTGAAGATCACGGCCTGGTGAAGCAAACAGGATAACATACATCTGCAACAAGCAATGACCCAATTCTGAGTCCACCAAACCGGACCCCCTCATCACCCTGGCTGCGCCTAGAAATTCTGTCCATAAAAGTTATGAACAGAATCGGTGACAAAGGGCAGCCCTGGTGGAGTCCAACTCTCACTGGAAACGGGTTCGACTTACTGCCGGCAATGCAGACCAAGCTCTGACACCGGTTGTACAGGGACCGAACAGCCCTTATCTGGGGGTCTGGTACCCCATACTCCCGGAGCACCCTCCACAGGATTCTCCGAGGGACACGGTCAAACGCCTTTTCCAAGTCCCAAAACACATGTAGACTGGTTGGGCAAACTCCAATGCACCCTCCAGGACCCTGCTAAGGGTGTAGAGCTGTTCCGTGACCAGGATGAAAACCACACTGTTCCTCCTGAATCCGAGGTTCGACTATCCGACGGACCCTTCCAGAGTCCCCGAATAGACTTTTCCAGGTAGGCTAAGGAGTGTGATCCCTCTGTAGTTAGAACACACCCTCTGGTCCCCCTTCTTAAAGTGAGGGACCACTACCCTGGTCTGCCAATCCAGAGGCACTGTCCCTGATGTCCATGCGATGTTGCAGAGACGTGTCAACCAAGACAGTCCTACAACATCCAGAGCCTTGAGGCCTTTTAAGGCTTAAACTATAAAAAAAATGTTTATTTATATGGTCGTTCTATATCACGGATTTTCACCTATCGCTGATGGGTCTGGAACGTAAGTTCCGCAATAGGCGGGGGATCACTGTAGTTGGGTGACATGAAATTAAATTAAATTTTCCTTTTAGAAAAATGGCAAACTAGCTGGGATGTCAATATTTTGCATAACATGTTTGTGGTAGATATACATTATAAGCAAATTACAACACAAATTAAAATGATCATTTATATTATTATTTTGTTTAACTCATATACTATTCTCCCTCTCTCAATATGTTCATGAAAATTTGTTTCTATAAAGTTTAGAAACATGTTATCTTTCTAGTATGGTGTAACTTAATAGCACTATATGAATTTACCTGTTTGATTGTTCATACACAATGAGAAATGGCAAACCAAAAAAGCAACAAGACAAGGGGAATGAGACTTTGAAATTAGCCAAAGACAAACCAAAAATCAACAAACTGAATAATCAGCATGTAAAACCAAAATTAAAGTCAAGGAAAACATTCAATCTCCTAACCCCCTAAAACATTTTTAAATAGCTAAATGTATCAAGGAACTTGGACATAAGGGAGAGGGCACTTCCATCTTTTATGACACTGGTTCAATGATGTTACATGTCAAACCTCCAGAGATCACGTGGTCACAACAGAATGTTGTTACCAATAACAAGACAGTGACACATGCAATCAGAAAATAATAATCAAAACAGCAGAACTAATGTAAACAAAACAATGTTAACATTTAACATAAAAATAAAATTGGGAACTTGTAGACAAAAATGAATAAAATTAATAATTTACCTTAATCTATAACCCCAAATCATAACTTCTATAGTTTCGATAGTTACTTATATTTATAAATACTTAATAAGCAATTAGTTCATTTTGTTTTTATCATATTTTTGAAACTAATCATTGAGGTTTAAATAAATACTGTGATTCCAATGAAAAATGGCTTGTGTTTAAAATTGCAGAAATAATATAAATTACATACTTTAATAACAATACATTAAAAGTGGATGACTACTGCCTCCAAAGTTCTACATTAATATTTGTATCTACCATAATTTTTAAAAGAAGTATCTGCAGATCTCTATTTGTGAAAACAAAAGACAGCACATTTATGGATTACATCATCCCAAACCATTTCTCATATGTATGTTTACTTCTACTTGATTCTGAAGTATTGGAAATGTTAATGGTTGTCCTTTATCCCCTAGAAAACAATTCATTAATATTTTTAAAATGAGGCTGCCTTGTCCTTTATAATATCACCACTTGAGTATTGTAGACCCTTCTGTAACAAAACACTGCAGCGATTTGTGATTGTCTCTGGTGCAAGACAATTACTCTGCAGGGGCACCCAATCCTTAAGTGCAGCAGTTACAATATTTGAAATAAATACTGGATACAGAATAATAAAGCATGTAAAATGTGGCAGAAGAAAGAAGGGTTAGCATTATGCTGACATTTAAAAGTCATTTGAGAAAAATACACTAAAAATGAAACAGAAATCTTTCAAAATAAACGCATAAGGAATATATGTATAAAGTCAGACTAGAATGGGTCTCAGGTGAGATTTTGCAGGGCCTTGGTAACACTGGATTAATTTATGAACAAAATGAGTAACCAAGTCAATGTCCAGACCTCAAAACCTATCTAATATCTGTAGCATAATTTAAAAACTAAGGACTATGAGTGGTGTAGCAGAACCTTGAATCAACTGTGAAAAACCACTCATGTCCATTGTGTAAATTTGGTAGTTTGTTAGTGGAAAAAAAATCTACTTCAGATATTAATATCTCACAGGTCCTCACAGATGGCGCAGTGGTAGTGCTGCTGCTTTGCAGTAAGAAGATTGTGGGTTCGCTGCCCGGTTCTTCCGTGTGTGGATAGCGCTTTGAGTACTGAGAAGAGTGCTATATAAATGTAATGAATTATTATTAATATGTGGGATGTAAATATTGTCACACATGTGCACATGAGAAGCAGCTAAAGGGCTTGAATAAGGGCAATTCTAAATCAGACCAGGATGTGGCAGAGTGCACTGACTGTTTTTCTCCCTTTCCTGCTGACCATTCACGGGAGATTCCACCTGGCCCTCTTGACATCACTTCCGGGTCCGAGCCTATGGAAGAAGACCTTGCTGGCTCCGGCTCCTGTGATGTCACATCCGGGCTCGAACCTATGGCTGAAGACCCTTGTGAGCCCGGCCCCTTTGACCTCTCTACATTTTCGCTACTTTGCAGCCAGGATACCAAATATACGGGTGGCTGACCCAAACCTTGCTATAACTCAGAGTTGAGTTTGTGAGAATATATATATAAAAAAAGCACATTTCAGTTTTTGACTTTGCTTAACAGATCTGCAGACAAACCATATTTGTTTAATTTTATTTTCTTAAATATGTAAGTTTCCAATAGAAAAAATAATGTAAATGTAACTTGGAGCAGAGATGCAACTGGAGATGTTTCAAAAGGGAAGCAATTGCGGGGAAATGTCTAACAGGGAGGACAGTCTTTTTATGTTGTACCACAAATAGGGCAGAGTGGTGGCTCTGAGGCTAAGGAGCTGCGCTGGTATCCCGAAGGTTGCCGGTTTGAATCTCTGTCACTGCCAAAAGAGATTCTACTCTGCTGGGCCCTTGAGCAAGGCCCTTAACCTGTAATTGCTCCAGGGGTGCTGTACAATGGCTGACCCTGCGTTCTGACCCTAAGGGGTATGCGAAAACTAACAAATTCCTAATACAAGAAATTGTATAAGGTGAAATAAAAAAATTTTAAAAAATGCAAGAAAAACAATATTGGGACCCAGCTATGACCCAGTTTATTTGTAAAAAAACAAATTTGGGAACGTGAGTAAGAGCAGTGCTGGCAGCCAACAGCAAGATTTGTTTTTCATGTTTTTCTCTTTTAAACGAATTTTCTTCTTCTTCCTCCTCAGACTATTAATAACAATGTGGGAAACCTTTTTTATTTGTTGATGGAATCTTTATTTCAGTCAAGTATTTCTTACTTTAAAGCTACGGAGCAAACAGATTTCTGGTTTACATTACAGCTTACCCCGATGCTTCCAAAATTCTGCATCTGCTGGACAGATTAAGGCTTTGAGGATGACACATATGGAACAATTCCACAGCCCAGGTCTCTTTATTTTTAGCGTTAGCTAAGTTTAAAGTAAACACAGTTCACACAAAACGAGAGAAAAATTCCATATTACACACAAAATAATGACGCCTTGATTATAATGTTTTAGTTTTAGGCTTACGTACCTAATTTAGTTTTCTTTGAGTTACTGTTTTACATACTAATTATATTAATATGTACATAGCTACATACTTTTAGTACAGTACAGTGGAACCTCAGTTCACGACCATAATTCATTCCAAAACTCTGGTCGTAAACCGATTTGGTCATGAACCGAAGCAATTTCCCCCATAGGATTGTATGTAAATACAATTAATCCGTTCCAGACCGTACAAACTGTATGTAAATATATTTTCTTAAACATTTTTAAGCACAAATATTGCTAATTACACCATAGAATGCACATCTTAATAGTAAACTAAATGTAAAAACATTGAATAACACTGAGAAAACCTTGAACAACTGAGAAAACTAACATTGCAAGAGTTTGCGCTATAGCCTTACGACGCGATTGCTGTAAACACTTTTTTTTAATGAATTTTAAGCACAGGGGGAAAAAAAGGAACATTTGAAAAATCCATAACTTAATAAACAACCAAGAAAAGTAATGCAAAAACTAATCATAAACCACCAAGAAAACTAACCTTGCATGAGTCGAGTTCTGGCATGAAGTGAGGAGGAACTGGGTGGAGAGGAGGTTACAGTGATTAGAAGCCATGTTTAACTGCAAAAGCACACGAAATACTGTAGAGCACAGAGTTCACAGGTAAAGCACGCACGTCTGACTGAGAGCAATGAACAGGGAGAGCCTGAACACATGCTTAAATACAGTAATCGGCGCATACGAACCGGAAGGGAAATGAAATAGAGCACAAAGAGTTCACAGCGAAAGCACGCACGCACAAGCACGCACGTCTGATCGAGAATAATGCAATACGTTCGGAAATCTTCGGCGCGCACAAACCGAAAGGGAAACTAGCTTGTTCGTATACCGAGTGTGTGGTCGTGAACTGAGGCAAAAGTTTGGCGAGCTTTTTGGTCGTAAACCGTATTGTACGTGTACCGAGACGTTCGCGAACCGAGGTTCCACTGTATATACATTCAGGAAATTGTATGCATCTGTGTCTTTCCATTTGCAAACTAACAATCTATTTTAGGATTAGGATTAGGATTAATGTATGTCCAGATGTCTTTTGGTCTGGCAGACTGTACAGAGATGCCAGCACATCTTTGATTAACACTTTTGGTTATCAGATGAAACTCAGAAAGAAAGATGACCAAAATATGGCTAATTGTAGAGCAGCAGAAGAGCTAAACTCCTCAAATGAGTGTCTTTGTGGAATGCAGGTGGGGAGGAGCAGCTGTCTTTCCTGGATGTCCATTAAGTGTATTGTTTTAGCGGAGAAGATGCACTGAAAAAAATAGCAAAATGGATCAATACTAGTTTTATCCAGCACTACAGCACAATTACATGCTTTTTTGTTCATTGTTATTTGACTGTTGTTTTAGAGGTTGAATGCTGCCCACTCAATACAAATTAGTCTCACTGGGCTTAATGGTTTCAGTAAAACTGAAAAGCTTAAAAAACCTTCTGTCCTTACAAAGCCTTACTCCATAGGCTCACGTTGTATTTTGGCCCTATATGCCTAATATTTAAGTCCATTTTGCCTAACCCCTGTTTTGTTCATTTCCTAGATGCACTCTTCCATTCAATGTAATCATAATCATATATTAAATCCAACCCACTCATGACAAGTAGCAGCAAAGAATGGCTTTTCCATGGTGAAATGGGTTTCATGTTGTCATAGGCTCATTTTGTAAAACACAATTTGGTCTTACCCCTTGCCAAGGTGGGGATAATGAAGGAGCAGGGGTAGCAGAGATGGTTCACTAACTACATTTAAAGCTAATGGGTCTGCTTTACTGGTTCAGTATGTCATCTGCTGTCCGTTCATATCAACAGTGCTACTGTGAAAACAATTATGCTAATAAAAAAAAGGTGGGACCCCGATGAGTCCACACAAATTTATTTTAACTTTTGAAAAGTTCAAAGAAGATGAGTAGCCATTATGACATGGTCCATTTTTTTGATTGATGTAGACATTACTTGTTTCTCTTTGTGAGAAATGTGTACCTCTTTATTTTTAGGTTATCAAACTTATGTGCATGCCAGTGGGCAGAGCCAGATCTTGTGTTAGTCATATGTCTTTGGTCAACAACTTTGAACCTATGGACGAAGTAGATAGACATGTTAGCTTTCTGGTTTGAGACTCCTACCCTTCCAGTGTTTCCTTTATTATAGTGCCCATAAAGACAAAGTCAAATGGCATTATTGATGTCAGCTTAAGACACGTATCCAAATTACTCCATGGGTCCAACACAATGAGAGATGTAAAGGAGAATAGGCAACAAGTAGGGAAAGGCACTCAAAGTATAAGATTGTAGCAGATAAGTCTTACATGAAACAAATTAAGCCCTGTTTCACAGGATGGAAGGCAGGTGATAACTGAACTAGCAAAGTTGTCTAACCATTTAACTGTGCATTGGCACTCTAGAATGCAGGGATATCTTGGGTCACCGTGCATTTTATAAGGAGATGGCCCCAGGACCTTAGAGGGCACTGGTAATCCCAGGAGTGATTCTGGAGATTGTTTTGAAAATAACCCTGTGTTGGAGATTAAAGACTACCCCCTGTAAATTGCCCTTTGAGCTTTGAGTCTGGAAGTGTGTTGCCTTTAGTACAACTATCAGGAACTAAAGTACTACAGTGAAGAGTGACATTTCTGAGATGAGCAGGAAAGTGTTTTGGTGTTTGTGGAATGGTATTCAAGACACTGACTAAGTATGTCCTGATGAGCTGCCAAAGTTATTATTTATTTGTTTATTATATTGCTTTATCTTTTTCCTTTAGTCATTCCTCCTTCATGTGTTGTTTTTAATTAGATAGTAATTTTGGTGGTTAGCACTGAGGGAAAGTTCTGCAGGTTCTTGGATCCAGCAGAACTTGGGCCTCATGTATAAATGGTGTGTACGCACAAAAATGTTGCATACTCCCGTTTCCATGCTCAAATTGCGATGGATAAAACCTAAACTTGGCATAAAGCCACACACGTTTTCACAGTAGTTCAAACCCTGGTGTATGCAAGTTCTCTGCTCGGTTTTGCAAACTGGCAGCATCCAACGTCAAAGCAGTGCTACTTCCAGTTCCAGTGAGGTTTCCCTTTCTTTTTTAGATCCACATCGCTGAGGCGGCTTTATAAATACACTGAAATTACCCGCATATTGTTTATTAGTTTAAGGCATCTGATTGTAATTAACCTATAACAATATAATGGTCCACGGAATAGCCAAACTATTCCAAATACCATAGCTGCTTTAGCGTTGCTACTCTCACTGCACCTTCTTCTTCTTTCAGCTGCTTCCGTTAGGGGTTGCTATAGCAGATCATCTTTTTCCTTATTACTCTCACTGCACCACTCAGAATATTTATATCACTGTATCTGAGTGGGGGATCACAGCTCTACAGCAGTTGATTGGAAAGAGAATTATCGGTATACAGCATCAAGCACACGTTGCCTCAGCCACACTGCCTATTGAACTATTATCATACGACAAGCGCTTCAGAGCCTTTCCTTGCGATTCAGAAACAGTTTCATCCCAAGAACTATAAACACACTCAATCAGTCCATCAAGTGCTCCTTGTAGAACACTTTGTGCTTATAAGTACAATTACCTCACTGTAAACTCGCGAAACAGTTGCACAACCTGAGCCACTTTATAAAGCACATATTTACATATGATGACAATATCATTTTTAAGATGAAATGCAGTAAAACATGTTCATTATATTATACAGATAAAACTTGAACTTCATTTAAATAATCTATATTGTTAATAATTAAACATGTGAGGACGGTGTCGCAGCGCTAGTGAGGAGCTGGCGCTCCATTCACAGATTGTTCCTGCCTCTCGCTGCATTCTTGCTGGGGCTGGCGAGACAAGGGAAGGATAGATGGATAAAATAATTAAACATTTACTACAAAGATATGTTCCCTAAAAGTTTTGAAGAATCAGCGTTCTAATCTTACAGATGGCTTAACATCTATTACAGAGCTGATTGTGTGGTGATTGGGTATTTGGAGAAAGAAAAGTAAGGACAGGAATTGGGGGTTAGTATGTTTGAAAGAGACAGTACTGCTGCAATAAATTATTTCATCGAAGGTCACACACAGCACAGCAAGCATCTTGCGTTAGGCATGAACAATCACTGCGCCACTGTGTTCCCATGTTTAATAACATGCTTTAACTCCTACCATCATGAAAATGATATAAAGTATACAGTACATCTCAGTATTTTAATTATACAGAGAGCTGTAATATCACAAATGTAATGGATTCTGTGTCCTGTTGGAGGAAGAGAAAGCCCGTTTAAGAAGCACGTAGTGATTCACACACATAGAGCACATAGAAGATTAAATACAAAACAGAGCATTTAACGTGCTACTTTATGTACGATGGGATTTGAGAAACTAGTAAATTAAATGATTTTAAGATGAAGTTTATTATGTTCTACTTTAATGACAAAATTAACTACGTGATTAAAATTGATATTTGTGCTTTTTTCCCACTGTGTGCCTATTTTTTTTCTCTGTACCCTAATAAGGTTTCATATGACACCCAGAGGATGGGCTACAACTCGCCTTTTCATGGCAACTTTGATATCTGACAACTTCTTTTTTATTTCGGATACTGTGCGACTTTGTGAACTTGAGCTTTCGAGTTTCTCCAACACTCTATGTTACTTGATCAACTTCCTTTTGTTGTTTATACCACTGTTTAAACCAACAAATAGTACGTTTTTCCTTGCCTCCACTTGGTATTCACTGAAATTCTTCTATTTCCCCCCATGCTTTTGTCATTGCGTTTTCACAGAACGCTAAGCTTAAGGGCTATTTATATTGATTCGCATAATCAAAGAGGCGTAATTTTGGGAGGAGTTTAGGGTGTGGCAGCAGGCACATGCGTTACTTTTCACGCTGACTGGGATTTATGTAGCGGAAGAACATGGAAGTTGGCGTATGCACAGATTTATGCATCTGGATTTTTTTTGTGCATACAAACATTTCCTTTTATTAACATTTCCTAATTTCCTCCTGGTCTTGAATCCCATGATCAGACATCCTATGTGTGGAATTTCCTCTCCCTGTATATGAAAACTCTGGTTTTCTTTTCACTTCCCCAATGATATGCAGATAAGGTTAGCTATCAATTACAAATTGACCTCTGTAAATGTAGAGGCATGCATGTAACTGGAATTTTTTTTTTTTTAACTGAATTTTATCGAAGGGTAAGCAAGCAAATGTACAAAGGAAAATTGCACTGTAGCATTACAACATTACATAATCAAATAATTATTTCACATTATCAAAATAGCATTGTTAAGTTATAACAATGAAATCATCCCTATTACTTATTGATGTTACCCAAAACATTAACACTAGAATTACCAGAGCCTACAAAAAAACACTAGAATTACTAGAATTAGCCTACAAACTCACAACCTCTGGATTATAACTCAGCAGTTCTTACCGCTGCACTACGGAAGCTGTTGTACTGCACTTGTACTACTTGTATTACTAAAACATGAAAAACGTTTCTGTTTTAACAATGTGTTTACATAGATTTTTGTAGACACAGAACACACATGAAATTATTTACTCTATACAATTCTAGGTAGCTCACTCCCAGATAATCAAGGCTTGAACTGAGAGAACTTCTTGCCCGTTCTGCAGCGGTGGGGGGGATGGTATTGCAGGCTGCTTGCTGCTTGGACTTATCGACACATTTACAACAAAAAAGATGCTGATGGAAAGGTGCAAAGGGATTTAAGGTGGGCCGGGTTCACAAGTTTTTTCATAGGCTCTGGGAATTCTAGTGTTAATTATAGGAAAGGTCAAAACATAGAAGTTACATACATCAGTAATATGGTAAATCAAGAAGAGGAAACTCTTTATCAATAACATATGCAGTTATAGTAGCAAAAACAAAGTAAAAGAGCCACCCCTACTCAAATACACTGAATAAATGTTAAGAGTACAATAAAAGAATTTAGCTTAAAGATAACTTAAGCAGGTAATTAACCACCTATGCATGAGGTGTCCTGACATATTTCAGAGTCAATAAAAATTATGAAATTACCCAAGGGTGTGTTCTTTTAATGAATTAATTAATTTCCATGTTGTCCTCTCTCTTTCATTTTTAAAATATGTGATTTGCACACATATACCACAGGCAAACAACACATCACAGTTGAGTTAAGCTGCTTTTATCAAGTATTCCATCTATGTCGAGCCACATACAGTGTAAGTCTCATTATCATTAGATACCTGAGGTTCAGAGCATTCTAATGATGTAAGGTTGTCTATGATTGTGAACTTGTACTATATGTCACAACTGTGTGTAAACTGTGTGTCAGATTCTGACTTTATTGAGAATGACTAGTTTGATGAAGGATTCACGGCTACACTTGATTTGTAAGTACTACTTAGCTTGACTTTGAAGCGTTGCAGTGTGCAGTTTTACAGTTCAAGCATTATGGGTTCAATTGCCATATCTGGAGGCTATCTGCTGCACATTCTCTCGATATAAGTTTTCTGAGTACTGCTCTTTCAGTTTCAGCTTCGAGTACAGGCAATGCTTCTTAGCATACCGATGAGTAATTGTTATGCTGTACTTGTGCCTCTTGAAGTTTCATGTGAGGACCCCACTCCTACCCGATCCAATATCACTGTATCAGTCTCTCCTCCACTGAAGACAATACCAATTTTTTTTTGTGTTTTATTTCATTGATAAGGGCGGCACAGTGGTGCAGTGGGTAGCACTGCTGCCTCGCAGTAAGGAGACCTGAGTTTGCTTCCTGGGTCCTCCCTGCATGGAGTTTGCATGTTTTCCCTGTGTCTGCGTGGGTTTCCTCTGGGTACTCCAGTTTCCTCCAAAAGTCCAAAGACATGCAGGTTAGATGCATTGGTGATTCTAAATTGTCCCTAGTGTGTGCTTGGGGTGTGTGTGTGTGTGTGTGTGTGTGCGCGCCCTGCGGTGGGCTGGCGCCCTGAACGGGGCTTGTTTCCTGCCTTGCGCCCTGTGTTGGCTGGGTTGACTCCAGCAGACCCCTGTGACCCTGTAGTTAGGATATAGTGGATTGGATAATGGATGGATGGGTGGATTTCATTGATATTGGTGTAAACAGAGGTTTTTAATCATATGAATACTTTCTTTTAAAAATCTGAAGTGTTATACTTGCCACTCTTCACCCATTTGCACTGCTTTTATTACATAAATATAATAATAGCCGTTTATTTTTGGGTATGTAATTTAGGAGCAATAATGCCTAAAACCCATTAGTACATAAGGGTTAAAGTAATGTGTTCATTTAATGTATGGGCCTTTATACCAATATAACCAAGCCAAGCCTTTTCATATCGGGAGTGGGGGGGGGGGGATAAAAGTATGACATTTTCTTAAATTTTTTTCTGTTCCAGGCCCAAGCAAAGCCAACTGATTTTCATTTATATTCCATTTTAAAGAGAAATTTGGAACTGCAGATATTGTTGTAAGCAACACTGTAGCATCACATGGAACAGCCCTGTGTCATTTTCTCTTCACTTTATACACCTCCAACTATAAATATAACACCAGGTCATGTCACTTGCAGAAATTCGCAGATGCTTCTGCACTTATGCAGTGTATTGATAAAGGGGATGAGACCAAGTATAGGAGTCAGTTGGAGAAGTTTGTTTGTTGGTGCAAAGAACATTGCCTGCTTCTTAACATCAGCAAAACCAAGTGGTTATTGATTTTCACACTGCCAAAGAACCTCTACATTCGATCATTATTTAAGGAGTGGATATAGAGGTGATTTACTCCTACAAATACTTGGGAGTCCATATTAATGACAGGTAGGACTGGTCTCAGAATGCAGAGGAACAATATAAGAAAGAGCAGAGCAAGCATTTTTTCCCATCGGAGACCGCATTCCTTTAATGTGAGAAGTGACATCCTTCGCATCTTCTATAACTCTGTGGTGATCAGTGCGCTATCAGCTTGCAGACAGTGCTCAGAAGCTATTAAGAAGGCTAACAGAATGTTAGGTTATTACACATGATGTGTAGAGTACAAGTCAAAGGAGGTTATGCTCAAGCTTTATAATGCACTGGTGAGGCCTAATTTGGAGTACTGTGTACAATGTAGGTCTCTTGGCTACAAGAACAGCATAACAGCGCTGGAAAAAGTCCTGAGAAGAGCGAGTAGGCGGATTACAGGGGTACAGGGAATGAATTATGAGGAAAGATTAAAAGAGCTCAGCTATTTTCAGTTTAAACAGAAGAAGATTAAGAGGAGACATGATTTAAGTATTTAAAATCATGAAGGGAATAAGTACAGTGGATCAAGACTGTTATTGTAAAATGAGTTAATCAAGAGTAAGAGGGCAGAAGTAAAATCATTCTTGCCTCAGTAATGGATAAATCTGTAATTTGTGTATCCATCCTTTTCACCACCTCAGTTAAAAGAGATGTTGCCCTTGAAGATGTCTTAGATAAACTATTGGATATGCAGCAGTATGCAGTTTCAAAGTTGAACCGATGGTGGCATCCTAATTGTTTTGACATGTCAAGCCTGCTCAAGGTCCAAAGAAGTGTTGCTGGATCACAATTTGTAAGCTTTATCCCCATTACCCCAAAATACCTGGACTTCAAAATAACAATGCAAAAGATGGTTTTAGGCACTCTATTAATGAGGCTAAACAGCAGCACTAAAACTTGCATCCGTTCAGGTCTAAATGGAAACCATGTCTTCCGTAACAAGGCCTTCTGACGTACTTATACTCTGTCTTCGGCAACCTCCTGCCTAGTATCCAGTGTAGGAAATGAAAATGAATTTTAACTTGCCCACCCAGGGACAGTCATAATAATATGGGTAGGAGGAGAGATTTAGCTCACTTAACCAATTATCAGTCTTGCCTTAGGCAATCCTGGAAATTAAATAATTCCATAAGGCTCTTATTTAATTTTTAGCAAGTCTCCAACTTTTTGACTTATATCAAGGTAACTCTACCACACTTGTTTTAAGAAACAGAGTAATACATTTAATTGATAACCACAAGAATTATAGAATTATGATAACTGAATATGTATATAATAGACATAAGACAGGATGCAGACAGACTTAACAAACAGGTCTTCTGCCAAACGGAATAGACTAACTGTTTACTGGTTATCTAAATTTCTAATTAATCTTGGCATAGATAAATAGTTTTAATATATACCAAGTCTTTAAAGGTGATACCTGTTGTTGTGTGGAATTGTTGCTTTGTTGTTACTCTGGGTTCAAGTAGAGGATTCTTCTTGCATTGGAGTACACTCTTTCTGTTTGCAATGTGATCCTGTTCAGGTGTGCTGTGCTTTTTTTCAGTTAAGCTCTTTGCTGTGTTGTCTGCAACTTCATGGGGAAAAGCATTGCTCTTTCTGCCACAAGAGTTTAAATGCTGAAGCTTCCCTCTTGAAGTAATGAATGTTTCTCAGAAGACTCCAACTACTGGCACACAGCTTTGGCAAACTGGAACTCAGCTTTTGGATCCACAAAAAGAAAAGAATTGTCACTTTCAGCTTCCCCAGAGAGGGAATGGCTTGTCAGATTTTTATTTTCTTTCAGAGAGGACGTTTTGGAAGGTCATTTTGCAGATTTCTCCCTCCTTGAGAGAATCCCAGAGAAGTGCCCCAAGAGAATCCTCAGACAGGCTTAGCGTAACTAGTTTATGAAGAAAGGTAGAACCTATCATGATTGGATTAAGGTCACTTCCACTTACAAAATTAGATCCTGCTCATAGATGAGTTATTCAGTCCATCCCCATTGTCACTCCTTCAATTATAGGTCTGTTTTCTTGCTTCAGTCCATTTCACACCTTGTGACTCCTGGAAAGAAGTAAGTTCAACTCTGATTTACACCTTTGTTTATCAGGTGGTGTACAGGCAGATCCTGTTATAAACTGGAGTTCAGTCAATTAGTTTAGAGTGTAAGTGAGGGGAGGTAAAGCTGAATGTTTGTAAATTTGCTGCCTTATCTGCTGCCTTAACAGGCCTAATGTACCATTAAAGCATGACAGAACTGGCAATGCTCAATTTGTCCTACACCTGCAATTCCAAACTAGGCCTTGCCCTGCATTGTTAAATTGAATTAAGTGGGTTTGAAAATGGTTAATTTTTTGATGATTTGAATTTTGGGCACTTGTAATTGCTGCTTAAGGAGGTGACTTGCTCATCAGCCCAATTGACACAAATGGTAGGGCAAAAAGGTCTTTATGGCTGACCTGAGGAACTTGTATTTGAACTTGTCAATCTTTATAGGGAAAGGATTCATTTAAAATGAACTGAGTCAAACTGGCAGTGTTAAGGCTTGCAGGCAGTTGAGATGAAGCAATGAAAAAAATACTTTGAAGGATGCCTTATTCCCTAAAGAAGGCACTAGGACTTATTAGAAAGTGCATCTACAAGAGAAAAGGAAAAATGAAGAAAGAGAACTATCAGTCCCTTTATAGATATGTAATAAATGTAGGGATTTATTAAACTGGTGGGGAATGGGTGAATTTTTTTTGAGAACCAAATTACCATTGTGTATATTGAGAATCCCTATCATATATGTGGAGGGATTGTGTAAATCCTATGATTACGTCAGACAAGTCTCAGCAAAGCATGAGAAAGTCCCGGAAAATGCAAAAGCATGTTGTGACTATAAAGAAAAGGTTCCCTTGCCTGCCATTACCTCTCAGCAAGGTGATAAAAAGGAGAAATTTTTATGAGGTGGCTAATGAGAAAGTTTTGATCAGATTTGGACAGATGACAGCCAACTACAAACATGGATGAAGAAAAATGAAAGTAATCCCCCAGTTGCTTTTGTCCAGCTTGCCTCCTGTTGCATGCTTCAAGAGACACAGTCCACAAAGTGGGAGATACTGCTGTCACTACCTCTGACACAAGACCGACATAAGGCCCAGACTGAACACAGATGAAGAACTTTGTTGTAGAGCAGGAGAGTCTATATCTAGAGGGAAGCACATTTCTATGGCAGTTTGCTGTAGTGTCAGTATTTGTGTTCTCAAGCAAAAGACAGGTCATCTTTCATCTTACAGTATTCCCACTGAGGTACTGCCATGCAGAAAGATGGCTGGTGAAAGAGTAGAGAGACTGAGTGTGTAGTGTAGATGTTACCAAATGGTGGAAATACACCCTGTGAAGATCTCAAGGAGATGATGTGTCTATTTTTGAAATTGCATTGTGACACACATCATTTTTTTTAAATTTTAAAAAACAGAAGAAAGTAAAACCCATTTTAAACAATGAGTTTTATTAATGGATGGGAAATAGTTTTAAAATGAAACATATGTAAATAAAAAAATAAATGAAATACATACTGATGCCAATACTATCTGTTATAGCAAATCAAAGTAAATTTTATCTATAAAGAATATTTAAAAATTACATTGTGTTAGTCAAAGTGCTGCACATATGTAAGGACAAAGGCAAGGAAAGGGACAAAAAACTTACAAACTATATGATAATTAACATAGACACATTAAGATAAAAAAACACAAGTATAAAAAACATGCATCTCGACAGACTCAAAAGCTAATTTAAAAAGGTGTGTTTTATGTCTACATTTAAAAACAGTAACAGAAGGAACTGCTCTAATATTGAAGGGTAAGCTGTTCCACAGTCTTGGGGCAGCAAATGCAAAGGCACAATCCCTTTTATGATTTAACTGAGATTGAGGGACACCTAATAAGAACTGACATGATGACCATGATGACCTGGGGCCTCATGCATAACACAGTGCATAGAATTCACACTAAAACATGGCGTATGGACAAAAGCGGAAATGTGTGTACGCACAAAAACATCCAGATGCAAAAATCTGTGCATACGCCAACTTCCACGTTCAACCGCTACATAAATCCCGGTCAGCGTGAAAAGTAACGCACATGCGTGCTGCCACTCCCCAACTCCTCCCAGAATTATGCTTCTTTGAATATGCAAATCAATATAAATAGCCCTTAAGATCAGCGTTCTGTGAAAAGGCAATGGCAAAAGCATGGGGGAAAATAAAACAATTTCAGTGAATACCAAGTGGAGGCAAGGAAAAAAATTACTATTTGTTGGTTTAAACAGTGGTATAAACAACAAAAGGAAGTTGATTGAGTGACATAGAGTGTCGGAGAAACTCGAAAGCTCAAGTTCACAAAGTCACACAGTGTCCGAAATAAAAAAGAAGTTGTCAGATATCAAAGTCGCCGTGACAAGGCGAGTCATAGCCCACCGTCTTAGTGTCATATGAAAGCTTGTTAGGGTACAGAGAAAAGAAAAAAAATAGGGACACAGTGGGAAAAATGCTTGAAATGTCAACTTTAATCTCGAAATTTCCACTTTAAGCACATAGTTAATTTTGTCATTAAAGTAGAACATCATAAACTTCATCTTAAAATCGTTTAATTTACTAGTTTCTCAAGCACCATTGTAACTAAAGTAGCACGTTAAATGCTTTGTTTTGTATGTGTTCTTCTATGTCCTCTATGTGTGTGAATCACTACGTGGTTCTTAAACGAGCTTTCTCTTGCTGCGACAGGACACAGAATCCATTTGTGATATTACAGCTCTCTGAATAATTAAAATACTGAGATGTATACTTGATATAATTTTCATGATGATAGAAGTTAAAGCATGTTATTAAACATTGGAACACGGTGGGGCAGTGATAGTGACGAGCTGACGCCCCGTCCAGAGCTTGTTCCTGCCTCCCGACCTTCGATGAAATAATTTATTGCAGTAGTACTGTATCTTTCAAACGTACTAACCCCCAATTCCTGCCCTTCCTTTTCTTTCTCCAAGTAACCAATCACCACACAATCAGCTCTGTAATAGATGTTAAGCCTTCTGTAAGTTTAGTACACCGATTCTTCAAAACTTTTAAGGCACATTGAATTATCTTCGTAGTACATTTTTAATTGTTCTATCCATTTATCCTTGCAGAGACGCGCCAGCCCCAGCAAGAATACAGCGCGAAGCAGGAACAATGTCTGAACGGGGTACCAGTTCCTGTCTAGTGCTGCGACACTGTGTCCGCACATGTTTAATTATTAACAATATGTAGATTATTTAAATGATGTTAACATTTTATCTGTATAATGTAATAAACATTTTTTGCTGCATTTCATCTTAAAAATGATATTGTCATCATATGTAAATATGCACTTTATAAAGTGGCTCAGGTTGTGCAATATTATAACTGTATCGCAAGTTTACAATAAGGTAATTGTACTTTAAATTGTACTTAAAAGTACAAACAGTTCTAATAAGGAGCACTTGATGGACTGATTGATTGTATTTATAGTTCTTGGGATGAAACTTTTTCTGAACTGCAAGGTCCGTACAGGAAAGGCTCTGAAACATTTGCCGTATGGGACCTGTTCAAATGGACAGCATGGCTGAGGCAGTGTGTGCTAGATGCTGTATACAGATAATTATCTTTCCGATCAGCTGCTGTAGAGCTGTGATTCCATACTCAGATACAGTGATATAAATATTCCGAGTGGTGCAGTGAGAGTTATATGGAAAAAGATGATCCACTGTGGCAACCCCTAACGGGAGCTGCTGAAAGAAGAAGAAGAAGAAGGTGCAGTGAGAGTAATAACGCTAAAGCAGCTATGGTATTTGGAATAGTTTGGCCATTCTGTGGACCATTATATTGTTACAGGTTAATTACAATCTGATGCCTTAAAGTAATAAACAATATGGCGTTAATTTCAGTGTATATGATAAAACCGCATCTGGACTGTGGATCAAAAAAAGAAAGGGAAACCACACAGGAACAGTAGCACCGCTTTGATGTTTGGTACCGCCAGTTTGCAAAACCAAACAGAGAACTTATGTACACCAAGGATTTAGTTGACGTGAAAATGTGCGTAGCTTTACGTCAAGTTTAGTTTTTATTATTAGGCGTACACAACATTTTTGTGTTTATGGACCATTTATACATGAGGCTCCTGGTGTTTGAGTGGGGCAGAGAAAGTCAACCACATAATGTGGACCCAAGCTATTTAAAGTTCTAAAAACAATAATCAGAAGTTTAAAATGAATCTTAAAATAAACTGAGAGCCAGTGAAGATAAACTAAAACCAGAGTGATGTTACT
Organism: Polypterus bichir lapradei; assembly: GCA_026402145.1. NCBI lineage: Eukaryota > Metazoa > Chordata > Cladistia > Polypteriformes > Polypteridae > Polypterus > Polypterus bichir. The sequence goes on from JANRMT010062836.1 coordinate 16,219,745, forward strand.
TCTTTTATTTCTGCCAGTCAACAATGTTGCTGCAGCACTATGTGCCAGATGCAAACATAGCAAAGAGAATTGGCTGATACCCATACTGTATATAAAAAATGACAATAATATAAATTTAAAAGAATTAATCACTTTCTCTAAATCCGTAAATCCCAATATTGTCTTCACCTTAGAGATTATTCTAAGCTGGAAAAAACTACCAGATCAAAAATCGTCCCCACACATGTAATTCTAATAAGTTGGGTTTGCAGTTAGGGTAATTCCAAAGGATGGAGGGAATGGCAAGCTCCCAAGGCACCAGTGAAAAGATCTCAGAAATAAACTTTAAGCAGGAGACATGACAGACTCAAGTACAAGGTGATCACATGAATGATTTTCCAAAACCAAAATGTGAGACTAGAATGAAATCAAAAGAACCAAACCTGAATTTAGAAAATAGTCAGTCATTAAAGAGAAACATACTAATACTTTTTATTTGTTTTGAAATACATAGTATCGTACACCACAGAACACATGACACTAACATATTGAGTGTTGCATGTGTGACGTCACAGAGCACAACTTTTGGAAGCCACGAAAGACTGTTGTGCCATATCAACAGTGTCTCAAATGAGCGTTATCTGCGAAAACAAAATAGCACTGCAGTAAATAGGAAACAAGATATTAAGAAATGCATCATTGCTCCCAAGATAATAAACCAAAAAAGTAATAATATGTTCAAAATATCTGAAATTAAAAAAAAAACCAGTAACTCTGTTTCTTCAGTTAAGGAAAAATAACAAAAAAAAAACAAAAAAAAAAACAAATAACACCAAATCATAACACTAGTGAGAACATGCTGATAATGAGAAAAGCAAAGAGACTGGGAAAAATGCAGTCTATCAGTCTCTGTTCTTGTATTTGATAAAAACTGGACAATAAATTAAGACTTGATACGTCCATAATGTGCTTGTTCTGTTTTTGGTAGATTATGCAAAAATTGTCTCCTTTGAAGGTTACTACTTGTTCAGCTCACACTACAAATACTGATGCTGATTCTAAAGCCATGTATTGCAGTGTTGTCAGCTAATAAGTACCACCCAAGAAAGGGGACACATTTATTTAAGATACTGCTGGCTTTTAGTTTCAGGAGTAACCAAATATTTTCTAAATTTTGAGTAAAAACCACTATCTAACTTTACTATTAATTTCCATTGAAACAGTATCTGAAAGAATTAAAATTGCATAACCTTTTATGCAGAAACACAAATACTGCCACCTAACTGTAGTAAATAAGATAATATATTGATAATATTGGGGAAACAATTACTGGTACAAAGCATGCAACTGAATGCATTGTACCGTATGTGTCATATTAAAAAAAATGAAAGTAGAAAAGTAAATGGAATTGCAAATGACTAAGCTCATCTTTCATAATGAAATTATTATTTAATGTAGTGAGGTATTGGAGGTGTAATTTTGGAAAAGCTGTCGCTTCTTCCAGAATTTATAGTTGTGATGTGATTACTATTGCGTACTGACTGACTGACGCTGTGAGCTGCACTCTTTGTTAGGAGGGGTCAAGTTGACTTAAAGCAAATTAATTTTTCCATGCTGACATTCACTTCATTGCTCACACACAACACATTCATTTATACAGTGCTCAGAACACAAGAATATATACATTTAGGCATGGTGCAAGGTGAAACAGGAATAAAGCACACCCAGCAGCAGTAAGATAGCTTGTAGAAGGTATTTAGTATATCACTAGCTGATTACCCAGTGGCTTCGCTCACTGAGTGCAAGGGAAAAAAATAAAATGTAGTATTTATAAAATAAGTTATTAAGTAGTAAAACATTTTGATAAAAGAATTTGAAGAACATATAAGGAGTGTATAAATTATTAAACAGTAAACCATTTCCATAAGAGAATTTGAATGATATATAAGAAGTGTATAAATTATTAAACAGTAAAACATTAACATTTAAGAAGTAAATATACATTGAGTACTACTTCAGTGGTTTTGGGTAAACTACCTGCTTGACAACCTTGCATTACGTTCCTGTGATTTAAGAGAAAAATTATTCTGAGAGATGTGGACGCTGCCCTTCCGTGCTTAACGGGCAGAAGGTCCAAACAATTCCCAAGTCCAATACTTTACATGAGGAGGTCGGTACATATTCTTAGATGTAAACCCTCTATCTTCTTAAAAGAATTCATCACAAAAGCAACCTTGAATGTTGCAGGGTTTTAGTGACACGAACTCAACTTAAGGGACAGTAAGTAGCCATGCACCGCAATTTACCAAGAGAGTCACGCTTCAATGGCACCGATTACACTCATTCACAAAGATTTCCACTGTCCAAGGAGCCGACGGGGCACCTGAAGTGTCACAAATAGTGTGAAAAGAGAGGATGCTGCCTCAAACTGCAAAGCTGTCGACCTGGCAGAGCAGCCCGACATTTCGTGCCTTCCAGTGTCCACTTTGTTGTCATGACCCCTCGCCGCTGAAGGCGGTCTTCTACAGCTCGGTGCAGTTAAAAAGTAGAACAACGCAAAGCTGTTTTCTTCATCTCTTCTACTATCAAGTACTGCCAATTAAAAAAAAAGTTAGAATGTGCCAGTTTCCGCGACAGTCACTTGGACGAATAAATAAAACTTCTCTGTCAGAACACGCCTGGCGGCGGACGGCTCAGCACTGGAGTCCAGACAGGAGGGCTGGGAGAGGGCGATGCGGGGCGCACTTCTATGGGATAGATCAGCATGTTTATGTTTACTTCTTTTCAATATCAGTAAAATAACTCTCATACAAATAATAACAATTCATAAAGACGATATAAAAATGGCATCCACAAACAAAGTGATTAGTTCCTGTATTATAATATGTTCTGTGGTCATACGTAATTTCCGTTACGTGTGGTCATACGCAATTTCAGTTTCAAACGCGAAAATATTTGATATATTGTGACAGATAGAGGGCAATATCGCTCCCTTGAACCCCTGTCCAAGACTCCAGACACCAGGAAAAAGTCCAATAGTTGACTTTATTCTCACAATACAGTGCACAAAGCACCCTCTCCTCCACAATACTCATACAAACCAAAAATGACTACAATAAATCAATCCTCCACTCCCAGACACGTTGTCACCCTTCCACCCAGCTCAGCTCACCGTCTGGGAGCTGTCACAGTCCTTTTAAAGTCCCTGACCTGGAAGTGTTGCAATCCCCAGTTCATGTGATCGTTATCACTTCCGGGTCAGTTAAAAAGTCCTTTTCTTCATCCCGGAAGCACGTCACTTCTGTTGTCGTTCTGCCTTTGATGCACTTCCAGGTTATAGGGCATAAATGACTCTCTATGCCTCCCTGCAGCATTCTCTGTTGGCCCCTGGGGTATCCAGCAGGTTTGTAAGGGAAAACTCCATAGTCCATGATTCCCTACTGGCATCCGGGGCACCTCCATGCTGCAGAGAGAGCTCCATCTGGCGGCCTGGGGGTATTGGCCGTGATGACAAGCCGGCCATAGACCACAATATATAGATTGATACGAAGGTACCAGACATACTTTAATACGTATTGTGTAGGATGATGTGCATGGGACAGCATCCACACCAGGATGTAGCAAGGTTTTTTACCTGGACAGGATGCCAGTCCTTTGGAGGCACAAGAAAGAAGGCGAGGATTGTCCTGTCTCAGCCTGGGGACAGGCAGAAAATGCCAGTGTGAAAGTGGGTATGCTGGCATCCCAGCAGTGTTTATACCAAGGAACAACATCCATTCAGGAGACCACAGTGTTGGAAAGACAGGGGAAACAACCTGTCTGGGCTACATGCTCCCTTCGACATGCTAGGTGGCAGCATCCCAGGGCTACGTCATCTGTACAGACACTCGCAAGGCATGCTGGAATCTGTAGTCCCAAAGGGCAGCCTTGTCAGGTTTGTGGGTTCTGCCACATTCTACACAATTCTGTGATCTTAATTTTGTGGGTCTTCTTGTTGACTTGAACGTGCTTCCAATGGGCTATGCCTTAGCACTGGAAGTTCTCCTAGGTCTAAGATAAAAGAAGCCGTTCAACCTCATCTCAGTGAGTTGGAAAAGAAAGAAAGAAAGGGTTTTTGAGTTGAACTTTATTAATCAATAATCAACAAATCACTTACAAAAACAAAGCAATTTCTAATTCATATTTTAAATAAAAAAAATCAACTCATTCTCAGACCATTTTTCCACATTTGCAGCCATTATTATTGTAAATACACTCTGGTTTTCACAAGGCCATGAAATATTCTTATCATGTCATATTGCCTATTTGACTTTCTCTTTTCTTGATTTATAAATATCCAGTTTGTCTTGTCCAATGAAGAAATTCCCAATCAGATGTTCATCCTGATTATTCTTAGTTCCAGTAACTCCATGAATAAATGCATAATCATTAAATGGAAAGTTAAAAACACTACAAACAAAAGTCAAGTCAAGTTGGGGAGCATGCACTGATACAGTGCATTGTCGCACCCACTACACAATGAAACAACTCGGGTTCCTGGTTTGCAGCCCCCCATACAGACACACGGTCCAGTCCCACCCTCCGGAAATGACCCTCTATCTTCTGCAGCCAGGTGTTACGTGGACGACCCCTTGGCCTGGTCCAGCCACTCGGGTCCCCAACAATGAGAATCTTACGAGCTGGATCACCCAGCATGGCCGTAGTTTCCATAAGGTAATGTACCTTATTCAGGACTCCATGAACAACTGCTCATTCGGCACAAAGTCAAACCAACGGTACCCAAGGATTTTCCGGAGAGACACAGTACCAAAGGAGTCCAGTCTTCGTCTTAGGTCACTGGATAGCATCCATGTCTCGCAACCATATAGCAATACAGGAAGCACCAGGACTCTAAAGTCTTGGACCTTCGTCCTTTTGCATAGGTATCCGGAGCGCCACACACCCCTTTCCAGCGACCTCATGACCACCCATGCTCTCCCAATCTGTCTACTGACTTCATAGGAAGAGTCACCAGAGACATGAATGTCACTGCCAAGGTAAGTAAACCTCTCAACAAGGTTGACACTCTCTCTGCAGACAGACACACTACTGATGGCTGTGCCCAAGAGGTCATTAAAGGCCTGGATCTTGGTTTTTATCCAGGACACTCGCAAGCCCAGACAATCAAACTCCTCGCTGTCTCTCAAGCGCCCCGATCAGAGCCTCCATTGACTCCACAAAGATCCCAGCACCGTCAGCAAAGTCAAGATCCATTAATCTTTCTTCACCAACAGATGCCCCACAGCTGCTGGACACCATGACCTTGCCCAACACCAAATCCATACAAGCATTGAACATTGACCATAGTGACTCCCCCCAAATCTGCTCCTCCTCTGGTGTTGTGCTCAGTAGTTTCTGGTGATGTGCCAGCACACAAATTCTGTAGCGTTTCTTCTCCACAGTACCATCTAAAGAAGTCTTTCTATGCAGTAGACGGTATGCATACATGACTTCAGTATCCTCAGGTTTCAAGATAGCCAGTAGCACAGTCACATTAGGAAAGCTTTCATTGGACTCAGGTTCATCTCTGCTAGCAGGGAAGCCAACCCCCACCCCCAATAAGAGATTATACTTCAGCTGGGAAGTTGACATAAATGTTTTGAAAGAAAGAAAGAAAAAAAAAGCCTTTGTAAGGTGATAATTGTAATAAACCTTGAATTTGTACCAGGGACTTGTGTCAGTGTGGTTGTGTCTGGAGTTTGTAGTGTTGTAACACCCCCTACTGGTCACACTGTCATGCTCCTTGATATGTAGAGAAGAGCCAAGCAAAATGACACCTTTTATTGGCTAACTAAAAAGATTACAATATGCAAGCTTTCGAGGCAACTCAGGCCCCTTCTTCAGGCAAGATGTAATACAGAAACTGAAGTTTCCTGTGTTTATATCCACACACTAGGACAAGAAACAACAATGGTAAATCTTTAAAGGAAAAATCTTAAATGTAAAAAATTAATAGGTTCACTCAGGCTAAGATTAATTTAACAAGAGAGAGAAAAACGATGTATGGTCAAGAGATTTTTGGATAAGATAACTGTCCAACAAAGTCCTTTGAAGTCTGTGATGAGTTTTTCAAAACAATATGGGTCTGTAGACAGGTTATCTGTGTCAGTCTGAGAGATGCAAACAGTCCTCATACCTGGCCATAAAACTCTTGTCTCTATTCAAGCCATGCTGTAATGTATTAAATTTTAGCATGAGCTTAACTTCCCATTCTTTTCTCTCTTGCTGTGTTTTGAAGTTGCCCATAAGCACTGTGACTTTAAAGTCCCTCTCACAGTGTCCATGGCTGTTAAAGTGGGCCGCTACAGGAACATCTGTGTTGCCATGTTTAATGTTGAATCTGTGCAAATTCATTCTCTGACGGAGTGTTTGTCCAGTTTCTCCCACATAGAGTGCAGTGTCAGGACATTTCATGCAGAGAATTAGGTAGACAACATTGGATGATCTGCAGGAAAATGATCCCTTTATGTGATGTTCAAGTCGGCAGTGTGGTATAACTATACGGTCTGTATTGTAGATGTGGGCACACGTTTTACATCTTTTCTGTAGGCAGGGAGATGTGCCATTTGCTGTCATTTCATTTAGGGAGCTTCGGACAATAAGTTGCTGAAGGTTTGGTGGTTGTCTGTATGCCAGGAGGGGAGGTTCAGGAAATACATTTTTCAGTGTTTGGTCGCTGTTTAGCATTGGCTGAAGTTCTTTTATAATTTTTCGAAGTGTTTCAAGATGTGGGTTGTAGGTGACAACAAGGGGGATGCGGTTCTTGTTGTCTTTGTTTTTATATTCCAGAAGGTTGTCTCTGGGTATGGCAGTAGCTCTTCTTATTTGAGTGTCTGTTGTTTTAGGGGTATAACCTTGTTTGATGAAACATATCTCCTTGATATGGAGAGACCAGACATACTTACTTAACTACCCAGTACAACTCATGCATTGATTGAAATGGACAGACCAGACATATTTGCCTACTTAACCAGTAAAACTCTTACATACACATATGGATGTAAGTATATAACTATAGTACAATTTGTACAGAATTAGTAATCAGGTACATAAATGGAATAAATTCCATGTTTGAATAATTTCCTTCCATTATAGTTCAGATGTCTCAGCTTAGAAATCATTAACAGCATGAATCCAGCTACATTGCGAACTGCATATTCAAAGACACTGAAAGCTGAGGGAAAGTGCATTCAAGGCAAAAAACACGTTCAGAAAAATAACCTGGAATAACCCGCCCAGTCATGTTTTTGAAATGGACACCATGCTGTCATTTAGTAAATAGCTACCGTACTGTTTGTCAGACACATTAGTTATTAGCTAACAAAGCAAGCCTGACAGACTGAGATTTACTGTACCCATAAATCTCTTTGGAATGGTAGTAATTATATCTTGTTTGGTATATAAAATAATGTATTATTTTCTTGTTTGTAAACTTGCACCTGTTCTTATAAACTAGATGCCAAACAATAGCTATACTAGAAGAACATTTAATGTAACTGTGTAAGTAAACAACAATTTAATAACTGATACCTTTAACCATCACAGAATAAATATCTGAAATCTTGTACTGCACTTCCTGAAATGACTGGCAGTGGCTGCAGGGCACTCTAGACTGCCTTGAATTATTCATTATTTATAAGAGCACAAAATTAACCGCCACTGACAACAGGTCTTGCCTTTCACCTTTTAAACAATAGACACTGTATAAGGATTTTAAGCAATTAGTTAAATTAGTTTTAATTTAATGTTCTTTTTCTAGTGACAAAAACAAAATCAGTGTTCTACATTTGACAGGAAGAAAATGAACTTAGAAGAAGACAGCAGGAAAGAAGTTGATTATTAGGGCAAAAACAATTATTGTATTTAAAGAGCATTTACCATCGTAAAGGTGAAGCTTTATAAAGGAGTACCAAGAACTTCATATGCTTATTTAAAATAAATTGGCAGCACTTTACAGATGACAAATTAGGTTCATAAACAATACTGAAAGGTTGACCATTTGCATGCAACCCTTACTGAACCTGCTTAAGTGATTCAATATAGACTTATAGGGGTTAAGCCTCTCGTGGTGATATTAGATCCAAGGCAGGAACCAACCCTAGATAGGGTGTCATTGCATTTTCGGACACACTCATGCATACACCTGTATAAAGGACCAATGTAATATACTGATTGTTTGTTTAAGATGTAAGAGGGAAAATAGAAATGACTCAAACAGAAAAGCAAAGTAAGTTATGTAAGTTATTCACTTATACATCTGTGAAAATGCTGCTGTTTTCAATCAGTAATATCTCCAGAGTGTTTTAATTCTATTTAAAATCAGGGTAGTTAAGAGTCACCACTTAATGTAACATATCTGACTTGGATATGTAGGAGAAAATACTGAATAACAGGAGAATACCCATTTAGACATGGCTGAAAACTCCACAGAGACGGTGGACTATCTGTTAACCTGTGATCCAGCAATGCAACTTCCTGTGTCACTGTACTCTATGGATGATACACAGTCAATGCAAATTTACCGTATATACTTGCGTATAAGTCTGGTCTTGAAACCTGAAAAATCGATCATAAAATCAGACCCCCACTTATATGCACGTTCAAAAATACATTTAATTTTTTTTTTTTTACATCTTTTTGGTTCCTCCAATCTTGCACCAGTTTCTCAGACACATCGAATTTTGTTGCAGCAGTGCAGTTACCAATTTCTTTCGCCACTTCCACAACTTTAAATTTAAAACCAGCTTCATATTTTCTTCTGATTGAACGTTCCACTGTAGATAATCAATGCTCTTATGATAAAGGTGTATGTGAGACACAAAAAACACAAAACAGTGCAAATGTCGCTTCAGAATAGTTTGGGTATTACCGTGTGGACAAGTAGGCACAATATGGCGCTCCATGGTTACTCTCTCAGGTGGGCGTTAGCATATCACAATCTCTTGGACCAATAGCGTGAGTTTTCATTCAACTTATACAACCGATATTATAAAATACTGGAAATTATACGGTAAAATCAAGCCCTGACTTATCCACAGAAGAACTTAAACGCGAGTATATACAGTACTTCTTATGATTTTAATGAATCATACCAATTTATACTATAAAACAGTTGATTGGCCTATATTTTAGAAATCCTGCAACATAACATCAACATTACGAAAAAAGTTACTTTTTTTTTAAACTGGGGGAATTGTCATCATGAATGCATTGTGCCTTAAAGTGCCTCTGTAGCACAATTTCACTGATTTACACTTGGCCACTGACTGTTACCACAGTGCAAATTTAGTTATTAAATCATAAACAAATCATAATGTATCCCATTGTAAGGGAAGTTTTCTGTGTGTTATCTTTAACTTACAATGACTTTGCTCATGCCCCGTGGTGGGCTGGCACCCTGCCCTGTGTTGGCTGGGATTGGCTCCAGCAGACCCCCGTGACCCTGTAGTTAGAATATAGTGGGTTGGATAATGGATGGATGGACTTTGCTCATAATATCAAAGAGATGATAAGATTATATAATATTTATCACTTTCATTAACTATAGTTTCTACATAAGTAGTACCTATTCAATGATAGGATGTTTAAAACTGTGAAATAATTTTAAGTATTTGTTATGCACATTTTTTCAGTCTTCATCAATCCAAGATCTTCTATATTTGTTAGCATTTACCATTATGAACTGAGCTGTTAATATGCAGTGCTCCCTCAGATCTGTTGTAATTAAGGAGGTTCATTGAAAACAATACAAATCTTATCTGTTATTAAAAAAAACATTTCCTTACACTCACCCACTCCACAACAAATGTGGGTATGGAGAATCACTTTTTTGTTTTAAAGTTCTCCCTGCATTGGCAGATAATAGTAAATTAAAAATTAACATAGTATTCTCAAGCCAGCTTAATCCAATTCATGGTCACGAGAGGCCAGCTAACTTTCAGGAAATAATTAACATATCACCAATCCATCACATATTCTACTGCCTAACTGGGATCAAAGACAGTGATTACATCATCCATCCTCCACCACAATGTTCTCATGGTTGACACATAAGTTACAAAACTTTGTTCTTGTCCTACAGAACTTTCTTTACATTCAGCAGCTCTCAACAATATCAGTCAGTGCATAACCTGCATAAACAATCAGACACCTAAGATTTCTACACATCAGGCTTCTTACTAATGCAGGTCCATTGTTGCTCCTGTGGAACTCCCTAGCAATGCCTCTCCATCTCCCGCATGGTACTAAAAATCTATTATTTATGTATTTAAAATTTTTAAATGTTCAGGCCAATGAACAAATGCCCTTTATTTACCATCTATCTACTGAACAAGTTTTGTCCATTAAAAGGTCACTAGTAGACAAAGTTCATCCTTGTAGTATAAACCCATCTTAGAGAACACACGCATACTCATTCAAAATTTTAGAGTCACTTATCAACCTCAACTTTTCAATCTGGAAGGAAATTGCAGAACTTGTGAAAAAACCATACACACAGGAGATTCATTAGGCTCTACATAGTGTCACACACGTGCAAGTAGGAGATAGCTAAAGGGCTTAAGTAATGGTAATACCACATCTGACTAGAGGGTGGCAGGGTGCACTGACTGTCTTTCTCAGTTCCCTGCACAGCTTTCCCAGAGAAATCCTGTCAGGTTCCGGCGCCTTCAAAGACCTCACTTCCGGTTCCGGCTCCTTCAATGATGTCACTTCTGGTCCAGACGACATCACTTCTGGTTCTGGCCCCTTAGATAATGTCACTTCGGTTCCGGACCCTTAGATGACGTCCCTTCCTATATGGGCCTTTAAAGCCACCATCTTACCACCAAGGAATTAGTTCTGTTTTGGACTCAGTCTTGTGAACAATTCTGTTATTTTCAAAAGCCTTTTGCAGCCAGGGATATTATACGGGTGGCTGCCCCAAACCTTTTCATGATGTCTGGTCTGTGTTTATATCACAATAGACAGTGACTAAGTTTGGAAATTAAACATATGTCCCTGGAAGTGTGAGGCAGAAGCACTAACTGCTAAGCAACCATGCTAACCTCTTTAATTATTCCCCTGTAATATCTGAAATGATTTTTTTTATGTTCACCTTTATTTCAGTGTACTCTGTCAAGTGAAAGAAAATAATGTATCCTTTGAAGAAAAAAAGATTATCTAGACAGGATATTTAAAACTGCGGCTTCTTATCATTGTCACATAACTCTAAATAAGCATCTGATAAACATAAGATAAACAAGTCACATCTACCAAAAAAAGTCAAGGACCAAGGGCATTATTTCTTTGAGGCACAGATGAAGATCTGTTAGGGAGTTAGCAAATGACAGAGTCAAGAAAGCAGACATGCAACTTTCCCAAGATGGATTTCTTACAAATTGCTTCTGAATTGGTCAAATAGTGTAGCTGATAGGAAATTGTGTCTAGCCAGAGGAAATCAATGCAAGAGAATGAAATGGCTCTCAGAATTGAAACAGTAGAGAAGCTTTACTGCCTGGGCTATGGCTATTTACTGATAAGTCAGACAGAGAGGTTTTGAACAAAGATCATCAAAAGATAGAGATGAAATGTGACAAGGAAGTGGTTTACCGATCACAACAGAAGGAGTAAAGCCAAACAATTCCCTCAAAATGTTTCTAGCATGAAGGCTTGATTTTGTTTTATTTTATGTGAACTTAAATGAATCAGAAAGACACTAAAAACAGGTGTTGGTCTTGTGGGTCTGGATTAAATATTAGCCATAGAAAAAGAGCCTTGTACAAGGAAAATAAGTAACTTGTACACAAAACATAAGTAAAATGAGTTATATTGTAACTGCAGCAAAATATTGCATTTACTTATTTATATTTTGGTTCTTTATTTACTTGTCTAAACTAAAATGTGAAAAAAATGTAAATGCTTTGTTTTTCTGTAGTATTTATTGTGTTATGACCTTATGTGTATGGTATATGTTTTGATATAGTCTCTTGAGATTTATTAGATGCTGTGTCATTGTGCCATTGTTGGCCTGTGCTTCTGAATCGGTAGCATTCATTGTACAATTAAAATGAATTGAATTATGTTAAAATGTATCACTGATATTAGAATCTTTAAGGACCTTAAAGCTAAACAATATTACTTTCTGTAAGCATAAACTATATACAGTATGTGTAAGTAGGTTTGATCTACTTGGGTGGCAATCTCTACACAGCACATTCCCATTTGGCTACTCAGAAGCAAACTCAGTGCCACACCCAATGCAGTATGCACAACACTTTGTTTTAGGTAGATCAAGCCAAAGGAGAACCCTGTTGGCTTTAATGACTCATTGAGCTTCTAACTAGGCAGGAGCCTCTTTTGAACATTAGACTCGTTCCATCTGATCCCTGCTACACATGTATTATATCCATGTGTACTGCAATTCATGGACTTTTAAAGCTTCTTTTGCTATTGTGATCGAGTGAGGTATCACAAGTCCCTACCTGGTCCTCCTCAATAACTTCAAAAAAATATAGATGCAAAAGTGCCAGTGCTCAATAGCAGTGAAAGTGAATCCACACAATAATATCCAAATAGTAGCCTCCCTCCGTTGATCCCATGACTTATATTAGGGAGACCGGAAGGGGGGAAGGGTCAGGTACCCTCACTGAGCATCATCCCTGGGCTGAGAAAAGAATAGGAGAGGACATGATTAGCGACAGCACCCTTTCTTGACCAAGGTTGGTATCACATTCCTTAGAGGAGCCCTGAAGGTAAGCTACAGACACATGTGTGTGACACTATTTATCCATTTTCTGAAGCCACTTATTTTATGACAGGGTTTGGGGGAAGCTGGAACCTCAGCAGCACCAAGTAAAAGGCGGGAAGCAAACCTGCATAAAATCCCACTCCATCACAGGGCATACTTGTATATACATGTTCAGGCACTCTGAGCTAATATGGAGGTGCCGATGACTGTATCTTTAAGATGTAAGATTAAAGAAGAGTACCTGGAGAAAGCCAATAATGTCACCTTGCGTGAATGTGCAAATTTGTTATGGTCTGTGATACAGTCATGATTCCTACCCATTTTCCTGGAGTTGACTGGCTTAGCACTATCCATGGATCACTTTTTAACTGGAATATTTGTTAAATATACACTGCTTCTGAGCCTGTCTAATAAGAAGAATTTTATTTAATGGTAGGTTAGGATGAATTGTAATATACAGTACATACACGTTTCTGAGACATCAAGTTAAAGACGTTCTAGTTCTGAAGAATCTCTAATATAATGTGTAATTAACATTAATGGGTGACTAAATTTAACAGTTTCCTAAAGAATTTGACTCCGTAGACCACAATATTGTATTAAATTATCTTAGTCAATGGGTGGAATTCTTGGGCAGTGTCTTAAATTGGTTTCAGTCTTATTTAACAGGTAGTAAATTATTTGTTAGTTGTGGTGATTGTAGTTCAGAGATCCATTATATTATACTAGCCATGTGCGCCCAACTACGTTGCGTGTGTTAAAGTTGTCTGTGAAGGGCTCCCTGTTTAAACGCGGCTGCCAGTCGTGAACTGGGCCCTTCGTCACACAGCATTATGATTTTTTATAAGGGAAACAAAATTACAAAAGAAAACCCTTGGATATTGATTCGATAGGAACGGCCTACTCGGAGTCACTGTCCAAATCATAATTATGTGGTGGTGTAGGAGCATTTCTGCTTCTGTCTGTTCACAGTCCGTCTCGTTTTCACGACGCTGTCGTTTCCTTTCACGATCTCTTCTCAACCTTTCTCCAATCTCGCAGGTTGCTTTGTGGCAATCCAAAGAGTAAGGCAATATACACAGAGCAATGGTTATAAAAGGGGGACACATAGGTATCCAGGCTCTTTAAAGCATAAATAGGGATCACTTCACTGACATGTGAGCAAGCCACGGTACAACTGTGAGACGCGCAGCACTCGCCGGCTACAACGTAACAATAATAATTTCTGGAATGTGCTGTCACGTTGTCATTCATTTTACCCACTGTCTTTCTTTTATTCATATGTTACGTAGGCACGTACCTTTTATCTTCGGCAATCTCATTCTCTAACCAGGCCTCAGCAGCTAACCAGCGTAACACTGTCCACCACCCCTTTCATTATTCCGGCACATTGTTGACATCCGTGAGTAACAACAATGTACTAAACTGGAAGGTGGTCTACGCATGCGTGGAATTCGCGGAAAAACAAAGATCAAGATCTAAATGAAGATCTCTTTAGTTAATTTAAAGCACAACAATTTGTTTAGTTTGAATGTCTGTGTTTTGAGGTGTGACTGGCGTACTACAGTCTTCAGTAGTATAAGCCTGGAGGAGATTCTTAATGCAATGCCTATGTTTTAGCTGTCTCTCTATTGCCATCTAGTGCTTCTTCTAATTCATTCGCGGACAAACAAAGATCAAGATCCAAATGAAGATTATATATAGAGATATGGCATGCCACATGGATTTATTCTGCTCCCTCTGCTATTTTCAATCTATATGCTTCCATTAGGCTGGATTATCACAAAACACTAGGTGAACTACCACACCTATGTGGATGGCACACAGCTTTACCAATCTATGACCCTAATGCTTTAGACCTGATGCCTGTTCATATTACAATAAACAAAACACCAACAATAAACTGAAAGAGACCATAACAAAAAGGTTTTTTTTTTAGGCCAGGGCAACCAGATATGAAGACTTTGGTCCAGATAGGCTTATGATAGGAGAAGATTGTGGCCCATCTAAGACTTTCTAGAGCCAAATTCTGGGTTCCAGAGAAGAAACACAAGAAAAGCTTGAATCAGAGAAGAGAAGGTGACAGTTGGTCACTCAGTTTTTCTCAAAGAAAGGTCAGTTTATTAACATTCATACATTCTCCATAAGTGTCCATCCATCCCAACAACCAAAATATCAAAAAATCTAATTAGAAGCCATTTTGAATTAGCCAATCAGGTATATGTTTATTATTTAACTTGCCATTCACCGCAGCTCCGCCCCCGTAGTAGTGAAACAGGACAAATCAATAAACAAAAAGATATCGCTAGCGAAGCGGAGGCAAGTTATGCTCAAAAACACAGAGGTAGACTGACTCCCCACTCCTGATGTCACGTCCCCCCACCCCCATGCTCGTAGCCTCTGTCTCCTGCAAGCGAATTATGATTCTTAGTGTGATGAGAGAAGTTGCAAAATAAACCGGAATGTTCAAGCAAATTATAGAAAAAAACCTGATCTAAATCCATTAAGTAGTTCTCTCGTGAAAAGCGGACAGACAGACAGACAGACAGACAGACGTTGGATTTTATATACAGAGAGATAATCCAGAAGGACTGAGCTGTATCACAGTTTCTGTTGCTAATGATTTTACTGGCAGACAGCTTCAAATAAGATTATTTGTGAGTTAATGATGTTCATGCACCTCACTAAATCAGTTCTACCATGGTTCATGCAACTCCAGTAACTCTTTGGCATTAGCTGGCATTCTATTCTATTGTCAATTTTGGAATCATGGTATACCAGACACACAGCAGCAGATCTATTTTTGAACATCAGTTCCACCATCAGTATTTTCAAAATTTTTACTGTTGAATTTTTTATTTTTATTAGTAAAAATTACAGTCACACCCTTTCACAATGAAGTTTGGGGCAGTTTTTTTTCCTATCTCAATTTCTCGCTTTTTTCATCTACATGTTTATTCAGGTAATTCTAAACACTTCTCCAGTATCCTAAAGCTGCCATTCTACATTTGATCCTGTTGACTGTTTAATGCTGGACATTCTCATTAATGAAATGGAAAATAACCTGTCATAATTCAGATTTTCCTGATATTATTGTATCAGTTTAAAATCCCCCTCAGTGTCAGTAATGGATATTTACTGTAGCTACCTAAATCAACATGTGTCACACAATTAGTCCCTGTATTATGTGACTGCGTTTCACTCATAATACCTAATCCAATGAGGCATAATTAAAAATATTCAGGCAACCTATAATTTGCTACAGATGTAAAGGAGAAAAAAAAACATTTAGTTTAAATCCTGGCTGTTACTTATTGACTGCTGACTCCAATTGTAGCACTCGACCAGCACCCTGCACTAAAAACTTATCAAATTTTGGTCTGCACAAGCTGTCAGCTTTGCACCAGCTGCATTTTTTAAGTTAATCACATCCTATACAACTTCTAGTCTTCTTCAAATTTGTGCTCTGTATTTGTTTGTTACCTTAGTACTTTCTCAACACATTTTACAGAATTTAAATTGCTCTGAAAACATCTGCTAAGTAAAACTTTTAATGAGAACTAACCATTTACAGATCATTACAATACAACATTTAGTATTCGGTTAGTTCTTTTTTTCTTAATCCAAACACAGGCACCATCTTATTCAATTAAGTCACAGTATAACAATTTATATGAGACAGATTGTCTTCTGGACTCAAAAAGTAAAAGCCACGTAGCTGGGGAAAAATAATATTTTGATTGCATTTAGCTAGTTTAAGCAGTCATGGGTGATTATATCTGGGTTCATATGATCAACAATGCACATACTGTATGCACATATTTCTTTTTGCTCACATCACTTCCTGCTCACAGAGAAAGGTGTTTTTCACTGCAACTTACATTTGAAGGCAGCAGTATTGATGCAACATTGTCAAAGTGCTTCATGCTTTTCAGATGCACTGTGAGTAAAAAAGAAAAAATACTTAATAATGATGTGGAAAAGTGTGGTGCAAGAGAGCATTATGGTTCAGGAATTGAATGGCTTGAACTACATTCTGGTTACTTTCAGGTCTTCCAAACTCCATCAGCTCTCTGGTACTGACCCTTAATGTTATTGTCAGGTCATCATTACATGTCTTGATTGGCACCTACTGGATACCATTTGCAAATACTGCATCCCGTTTTGATTTCTGCACTGACTTGACCAGAAGATTCATTGCTGCTAAGAACAAATTCACCAAGATGGTACATCCAGTGATGATGCCAATCTCCAGCTGCTGCCAATCAGTAGTAATGTTATTGTAAGAGATGCAGACTGTAAAACTGCTGAAGCAACTGGAATTTCCACAGAGCACAGTAATTCTTACATAGTACCTCTATCAGCTTATGAGGCACTGTCCTATAAGCATTTGTCAGATCAAGCTATAAAACCACCAAATCTCTTTGCATCCGTGATCTTTGAGATGACATGGTATATTCAAAGCAGCCTTGTACTCCTGGGACGGATCCTTTCTGTTACCTATATTTTTGTTACTTAGTTGGTCAATCTTTTTGCTAAAATTCCAAAGAAGACCTTCCCCTCTAGTTTCAGCAGTGATAGGGTTCAAAATTGGTTTAAACTAGTATAGTTTTCTTCTTTGGGGATGAAGCAGCCCTCTGCAATGAACCAGCTTTCTGGAAGATACAGTAATTCTTCCTCCAGAAAGCCTAACAACCACCATAGGCACCTTTACAGCCTGTTGCAGCCCTTATATAGTTGTAAGGGATCCTATTAGATGCCAGTGCAGATCTTACCTGTATAAAAAAGTGTGTACAAACAATTCCTTAACCCTAGTCTTGATATATTCAAATATTTACTTGATTTAATTTTTTAATATTAAACCTTGTTTTTTGGCTAATTTGACAATCCTAGTAAGTATGGTACAAAATGAGAGCTATACCAGCCTAATCTTCAAATGGGGCAGTGGGGAGGGGGCCCAAGATAAACATCATTTCATGGGGCCCAAAACCTCTAGCTGGAGGTTTTGCTTGGAATTTGTACTTCTACCAAAATATATATATTTTACAATTAAAATACTGTATATCTAGTATAAGTGAAATGGTGGCATATTGGGCGATATTTCCACTTCAAGTATTCAGTGTCCCAAGTTGGAATCCCAAATCCAGTTGTTGTCCATGCAGAATTTAGAAGTGCTCCGTATGTGTACAATGGATTTCCTTTGGGTACTGTGGTTTTCCTACACCAAGCTGGTTAGCCTGATTTCTGATTCTAAATTGACCCTGTGTAAGTGCAATTATGAGTGTAAGTAAGTGGTGAGTTAGCCGTGAGATTGATTGCTGTCCTGTCCATTGCTAGATCCTGAATTGCATGTAAGGTTGCTGAGGTGAGGTTGCCAACAGTTAAAATTAACTGTTTTTTCTCTATTATTAATAATGTATTTGTTTTTCATAGTGAGAATCCACAGTGTTAAGTTTAAATTGTTGATCAGCAGATAAGCTTGTTACAGTGGTTGACTAGCTGATGTATTCTGCCATTTTATCCATTTATGCAGTTATACATTGTTGATACTGAGCTCCGAAAAGAAACGACCCTGATACCATCTGTTCCATTAATGAGAAATTCTTCCCTGATAGTTATAAATGCTCATACATACCAATATCATCCTTTGACAACATGGTTTTAGTCTTATTTTTATGGCTCAATGCTTTCATGTATTTCTAAAGAAGGCATTGTACTTTGATGACACACACCAATGTTGGTTAGCCATAAGAAGTCATGTGGCAAGACTCTATACTCACCAGCCACTTTATTAGGTACACCTGTTCAACTGCTTATTTGCGTAAATACCTAGTCACATGGTAGCAATTCAATGCATTTAGGCATGTAGACATTGTCAAGACGACCTGTTGATGTTGAAACCGAGCATCACAATGCTGAAGAAAGGTGATTTAAGTGACTTTGATCGTGGCATGGTTGTTGGTGCTGGTCTGACTATTTCAGAAACTGCTGATCAATATCAGTTTTCATGCACAACCATCTCTAGGGTTAACGGAGATGATCCGAAAAAGGGAAAATATCCAGTGAGTAGCAGTTGTCTCGGTGAAAATGCCTTGTTGATGCCAGAGGTCAGAAGAGAATGGACAGACTGGTTCGAACTGATAGGCAACAGCGACTCAAATAAGCATTCATTACAACTGAGGTATGCAGAAGAGAATCTTTGAATACACAACACATTGAACCTTGAAGTAGATGGGCTACAGCAGCAGGAGACCTCACCGGGTGCCACTCTTGTCATCTAAAAACAGGCAATTGAGGGTACAATTCGCAAGGGCTCACCAAATTTGAAGATTTAGCTTTAAGTAACGGGACTTGCTGTTACCCACCCATGTTCCTTTTAGAGCAGAGGTGTCAAACTCAGCACCCACAAGATGGATCCATTCTTGGACTTTTTCACAGTGACAGGTTTCATCAATATTCAACACATGTTACATACTGCCTGGGATGACTGTCAGTTTTCAAAAAAAGACCCCCTTTTTCATGTGTTTCATATATTAATCAAATCCTTGTATAATTTAGCTGGATTACATTTACAGCTGGCATTTAATTGCATCTCCAGTATCCACTCATGTTTGTCAGTGCAGTACAGCATACAGCAGCAACTAACCTGCAGTTAGAATGGAAACTGATATGCCAAACTGCCATAAAGAACTTTAGTGTTTTAGTTTAATGCCGATGGGAGAAGCACATGAAAGAAATGGTATGTTGACTTTGATGCTGCTACTAAGTTCACTTTTATATAGCCGCACAAGTGTCAGGGTTGGCCAGTATCCACATGTTACATGACTGATGCCATCACCCTACATGCTTCCTTTGTCTTCTCTACTAATTTGATTTGTTGTATGTGCATAGAAAGTGCATTTTTGTTTTCACTAGTGTTAAATGTGATTGCTATCCATTTCTGACCAAATTACTATGTATAAACCAAAAACAGAAAAAGAAATTACTAAAGTAAATTGGGAAAAAACAGAAAAAACAAAAATGAACTAATTTACATTAGTAGAAAGTGACAATCAAATTAGTTTAAAATTTTAAATAAATAAATAAAACACAAATACCTCAATTAATAAGCTAAATAGAATCAAGTAATGCTCATTTCTTTTACTAGAAAAATGAAATATTTCTGTCACATGGTGGAGATTATTAACCCTTGTAACATTTTTATGGTAACTAAAACTGTCTTGGACTGGTTATTAAACACAAGGTCCACAGCATATGACTATCTACTTTTATGGGGAGCAGTTTGAAGGGTTTGCAGAGGAACAGTGTCCGTGGCGCCGCATATTTGTTTCTTCCTAAAATCAAGAAGGCCACCATCTAGGAAGAATTATCATCCTGGTCAAGCATTTCCCCTCTTCCCATCTCTGTGGTTCATCACAGTATGAAAACACCCGAACTCTTCAGCCTGGACTGGATAGTGAAGATTCACCAATATATCTATGCTGACAGCTGCACTGATGTATTCTGTGGCTCTTGACACCAACATATACTTAACACTTTGTTAAGCATTAGTTATGTGCGAACTCCACGGAGGTCACTTAAAGTTTGAAGAAATCACGGAAGTGTTTGCAAATACTGCCGAACTCAACGAAATGCATTGATGTCAATGGGGATTGACTAACTGAACTAGATTTGACTGGATTATAATGGTGCAATCATCTTCAAAGTGTCCCTGAGGGCTAGAGAAATATCTGCCATCTATAATGGACCGATTACTGTGGCCGAAAAGGTGACCTGAGCTGTGCGACAGCAATAAAAACCACTGCACTAACGTGCCTCGTTGAGATCAAAGAAGAAGAAACACAGTCAGTGATACACAAACGTATATTTCATAAAAACAAAGCAAAAATCATATTTAACAGTCAGAAAAAGTATATAGGTCATTTTATGTTGATTTATGTGAGAAACTATTACTTTGTGTGCTTTTCAGAAAACACAGTTTTTTGGAAAAATATTCAGCCCTGGGAGAAAAGGAAAACCATTACCTCTAAAAGAGTTAAAAGCAGAAAATTCAAAGTGGTGCATCATGACTGAAACCGCCGGCTCATTCTGTTTTTTGAAGTTGTGCTGAAGACTCTCCAGACTGTCTGTGCTGATGATTTACACTTTTTCCTTCTATCAAAAAGATAAAAATATAAATGTAAAAATAAATGTAAATGTAAAAGGCTCTTTCAAGGTTTGCTCTCATTCTCCTCATGGCTAATTACGCATGCTTTGGGCACGTGCCTCCTTGCCTTATATTGGTGTGGAGTTCAAAGATCAACCTGCACATTTGGTGACAAGCAGAGATAATTGAGTATTTATGCTGTATATGTTTCACAAACGTAAATAAAATCTGAGAACCTGCATTATTCACTTGTCTGTTAAGCTGTTTATATCTGCATGCGTTTTCTCTGCTAACTGCGAGTTTATCCCAGTGTTCATATCTGCAGTGTGTCAGCCAGTACACTAACGATACTAACTGTGAGAGTAATCGCGTGTTCTTCATAGTGCCAACCACTGCGTGACCGTGCCTCTGTGAGATTGAAGGAGAAAGAATGTAGTGAGAGATGCACAAGCTTCCTAACAAGTCTGTAATGAAAATGATAAGCATTATATACACAGAGGGTGGTCCCATCCAATGTTGGCTGTTACAGCTCTGGGGGATGTCGTGGTGGCCTCACACTGAAAAAAAATTCTCCTAAACCAGCTGAATTATCAGTAAATATTTTGATGAACAATGGCAAATGCAAATGCAACAAATTCGATGCGAATAACACTTTGGCAAAATTCGCGGATCAACACTATTAAGCATGGATTTTTCTTCAGTTGGTATTTCTACTTGTTATTTTACAACAGTTAATAAATCAAGACAATTCAGTTATGTGATATGCTTTAGCTATCAAAAGAATAATAATAAATGGTTGATGTTTCTTTTGGAAATAGGAGATATGCTTCACAAGATATTAAATACAGCTTGGAAAGATGGAAAACATTCTGGTTTTTTTATGATGATTTGAGCAAACACAGCATCTTAATTTAATAGCTATGGCACAGGACGAATGATCCACATCATAAGGCTGAAATGAAACTAAGAATTCATTTATAGCTAGACATGTACATGTTTCACTAAACAGGAGACAGGCTTAACCTGCTAGCAGTCAACTAATGCAGGGACTTATATAGGGACTAATAATAACATTATAATCAAGACACGATTTCCAGAATCAGGTATCTTTTATAGTCATTTCAACAAACCCATAACAGAAATGAAATTCAGTCCCAGCAATTAAACAGTACACACAATAGCCCCATAAAAAACTTCATAATAAAAAGTAACTAATAAGTAACCACCTTAACCCCATAAACTTTATGATAAAAGTAACACAGATAAACACAGTAAAATAGAATGAAACAACATCAGAAACAGAATAAAACAGAGTGAAATAAACTTAGGCTAAAATAAATACTGTATTATTGCAGCATTTCCTTTAATTAGCAGCAAGTGAAAAAATGGTAGCAGCAGAGTTTAGTTCATGAGACTGCTAAACCTAAAATGCCAAATGTAGTATAAGTCGCACAGATTGTGCAGTCAGATTTAGTGATGTTAATTGTTTAGTGATTTGACTCAGTTCAGTTTATGAAATGGCAGCAATATTTTTGAGTTGGTCCCTTAGCTGTCTTTAGACCAGCATGTGTTTATTATAAAATTTGCTCAAAGACAGTGGAATATGAAAAATGCAGTGCAGGGATGCTAGCTTGTTTTGATTGTAATGTGTCCCACTGTTGTTGCACATTAGCTGTAATGTTCATAGCTCATTCCAGTGCCTCCTGCAGATGCTCAATTGCTGTGAGATCTGCAGGTTCATAAGGCTGTTGCAACAGGATAAATGAACTTGCATGTTCATGGAACCATTCATGAGTTACTAGGTTTGTAGAATAAAGCATTACACTAATTAAAAAAAAAAAAAACATTGCAACTGCACCTTCACATTTTCTGCTGAAAGGAGCAGAACTCATTTTGCTCATTTTGGTCAGTGGCTGTCAATCCCTTTGATGGGCACTGGAATATATCCTGATCAGGAATCAGAACAAGATGGAAACTGCCTCTGGAGTGGGTACACACTCAGTCATACTGGTCTAATTTAGAGTTTCCAGTTACATTGACATTTATGCCTTTGGGCTATTAGGAGGAAACTGGAGTATTCAGAGAAAAAATAATCCAGACGTTAAGTGAATGTTGTAAACTCTACAAACACACTGCAGTGCTAAACATTGTGCCAAAAACATTAAAACTGACACAATTAATTTCTAGGAACCTTGAATATTTTATTTAGCTAACTTTTACAACTTTTTCTATTTTTTTATTTCTCTATCACAAGGTAGTAATGCAGTGTTACACATAATAAGCTATGTAACTGGCAGGAAGATAAGGAGCTCACTGATCAAGAGAAACAGAAGAAAAAATATCAGACAGACTGAAAACCCAGATAAAAAATGGCAGAAATTTGAAAAGTGGACATTTATACAAATATGAGTTGAATTGCATTATTCAAAAGGACTGGGATTACAAATTAGTAGCTAGTAGTAAGTGATTTTAGAAGAGCTCTAGAAAAAGCATTAACTGCCTCTATATGGAACAAATTAACAAGCAACATAATGCAATGTTGTACTGAAGGATTTTACAATCGCAGCTCATTTCTTGATTGAAACCACAAGAACAGAAAACAGATGGAGGTGAATGGCTAGGCATGCCTTTATCCTCTGATCATTTTCTTATGTTATATAATTGCTGTTTTGATTAATGTGACTTGTGTAACATTTTACTGTGGTGATAACAATGAAAGTTAAAGTATAAAATAAAATTAATTTTCAGAATTTATCATGCTATGGATAATAAATTTTAAGTTCAGTAGTTAGAAAAATATACAAAATCCAACAACCTTAACATTCATGTAGTAGAATTTAATACACCAAGTGTAAATGTATGTCTAGCCGGCTTTCTTAGAATTGTCCAGTTTTTGTTCTTCTACTTTCACCACAAAAATGAAGGAAAAAAATGAAGGGAGTAAAGGAAAAAAAACACTTTAATGCTTGCTGAAAAAATGGGCGCCCACATCTAACAGATCATTTTTATTCTAAGATGAACATAAACCACAAGCCCGGCCTGTTTTGAAAAATTTCCAATGTGTTCCACAGATTGGCCAGGAACTACATTTCAAAGATAAACAACTACTGAGTTACTTGTCTGATCTAAATCTACATTTCCTCAGCCACACTGCTTCATTTGCATCTTGTAGTTTCCACAAAGAAAGAAAGAATGAAAGAAAGATTTTGTGAAGTTTATCTTGTTCTTTTCCTTTGCAAATATAAAGATGTCTTTTAGAATTCCCTCTGTTATCCTTTTCTCAATGCTGTACAGACTCTTGCTCTATTTAGTAGTTGCTTGTTATGAATAGCTTTTAATCTGCAAATTAGAAAACTCACTTTTTTAACCCTTTCATGATAGTGCCTTCAATACACATAAAAGAATAAAACACAATGAAAAATATAGATTTAATTACCAGCATGCATTCCATGTGAACCTCTTACTAACCACATGTTGGTGTTACTGAAGGGCTGCCACAGCTTGTGCTCTGTTATGGTAGAGTGGGATGCTCCACTATCCTCACCATGTTACTTTATTTTATTTTTTTTTTGACTTTATTAAAATCACACAACATTCCATATAAATAAATCAATTTTTACAAAAATAGGATTGAAAACAAATCAACCCCACCCTTGAGAAAGACAGCTAGGCCAGCAGTGTAAAATTTAAAGCTAGTAAAAATAAGTAAATAGATGAATTAATAAGTGAATAAAGATAAATGGAAAAAAGGGAGAGAATCTGCTTCCTCAGTGCTTTAAAAGCTTATTCTAAAATGTTATTGATTAGATCCTGCCAGGCTTTGAAAAAGGTCTGCACAGATCCTCTAAGTGCAAATTAAATTTTTTCCAGTTTCAAATAGTATATAACATCAGTTACCCACTGACTTAGAACAGGAGAGTTAGGATTCTTCCAGTTAAACAAGATAAGTCTTCGTGGTAGTAGTGAATTAAAGGCAATTACAGTTTGTTTGTCCTTCTCCACATTAAGCCCATCTGGGAGTACACCAAACACAGCTGTTCGTGGATTAGGATGGATTGTGACACCAAGGCTGTCTGAAAGGCATTTAAAAGTTTTGGTCCAGAATGATGTTAATTTGGTGCAGGCCCAAAATGTGGCCCAATGAGGCTGGAACTTGATTGCAGCGTTTGCAAGTGGGATCTTGCCCTGGAAAAATTTTGGACAATTTGAAGTGAGACAGATGCGCTCAATATATAATTTTGAGTTGAATAATTGTATGCTTTGCACATAATTTTCAGCAGCACTTCCTGGTGTGGCAGAAGTGCTGGTTTCCAGGGCTCTAGGATCCTCTGGGCGCCCCCTGGCGGTGGCCACGGGCCCCAATAGGTTTGAGCTTCCAAGCTCGGTTCCCATGGCCCCCATACTAACCAGTAAAGTCCTTCTCCCGGTCCTTCCAGGCGTCCCGGCTGGGTATGATACCCAGCCATCTGCCACAGTACTCTTGCCCCAGCTGAGACCCTTAGGGAGCAGCGGTCAGTCGCGCGGGGGCAGATCTTCCACGGTGGGTCGCTGATACGCTCCTGTCCAGGTTCTGCTCCTACAAAACGCAATCTATGCCAAGGGGTGGAGCACCACTGGGACATCCAGCGGGCTCGCTCGCACCACCGCCTTCTCAGCCAGGTTCGGGGCTCCCCTCTGCACCCGCAGAGGGTGGCTCATCACGGTACGTGAGCTCCCTGGCTCACGCTTCTTTCTCTAGGATGAGCCGGCTTTCCTCCTCCGGGTCCTCCTTGTCTGGGGTGCCCTGATGGTTTGAGTCTCCCTATGAGAAAGGAAGAGACTCCATGCCGTCTGTGCCCCTGCAGAGCAGCATGAGTCTGACGCTGCCTCTGGGAGTACAGCCCTTAGACCCATGGCACTCATCAGCCGGCATCTTGGCCCTGCCTCCACCACGTGAACAGTCCTCAACATCGCGTCCACTGTCGGAGATGCGGCAACTTAATCACTGGAACTGAATGATACCGGGACCCTTTCACACGCATCTCCATTTCCCTTTACGGCACAGGTATTACCTACCTGCACTGCCACGTCCCGCCAGCCGGAGAATCCAGTGCTGCGCCGCTTAGCCCACTGTCGCAGCATCTTCAGAAGTGCGATCACCTTCTCCTCCAGCTCGTCTATCAACTCATGGAGGACACGTATCACCTGAAGGAGCGACTTGGCGGGCCGAAGGCAATCCTCCGACTCACGCCGAGCTGCAAGCAGAAAAGGAACATCCTTCCTGGCTCCGTCGAGTTCTCCCCTGGCTCGGGATGGACATTCTTTGGTCCTGCCTCTGACCAATCATCGGCAGGAATGCAACACACACCATCCAATCGCTTGGCAGCCTCGGGGAGGGACTTCCGATCCTCCACCATCTCCTTCCTCCGCATTGGGCAGCGAGTCTCCTGTGAGCTCTTCTGCTGCCGCGTCCTCCTCACGTGCAGTGGCTTCTCTTCCCCTGTGTTTTCTGGCGCCGCAGCGTCGCTTCCCAGATTGGCCCGTCTCGGCCATTGACATAGATCTAGAATGTCCTTCCCTGCAACGTATCAACGTCCCGCACGACCGGCCCCCGGTCTGCCACCGGGATAATCTCCCTCCGTGTGGCCATCCGAGATGCCAAGCCGACCAGGAATCCACCATGACAGTGAGCATCGGGGAGTTCACTGCTCTTGTGCCTCACCCTGTCTTCCTTCTGCCAATCAGGTCAGAGATGACACTTCCGTGAACTGGTGGCAGTCCCTGGGTGAGTCACCAATCCACCATGGTGCATGTGCAGGCCACGATATCAAGGCGCATGTATGTGGTGGTCTGCAGTGCCGGGCTACTCACAAAATTATTTGTCACCAAATAAAAAATACACACGTTTATTATCGACAAGGTCCTCAAACACCAATCCCACACACACATAGTGCTCCAGCACCAAGTACCCTTCTATTCCTGGGCCTTTCAATGGTCCTCCTTGGGCTGCCTTTCCTCCTCACTCCCGAGCGCTGCCTTCTTCCAACCGATTCCGGCTCTATGATCATAGGAAGGAGGTTTCCTTTAATCCCCACCCGGGCGTGATCCAGGTGCCCCCGATGAATATCCAGTGGTACTTCCTGGTGTGGCGGAAGTGCCGCAAGAGCACCCGGAAACACTCCGGGTGACCTTGGAATTCAAAGCTCGGTTTCCATGGCTCCCATACTAACCAGGGTGGCTGCCCTCTCGTGGTCCGTGGGAGGTATAGTCCCTCACCCGGTCCTTCCAGGCATCTCGGCTGGGTATGATGCCCAGCCGCTTGTCACAGTGGAAATAACCTTTTTCCCTTTTTTGTACATGTATTATGGAGCTGAGATGCCCTGGGAAAAATAAACAATTAGCTCAACAAATTGGTTCTTTGGAAGACAGAAAACTATGGGCAAACTGGAGAGGCAGTCACTTTAAAAAAACTAATGGGTTGTTTGTATCTTTATTTTGGTGAGCCTCAAAATTGATGTGGTCCATTTGAAAAAGTCAACAGACTCATAAAATTAGCTACAAAAATATGAAAATAAATATTAAATGATGTGATCTGTCACTCAGAAATTAGTAATTTAACTGGTACAGCAAGTAGAATTGCCACCTCAGACAATCAGAACTGAGTTCAAGAGGGATTTTTCACCCTGATTTCCTTTGAAATAAATGACATGTGATTATGATCCAAAGGTCATAGCTTCGGAGTCAATTCCAAAAGTGGCTCCATAGATCTATAAATTGGTTTCACTTTGCATCAATTTACTCTTGTTGGAATAGAACGGAGAAGGCTTTTCGCTCTCTTCAATCACCTCTTATAGTATGAAAAAGTTATCTTGCCGTTGATGTTTACTTTTAACCAATTCTAACAGGCCAAACCTTTTAACAAATGCAATTTTAAATATTTAACCTTGCTTATATGTTTATTTGTGTCATCTGTGTCGCTTTTCCATAACTGGAAATCAGCAATTAACTGGTTAAGCCAGACCTGAACATTTTTAAGTTACTTTGCTCCTAAAAATGGAAAACATTAATTTTTACACACTATATTTAGGTGTTGCTCCCATGCACACTCTGTCATCACCTGGCATTTACCATATTTTGTGTTTTAATTTTAAAAGTATCTGAAATTAATTACTATATACTTCTACAATGTTATTCTTTATGTAATTATGTATTTGTACATCAGCATCCTAAGCCAAACTATTTTCAGACTACCACATAAAAATAAAAGAAAATCCATTATATCTAGGCACTTCCAAATATATTTTCAAAATGGTAGGTACCTGCAGTATTTATACCCAGGGGGGTATGGTAATATTTCTTTATGCAGCAGAAGAGCAAGCTCTATAGTAAACAGAAAACCAGTGATTGTCCTTACATCATCAGCATTAACCTTCATATAATCTTTACAAGTGGATTTACTATCATTTAAGATTAATGCTTTTCACTGTGCACACAGTATCCTGTTTCCGCCAGCTACTGTAAAGGAAGATGTTCCAGAGGGAACAGAGGCAGACTGTTACAGCTGTAACTAGCACTGGGAATCTATGTAACATAGAGAAGAAATATATATGCTTACAAAGTAATCATTATTCTGTTCTACAGTGTTATATAAATGTGCTATTTGAACCACACAGGCACATATTCCTTACTGATTACAATAGTGTGCGTTTGGCAAAGATGATGAAAGCACTTTCAGAGCTTTTCATGTATTGATTGATATGCTTCACAGCATACAGGCTGTATTGAAGCAGAAGATGGTTTCAAGTCAGCATTTGTGTTTCCATCTGAAGCTGCCAGAATCACCCACCCTAAAATGATAAATCTGGTCTGGCATCTGAAATGCAAACTGGCTCCTTTGACAACAGTGGAAACCTGAGATTTACTTTACAGACTTTTCTTTTTAAATGTCTTAACTGAGAACTGAATAGATGTGGGAGATTAAAAAAAATGAAAAGTAAAAGTAAAGCTGTACTTTATTAAAGAAATTATTTCCAAGTGGAAATAAATGTGAAAATGTGCTGTTTCCAAAGAAGAATGTGTTTTCTATGTAAGAAAATCTCTGATGCCCTTCAGTACTGACAAGGGATTAGGACTTATATAAAATTTCCACAGTCCATATTAAGAATTATAGCTCATACATTGTTTAGCAGTTACTGAAAGAATTTTGGAATGTAAATCATGAAGTAAAGCATAAGAATGAAGCACACTGCAAGTCCTAGTATTGGATTGTAAACCCACTGGTATTTTTTTTTATTTCCTATAAAACAGGACAACATAATATCATATTGGTTATCAATGCTTCTTCATAGATCCAAGGTTTAAAGGTTTAAATTTTAGTTAGTGGAGTTTGCATGATCTTCCAATGCTCCTATGTGTTTTATCTCCATATACTCTAAGTTTCTCCCACATCTCAGAGATGGCTGCATGTGGTTAATTCAAACGTCTAGACTAGCAAGGTTGGTACCTTTCTTGCATCCTGTGTTCCTAGAATAAGGTCAGATTCCCAACAATTCTGCACTGACCTGAGCTGAGTCAGAATACAAAGGAATGAATATCCTGCCAATGTTATATAGTATGATAAGAATAAATACACTGGAATACACAAAAAGAGTTGGTGAATATCCCCGTATAATGTACAACAGACAATATGAAAAATGAACCCAAAAGAATCAAAAAAGTTGAAACATTCGACAAGAGATATTGGTTACAATGAAGTTTATATAGCAGAAAATGGTGGCAGGAAATGGTCATGACAGGAAATGATAAAACGGAAGTGACATCATCAGGGATGGCCAGAAGTGACATCATCAGGGATGGCCAGAAGTGATGTCTTTATGGCGGAGCCAGAAGTGACATCATTGGGGATGGCCAGAAGTGACGTCGTTATGGTGGAGCCAGAAGTGACGTCATCAATGGATTGTTGTGCTGGTATTGTGAAATCGTGGCCATTTTAAGAACCCAGAAATATGGTAGGTCAACTATTGTTTTTCTTCTTTATTTCTGTAGATGGAGCAAGAGAGGCATTAGTTCATATAATCAATCCTTTATCTTGCAAAATATCACTTACCTGAGGACTTGCTAGCTGCTTCCTAAGTTTGTGTGTGTGACAATAGATACAAACATACATACTGTAAATACAAGAACACAAAGACAAATAAAGGTTTGGGGATCCATCCTGTAAATTGCAGTGAAACCGAGTAATCACAAGCGACTGTGTCCAAAATGGGACTGAGACAAAAGGGTAGTGGTTGGGTTTTTATAGGCGGTGGAAAGGAAGTGGTCCAGGAGGGAAGAAGCGGAAGTGATGTCAGGAGGTGGGTGTGGTCTAGGAATGAGGAAGCTGGTTAGGACTTAGGTCTTCTTGTCATCTGGTGATCTGTAGAGGAAGGAGACGAGGAGTCAACCCCTAGCTCACCATTTTATGCCCAGATAAGCCCTTTGACTGCCTCCCAAGAGCACATGTGTGACGATACATATTCAGAGTCTCGTGGAAATCAAAATTATTACAATAGCATTTGGCACAAGGGAGAAAACAGCACTGGCCAAGGTGCCTCTGTTATTGGAAAGACTCACTTGTAGTATTTGCATAAATGTTGCACATACTGTAACTAATGAATCCTTATGAAATGTCATTGTCTCTAATTCCTTCAAAGAATCCATTGTTAGACCTTTGTTAAAGAAATTAAATTCAGATCAAAATAACACACAATTTTATTTTATCTTTTCTTTTTAGTAGGTTTTAATAACAATTGTACACCTGACATTATATCCTAAAAGATAGTCTTTGCGGAAAAAAAAAAAAAATTTCTTTCTGCATAGTTGCAGCACAGAAACTGTATTTACTCAGGAGGTAAATTATATTCTAATCTCCACCAGGGCAGCATATGTCCCTATTATTATTTTACACTACTAAACAGGCTTGAGAGTTTAGTTGGACTATCGGCACTGTTCTTAGCTGACTAAATTCCAATAAGTTTCAATAAATGTGCAGTAGTTTGAAGACAGGATTTCTCATTACTGTTCCCATTCTCTTGAAGAAGTGAACAATTCTCTTTCTTTTTTACTTGTTGCCCTTAGGAGATGCATTTAGTAAATACAATATTATCTTTCTAATGCTAATGACAATCAGATTTCTTTGTCATATAACCGTAATAATGCTTCTTCAGTTACTGTACAATTAATTAACTACTTTTTAAATGTAAAATACTGGATGAATGATATTGTGATTAAATTCAGAATGAAACAGTGGGTTTTAACTTTTTAAATAGTAAAACTAAATACCTTTAAATCAAAGCATCTAAATTTTAGCTTAGCTCAATACATATGAAACGTAGGTGTTATTTTTGGCCTAGATTTAACCTTAATTTATCACATTTCTGCACTTGCTAAAATATGCTACCTACAGTTTAGAAATATTAAAAAATGAATAAGTTTACTTAAGCTGCAAGATTTTGAAAAAACTACTCAAAAAGTAGATTAGACTATTGCAATAAGTGATAGATAGTCTACTCTAATCATTCACTTAACTATCCCTACCTCCTACAAAACACAGCATCAAGGATACAAGAATACTTAAAATACTATGCATTTAGTTATAAGAATCTCTGGAATAATGTATCTATTTGAGAAGCTGCATTGAACTTAGCAATTAAATCAAGACTAAAGACTCATTATTTTAGTTTTGTTAGAGTTGCCGCTGAGGATACTTCAAATCATTATCTAATACTGCTTATTAATAAATAATATATTTAATTTTTTAAAAATTTGTCATTACTAAGTCTTTTCCATTTTCTTGTCTTGTCAGTATTTGTGATTGTTTTATGCCAATCATGAATACACAAAGTGGCTCTGCTAAACTGCAGCACAGACTTGATCCCAAACCTTTTGATTTCTTTGCTGGCAAAATGAATTTTGAGCCATCATAAAGATTTTGTTTAAAATGAATCAAGAGAAGCAATTTCAAGAAACTGGTCCAAAAATAGTTTACTACAACCGGTCCTGGAGGGCTGCAGAGTTTCATTCTAACCTTTTTCTTAATTATTGACCTGTTTTTGCTGCTAACTAACTTCTTTTGAATTAATTTTAATTGACTTGCTCTTGAAGAGTCAGACCAGCTAAATTGTTTCTTTTTCCTTAATTAGCTGCCAAACAATAATAAGATACAAAATGAGCCGAAACATGACCTTCAAACTTTGTCCGTCATACAATATTTGAAAATAAAGAAAGATGAAGGTCTCAGGAATGCTGATCTACTCAGGTCCACAAAACATTTTAACAGTGCTCTTAGAAGAGAAAAATCAACAATTTTGGAAATGTATGCTACTGCACAGTGAGAGCAGCAACAAGCCATGGAATTAAAGAATGGGTTTAATTTACAACAAGACTCAACGCCTAATTAAGCAACTCGGAGTGACACTTAGAGTTTGATGCCCTGACTGAGTTGGTTTTCCGTTAGCTCATTTACTTCACTGTTTTTGTGCCATTTAAAGAAAGAAATGCAATTTAGAGGAAAGATGAAGAAATTCAGGGGGTAAATCTTAAAAGAGCAAGTCAATTAAAATTAATTCACAAGAAGTTAAAACAAAGAAGCAAAAACAGGTTACTAATTTAGAAAAAGGTCAGAATGAAAACCTGCAGCCACTGTGGTCCTCCAGGACCTGAGTTAGGGACCCCTGTACTAGAATACTAAAGTACTGCTGTCAAAAATACTTGCACTGAGTTTCATAGCAGAGAATTAGCAACTAGCAGCTTATCAGAAAAATTCTGAGATTCAAAAAATGACAATGTGACACATTTAAAATTATTATACATTTCTCAAACTAAAATAATTCAGAACATACAAATTGTCATGTTTGTTAAAAATAAACCTTAAAAAATATTTACAATAAATAAAGGGAAAAATATGTGTAAGATTTTTCCAGCGAGATACCTAAGATTTACTCATTCTTTGCAGGTGGTTCTTGGTATGCATTGAAGCAGATGTGTCGTTATCTTTAAAATGCACCTTTAAAATACTTAAAAGTATTTATAGCTTGTATATTGCATCATGTTTCTCTAATGTTTCAAAATTACATTTTCTGCATATCTAGTATTTTTTCATATTTTATTTTTAATTATTTTATAGGATAAATTGAATCAAATCGATTAAAGGTAGAAAGAACACAAGTATCATAGCACAATAAATGGGTTTGGAACGGGTGTACTTTGTGAAAGAGATTATCATGTAGAAGTGATGGTCATCAAAGAACTCTCTAAAAGCTGGTCCAACACTGGGCTCTCTTGCTTTCCAATACTGCAGTAAGGCTATTTTTCAAGGACTAAAAAGGCCTCTTAACCAGTGGTGGAAATATTAGTCTAAATTGTAACAAGTTAGTGATTGGAAATAGTCACATTGGCACATAATAATACACCAAATAGAAAGATTTCTAAGAGTGTCTGCTTTCTCACCTGTGTGTATGTTAATATAATCTAACAATGTTACATTATTGTGCAATAAATGCCATATAGAATCTTAGCTACTGTCTTTGTAAGTTCTTTTTATTTACATCTGATTTAATGTTCATCTAGTTCTTCGCTTCGCTGATGTTGCCCTTTTTCATTGCCTTATAAATATATTAGAAATTAACTTGCCAGACTCATGTAAGAATAAAGAATATATTCCAGGAATTCCATAAATGAATAATGCATTTTTGTTTGTGCTTTAATAGTGGAAAAAAACATGACTGACATAAACTCCTATTTGAAAACACAAACTTTATTAAGTAGACGTAAAAGAGAGGCTTTCATACAGACAGCAGAATTTACATTCTAACATAGTTCTCAATGCATGTCACCAGGATAATTGCCTAAAATTATTTTAAGTAGCTGTAACATGTACATTATATTTGACAAGCAATCAATATATAAAACATTTTGGCACTAAAAGTTTGAATTGTGGAGGGCATTTTTATCAAATGATTGCCAAGAGAACTGATTTTTTTACCACCTACGTTATTGGTTTAGTCTTTCTCTTGAATCACTTTTTTGACTTTTGAGCAGAATAAAATCAGAACAAAATGTATACAAGCAACTCCAAACAGAGATGAAGTAATTGGGAGCTAAATATTGTTATTCATTCTGGGGATTGCTGTATTCTACTTTATCATTTTCTTTATGTGATCATAATGATTATACTGTTTAAATCAATTGGTCATTTTCTGAGGTTGTGGGGGTCTGCGGATCTCATCCCAGCTAGCAATATGCGCAAAGCAGGAACAAACCCTAAGGAGAGTGCCAGTCCATTGCAGGGTGAACATACATACACACACACCCAAACACCACAGTAGGGCCAATTTAGTATCACCAATTTACTTATCCTGTGTGATATTAGCGCTTTATTGGTCCCGACCCGACACAGACTGACACCAGAGCCACGGGCAAAATAAACAAAAAGCCTTTATTTTCTTCAGCCGTGGGACACGTCTTCCCCATGTCCCACTGGCCCTATAAAGTCCCAAAACACAAATAAAACACCCCAAATCACACTCTTCTTTCCTCCACTCCTCCCAGGGCAGCTTCGTCCTCCTCCTCCTGACTCTGGTTCCCTGAGTAGTGGCTGCAGGCTCCCTCTATAGCCCACCAGAAGTGCTTCAGGTGGTAATTAACCTCAATTAGGCTGCACTTCCGGGTGTGGCTGCATTGCTGCCCACACAGGCTGAGGAAGCCTTGCAGCTCCCCTTGGCAGTGGCCACAGAGCCTAACCAGAATGAGCTCCGGTGTTCCATATTACCGGCCCTGATACAACCTAGGGGGGCTGCCACCAAGTGGACGTAGCGTTCATCCCATAGCTGCTCCCCTGGATCCAGTGCCGAAGGGGTGTCCCGGCCGGGCATGGGCCCCAGCCGTCCTCCCCACCTGCATGTCTTTAGATTGTGAGAAGAAACAAGAGAGACACGGGGAGAACATGCAAACTCCATTCAGGGATGCAAACCCTGGTCTCCTTACTGTGAGGCAGCAGTGCTACCACTTTGTCACCATGCCGCCCGACTGATTAAATGATTAGTCGAAATGGGTCATCTTGATTTAGTTTCTTTGACTTTTGGTTCTCTATATAAAGGCAGAGATTATAAAATAATAGTGTTACACTTCCTAATTTGTTAATTATTTATTTGTAAAAAAGATGTTTGGCTGGGTAAAATACATAAATAGCATATTTTTATAAGAAAATAAGTAGCGTAAGCCTTAAAAAATGCATACATTTTTTATTCAGCAGACTCAAACTCTATTAAAAGGATATTTTAATTTTAAGACATGCCAGAAAGGTCAACAGTCCTCAAGGGATTCAGAGCAGAAGGAAGTAATATTTCCATTATTTTTAGACTTCAGATTAAATGTGTAAAAGTTCTTACCTTAATTGATAATTAAAAGATGTATTATTATCAACTAACCATAGCTGACTCTATGGCTTGGTTCAGTTTTTGTGTGCGGAAAGCAACTGTATGGCACCCTAAAAATCCTAACAGGATCCAATGCACCACACAAGCTTCTGTGCTTAGTGACACATTCATGTGTCTGAATTAGTTCTCACTGTTAATCTTATGATCTAGTCACACCTGTTTAAAATGTCTTGCTCAGAGAAATTTGTCAACTCATCCCTGCATCTGTTTATAAGCAGTTCTGAAAGGAGAAATAATGGGATATGTCAACATCCTGCATGAACTGTGCCTGTTTGGGAAGTATAGGTCATGACCTGCTAACTGCCTTTTCACACCTCTTTAAAAAAGGTTGTCTGCATTATGAATGCAAGTTTTTTTACTAGGCTTTTATGCAGATTATATATGACTTCTTAAAATATATTAATATTTTAACCAATATTTAAGCTATTTTGGTTTAGGTATAGTATGTACGTTATCCTTGTGAGTGTGCATTTCTTCCTGCCACATCCAAAATACATAAGTTTATAGATGTAAGATTTGTTGGTGATTTTAAATTGGTCATGAATGAGTAAGAGTTGCATTAGATGGGCTGATACTGGTTCCCATCTACACTCTTTAAAATACAGGTGGTTCTTTAGAGCGATACCATAGGAGAACTGTTTTTGGCTCCCAAAAGACCCATTCAGATGAAGGTTCTCGAAAGAACTATGAAGGATGATATGCAGGGGTAGGTGTTCCGGCTAGGAAGAAGGGTGGGTCCTTAACCAGACAGGAGGCCAGCCCTATGCCACTCCAAGAAATGGGGCAAAGAAAATCCTATCTTACCCAGAAGATAGGCAGCGGATGCTGATGCCAGAATGAATACACTGGTGTCCCAGCTGGGTTAGATCCAGGAACAATCCAGGCCCATACTGTATAACAGAAGGACTGGGGAGGACATTAAATCCAAATGCATTTCCTCCGTCAAGACCTTAGGTCATAACCTTGCTGGTTTAAAATTCCACATGGACTCCTGCAGGGCATGCTGGAACCTGTAATGCCTTGATGCAGCCCTGTGGTGTTCTGTGGGGGCTGCCAGGTGGAGCTGAAGGGGTCAACAATCCCTATACAGTGGGACATCCAATTAACCTGAAAATACTTTCATCGGGCTATGCCCTAGCACTGGAAGTACTTCCAGATCTAAGATAAAAGAGACCACTCTACATTATCCAGACGAGTCGGGTGGAATTGGACAAATCTGGGAGGTGGAAAGGAGAAGAAAAGGAAGAAAAAAAGTGAAGAGAATTGTGTTTATTGTGCTATTGTAAACTTTGTGGAAGGTAGATGTAAAAAAAAATGTTTTATTTAAGCAAGACTTGTGTCTGTGGGTTGTGTCTGGAGCTTGGGGCTCTCTGGTGCCCCTAACAGTTCACAGAACCTTTTTTTATTTAGATCCATAATAGGCTCCATACATTAAAACAACCATGAGTAGATTGTAACAGATTTGTGAAATAACAATGGCTTCTGATTTCAAAAGGACTCTTGCTGCATATGTCCAGTAACACAGGCTAAATCCAGATTTTCTGAATCTGTTAGTGTCCTGCAGCCTTCCATATATTAAAGACTAGCAAAATACCCGCGCTTCGCAG
>JANRMT010062836.1:16257095-16349259 GCA_026402145.1 Polypterus bichir lapradei
AGCCGCATGTAGACGGAGCTGGAGCATTTCTGTGGGAATGGAGTGAATAAACTGTGTGGGCCCTGCAGTATCGTACTTTGCCTTCAGTGTGCCATTACACTGCAGCTCAATCACCTCCATCTGAATCTGCACAGGTGCAGTTTCCACATCGACGGCAAATGGGTTGCGAAACAACTCAAAATTCTTTTTTTGTTCTTCAAAGTCACCAAAGCGCCGTGCGAACTCAGTGCGCTCAGTTTATCAGCAAAGTGCGTATTTGGGAACACCGTTGTGCCAACTTGGTTCAACATTACTTGGCAACAGGGAAAGTGGGGCAAGTTGCACTTGTGCATTTGTGTCTCCCATAAAAGCAGCTTCACTTGAAATCACTTTGTGATTGTGCACAGGTAAAAACGTCTGCTGAAGTGTCAGATTCTTCTTTAACTCTTCTGCTTTCTGTATCTTCTGCATTGTATTCAGGTCTTTCAGGTTATCCTGATGTTTTGTCTCATAGTGCCGTCTTAGATTAAATTCTATAATTACAGCCACATTAGCTCAACAAATGAGACACATGGGTTTACCGGCAATGTCAGTAAACATATACAAAGCCTCCCATCGGTTTTTAAAGGCTCTATTTTCAGAATCATCTTTTCTCTTCGGCATCGTGTGGGCTAGCTTCGCAATAATTTGCAGCATCATAAGCTAGACTTGATTAACGCGGTAAGTGTTCGGCAAGGCAGCTGAAGCACTGCATTATGGGATCTGTAGTCTATTGTGTTACCAGCGCTTCATATCCCCGGACCATTAATAACAATAATATATAAAATGATCTCGCGGGCCGGATATAATTACACGCCGGGCCGGATGTGGCCCGCGGGCCTTGAGTTTGACACATATGGACTAAATACAACTTGAAAATATATATTTTTTCGAATGTGATCGTGCAATTCAGATCGAGTTGACGCACACCGACGCATCGAGCCCGCGTGGTATTTGTGGTTTCAATAAGTCAACCTCCCCTCGCTCTTACTTTTTTACCGTTCATCTAATGAATACACTGAGTATGGCTTTACCAAAACAATCATTGATGGCGAATAGTCTTTTCAAATGAAATTTGCCTCTGATTAGTCCCAGCAACGCGCTTTCTTTCGACTCTTACATTTTTGTAGCTGTGATGTGTGCATGAATGTAATCGATGCAGCAGGAAATCATGTACTGACAAAAGTTCCCCTTTGCTTGGAATTGAAAGAGTGATTAAATGCGTTATTTTTTTAACGCGTAATGGAGTACATGCATCGAAGCTTCTCAGCTGTGCTTGTGCTAAGAAAAGGAAATATTTTAAAAATAACGTAACATTATTGGGAAAGTAATAGTTTTGTGACCGTTATGAGTGTTGCTGTCATCAAGGATTTGATCATCATTATTTCTTGCAAATAGGTTCGTATTTGGAGGATGTGTTTATGTAATGTTAGCTAAGACCCAGCACTTTAAAGTTTCTTGCTACAGCAATTTTAACTCCGTTACAAAGTGATCCAAAGTGTCGTTTATACCTCATGTCTTCTCAGTAAACTTGTATCTCGCAAAAACTGTCATTTGCCGTAGGCATGACAAACGGCAGCGGGAGTGTGTCTATAAACTTAATATAAACTTACCTGCCCAACTTTTGTAAGGAAGCTGTAAGGAATGAGACTGCCAAATTTCAGCCTTCTACCTACACGGGAACTTGGAGAATTAGTGATGAGTCAGTGAGTGAGTGAGTGAGTGAGTGAGTGAGTCAGTCAGTCAGTCAGTCAGTCAGTCAGTCAGTCAGTCAGTGAGGGCTTTGCCTTTTATTAGTATAGATTTTGGATTCTTTCCACATATTTGGAAGGTTTTCAAAGCAAAAAGAACCAACCTCATAGGCAAAGAACCCTTCCCAGAATTAAATGGTTCTATAAGGAACCACACAACCCAGTAAAGAACTATATAGTACCATTAAAGAACCAATATTTTTAAGAATGTAATTTCTAATGCTATTAAGATGTGTCCACCCTCTATGACCCTGCGATAGTATTCCCTTTAATTAACTGCAATCCCATCCAGAACCGACTTGTTCTTTGTGCCTTTTAGTGAATAAAGATGCTTTAGAAAACAGGAGGACAAATCGTAAGTATCCTTTATTTTCATATACAGAACCTTTTCTTCCCCACGGAATTTGTGCACATCCCATTGTTTAACTGTTTATGTAGCTTGTTTGCAATCAGAACACATCAAGACTAAGTGACTTGCTAAGGATTCCAATTTGGGAGAGACAGGAAGTGAACTGGCATCTTTTTGGTGTTAGGGCCAGTTCCTTATTCACTGTTCAATACCATTACCAGGTAACATAATAGTCTGAATTTATAAGATATGATGAAAGATTTCAGCACTGAGTCTTCAATCACACACGTACCTGAGGTATAATATAGCATCTGTTGGCGTCCAAATATGAAAATTGTGCAAACTAAGGCACACTTAGAGTACAACATAATGAAAAGACTCAAAGCAAATTGTTTGCTTAATACAATAGGCTACCTGACATAACACCATCAATAAAAAACATTATGCAAACAATATGCATACAGCATGCATGTGAAAAATAATGTTGCTCATGACAACACAGCGTTCTCAACATCAAAGTAACAAATGTACATATTTTTAAATGTAATTTAATTAATGCATGATTGTAGGGTATTGTAAATGCTTTTTTAAAGATCCTTTCAAAGTCCTTTTAAACATGCCTGTTACAAATGGCTAATGTTTAAATTTACGGTTTAGTAAAACAGAGTTTGAGCATGCTGCTGTTTCCACAAGGCTCATTTATCAAAAATAATGGAGCAGAAACAAAGCTTGGCATTTGTATTTCAATACCATACTCTGTTATTGTGAGCATTAATGAAAAGGTGTGTAGTTCAGCTAACAACGCTAAGGTGAAAGGATTTGCATTCTATTGTCAAGTCATTAAGACTCAGCTGAAAAAAGAAAAGAAAAATCTCTTTTGTTGACCTCCTTTGTAAGAACAGCAAGCTATCTGCTGTCAGCTTTAAACTTATTACATTGTACCTCCAGTGAATAAGTGGCTGAATGAATGTGTGTTCTCACTGTGAAATTCATATGAAGGATGGTTATCTATCACAGCTGTGTTGGATAAAATTACAGTTCTGACAAGCTCTGGAGTAAGTGTTGACATATATAACTGTCAACTGCAGTGCTGCTGCTAATAATGAAGCTGTTTCAATGATACCACAAAATCACCATTGTTATGCTAGTCACAAGAGCATTACACTATAGCCCACGTGACCAAGTTGTTTCTTCCAGAAAAAGCTTACAAAAACTACACTCCTTGATAGATATTTAATATATACACATACAGTATATACTATATATATATATATATATAATACTGCATATATATATAATACTGCATATATAAATAACGTGTATTAAGCATAGTGCTAATATGTACAATATATGTAGAAGTAAAGTGAAAGAAGTCATGTCCAAATATAAAATGACTAATTATTATGTATGGTACACAAAAGACAATATAAAAATGTTATACTAATATGCAGTTCCGTGCACATTTCTAAGAACAAAAAAAGGAATATTTCCTTTTCCTGCACATTAACTTTATATTAACTTTGAATTTCAAATGAGTGTATGTGGAGGCGGAATCATAGTTATTCAAGCAGAGAGCTGATCAAGGTTAATGAGGAATGAAGCGTTACAATTTGTTTCACCTCTGTTAATCAGATTTCTGAAGTAGAAACCCTGACAACATGCTTCAGTAAACTTGAAAGATAAATTGACAAGCTATGGAGTTTGAAAGTTGACTAATATGTTTTCATATTTGAGACTGATGAGTCACTGAGGATGTTGGTGTCTTTTGTACACATAAATAATTCACCAGGATCTATAAGTCTCATATGAGTCCCAAGTTGCTACTCTGAAGACTAACCTGAATTGAAAGTTTTAAATTGGTAGTAGTGGAGACTAATGAGTCAGTCAATTTAATTCAGGCGGATAATCTGAGAAGGTTTTAAGTAAGAGGCAGTGTGGAAGCTTTTTTTTGGCATTGGTAAAGATGAGCTCAGTCTGTGAATCAAGTATCTTTTGTATTCAATTTTGTTTTTAAACCAATCAGCTTTACTACACTTCAAAGAATCCTTGAGGGCACTTTCTCAGAGAGAAATTTAGAATGGAAAGCAATGTATAAATAATATTATTACTTTTGACAGATAGGCTATCTATTTCCTAGCGTAGTAAGCAAGTGTCTCCAGATAAGAAATGGTTAGGAATTTTAAGCCATGTTCTGAAATTATGTTTTTAAACACAGCTTTATAAAAGTCAGGCTGGTATTTCTTCATGTACTTGTCACTGATAAAAGATGAACTCACAGTACTCTGTGCTGATTATAATTACATTGCTTCCAGTCTCCAGTTTCCAGTGTGTGAGGTAATTTAGCAAGAATTGCTCACAAAATATTCCCATACACTTCAGCTTTAAAAGTCCCTTGGTAAAGGTATTATTTTTGTAAGCATCAAAGAGCTTTGAAAACAATAAACATTTTTGTTCTTGTAATACCTGTCACATAAAAACAATGTGTGGCACATGAAATATGCCCTATAGTATTTTAGTAAAATGCAGAAAAATAGGAGCAGTAATTCTAGTAAGTGCTACCTTCAGAATAGGATTAAAAATTGAAGGACATAACAGATAAAGCATCTAAAATCAATAGTTAAATTCTGAGTATTCAGTCCTCTGTTTATTTATTTTCTTGCCCTATTCATTCCACTAAAATAACGCACAAGCTTATCCTAGTGGCAGTCAGTACAAGACAAGAACGTGTTCTTGACAGATAGACACACTGGTACAATTTAGAACCAAAAATGAAATTAAAATGTTTATCTCGTGACAATCTAAGGAAACTGTTCTACATGGAACAAACCTATAGAGGAGCAGAAAGACTGTATAAGCACAAACAGTGACCATACTGGGATGTGAACCCAAACACTTCCGAGCTGTAAAACAACAGTGCGAAACACTGAGTTACATCATACATGAGAACAAGTCTAAAGCTAAATGAGCCAGTAAACATTTAATTTAAACAAAGCTATACATGTGAAGGGCACTTTCTTAAAATTCCAGTACAGAATCCACTATTATAAATACAGAAATATACAACACAAAAACAAAGCATCAATGGAAAATTATTATTCAATTTTTCTTTGTCAAAACCAAAGACACAGTAATACAGTTCACGCTGATGTGATAAAATAAAGAATATTTATTCTCACAAGGCACTTCTTCTCTCCAATAATCAGTCACAATAATAATACACAATCACTATACTACACAATTTTTCCTCCTCTCTACCTCCACTGAGTGTTGCCTGCTGCCACCCAACTCTGACTCCCCGATGTCAGACCTAGGAATGCTTCCAGTGTCACACTGTGTGCTTTGGGGAGCACTTGTGACATGCTCATTCAGGGTTGTCTTCCTCTACATGCCCATTCCAAGCCATTTGTCACGTGTACTGACAAAACTTAGTGTGCTTGTCAGTCAACAGAAGATGTATGCAACCAACATTATAACCTACTAATGCAAGTTTTAAATAAGACAGATAAATAGAATGTTTAACAGACCCAAAAGATATTAGTACTCCTTCCATCCTTCTGCATCTTTTTTTTCTACATTTTATCCTTGTAAATTGTCCTTTACATTTGTCTGTTTGTTTGTTACCTTAGCTATATAGCATTTCATAATATATCATAATTGTCCATCAATCCGATGATGGTGCTGTCCATCCATTTGTCGATTTCTGTCAATCCCCCTCCTGTGTGTATGGTGGTGGGAGAGTAGTCCGATTTGGAAAAGGCTGACCCAAAGGGCACGATGGCCAGGGGAATTGTCCCCCAGGCACAGTGAGTTGCTGTCAATATTGATGTGTGTTGTCCATCACCGTTGGACTTTGATACTGGAAAAAGCATGAGGAAGACAGATGAATGGAAGGAAGAGGAATTGTTGATATCAGTAGTAACAAGGATCCTCAATCACACCACTTCGCTTCCTGTCGGGAATCTACGTGGCAAACCGTGTGCAGAACGAAGAGAAACAGCAGAAAGTTGCACCACTTTATATCAACCCAAGGTGGGACATGGGTGGTGGTTGAGCATGTCTTAGTCACAACCTCACCTCTGACCTAACAGGGGTACACAACTTCCAACTGCATTGCTCAGGGGATCATTGAACACACAAATCCCTCTGCCATGTTATGGTGCTAATTCAGTGGAGGGATCATTTGGTATAGGATGTTTGTGATGCACCATCTGTTGGAATGGAAAATGCAATGCATTTTTTGACTACATACATTATGAAAGACATTCCAGAAAGTGCATTGCAGAATTAACACTGAATAGTTCCAACAAAGAGTAACTATGAAAGACAGCTTTTATTATTTAGACTATGTACCTCCTCAGAAGTCTCAGGCT
Organism: Polypterus bichir lapradei; assembly: GCA_026402145.1. NCBI lineage: Eukaryota > Metazoa > Chordata > Cladistia > Polypteriformes > Polypteridae > Polypterus > Polypterus bichir. Next base: position 16,263,584 of record JANRMT010062836.1, read on the forward strand.
TTCTTATTGTTTTTATGTTCTTTTTAGAAGAAGGAATAAAACTTTGCATTCCATTTAGATTACTATATAGATGGATGGATATCTTTCCTACTTTTCAACATTTTAAAAACACAATTCAAATGTGGCAGCCAATATTTTTAAACAAAATCGATAAAAAACAAGTATAAATTAGTTTTCATTTGGCATGCATTGTGTATTTTGGCTTCAACGATGCATTTGCTGTTTCATCAGATCTCAGATTAAGACTTTGGTGTGTATGAAATATAATTTTGTTCAGAGATCTAAATTTCACTCATAGCATAACTATACAAGCTTCTTTACAAAAAAACATCCATCCATTATCCAACCCGCTATATCCAAGCACAGGGTCACGGAGGTCTGCAGGAGACAATCCCAGCCAACACAGGGCACAAGGCAGGAAACAAACCCCGGGCAGGGCGCCAGCCCACTGCAGCAAAACAAATAAAAAAACATTTGTAAAATAAATACGTTATCTGTATCTGTTAAATACTTATTTACGAGTATGTATGTATCTAATTATTCAGTTTGCATCACATGTGCCTTGAGTCCTACTTTGAGAGAACCAAACCCAATTTTGAAGCAGCTTCGGGTCTTCCAAAACTAGTGCTGCCTACGCATGCATTGATGCATTCAAGAGGAGAGAAATCAAGAGGAAATACCAAGTTTCTGTAAGAGTACATGGGAAAGCAAACATTAAGGATCTAACACAGAAATTCTCTATACCTTACGTACTACCACACACCTAGTGATGAATAACAAAATATATGAGAACACTAAAATGAATATGGTCATCTCATAAATAACGCATAATATGTTTTGGTGTAAGCTAGTTAATGAACAGTGTGTCAAAACAAATATTTTATGCAAATGTAACCAAAATACAAGATCTCAAGTGGAGCCCAAACCCAGAATGACACTGCTGAGGCCAAGGTAAAGTAAGTAAAATATGAATACATAAATAAATAAGTAAAAATAAATAAATAAATAGGTAATACAGAAGGTTTTGGTACAAAAAATAGAAATAAAGAAAGGCTAAGCATGACTGTGCCTATCTTATGCCAGAAATTATGCCAGTTCTCCGTGAAGTGGCTGGACTGCTTACCCAAAGAGTATGAGTACAACATTGTACTCTTCCTTCTTACTTCCCATAAATATATGGGTTAAAACAATGTTATTTCTAGCTTTAGGTCCTCTATTTCATTCATTTGAAGAAAAATTAATTAGGTTAATAATATTCATATTAAACAATGGAAGCTCAAGACACAATCAGTAAAACGTCAAATGTGATTCTCCTCATCTTTTGCAATTCACTTTAAATTAAGAAATACTTCAGAAATTTGAGCTGCATCAGTGCCTGGCTGGTAATGGTAAAATTGTGAAATGTGTTTGGAGCTGTAGAGTACAATTGCATAATATGTACCCCCTTGGTTCAGGTTCGGTTAGGGTGGACTTTTTTTTTTTTTTGCTTTTGTGGATGTTTCTTCTCAGATTTCTTTTTATTATTCTGTTTTTGAACAAATAAAAAGGTGACCACAAAAAGATGCATTATACATTCTGCATTAAACGTGTTATGCTGTTATCCTTAGTGTTTATTACATCAAAAATCAACATTTACACATTTTCAAATTATTTTTGTAACAGTTCTTATGAAAATGCTTACAATGTAACAATTAAATAATAGTCAAAGCAAGCTTGTAAAAAAATAAACATCAATTCCTCACTTTGATGGACAAGCCATTACCTCAGACAGACAAGTCCAGTAGATGACAGCAATGTCTCTTTATAAAATTCTTCCCGGCAAGTGAAGAGCACTGATGTGATTGATTGAGCTGCAGTGCTGCTCTTCTCTAATGCTTAAGGAACATATCTAAGGAAAAAGTGAACTGTTTATAAAGGTCCATGTAACAGGCAATGATTTCCTCCTATTTATGGCAGTTCTTTCACAAATGGGAATGAGGCCAACTACATATATAAAAGGTTAAGAGGACCAGTTATTCTTTTAATTGGTTTTAGTTTAAATAGAATTATGCATTGCTTCTTGATTCATGATGGAGTTTTCTATATAACTGAAATAAATCTGAGTCCTCTTGTTACAGAACAATGTGATTTTGAGTAAAATACTTAGAAACTTGCATCAGATCATTAATAACAGGCTGCAGAATTGCAGGAACTTCTACAGCACTTGTAACCACAGCTGTTGCTTTACATGTCACTTTCAGTTTATTAAATCCTTGGCTGCTTGGAATCTCTGAAACCATCTGGCACTTGCATTAAATGGTTTAGTTTTAGAATCTTCTGTTTTTATTGCCCTGTAAATACTTCATTCTTTCTCTGAAATCACCTTGACTGTTAGTGGTGGGACACTTTCAATTTCCCTCCTGTTTTTCTGAATCCTGAGTCACATTATGAAGGCTTTGATCTAACCAAAGTACCAATTTGACAGTTGTGACATGAATGGCAACCCAAAATGCTTGTGCATTTTAGAAATGTAGCTCTTCATTGTGTGTCTCCCTTGACTGACTGATTTTCTTTTTCTTGTGAATATGAGTTGCATTTAGATTAGATTAGATTAGATTAGATTAGATTAGATTAGATTAGATTAGATACAAATTTTAAATACCAAAAGGAAATTCACTTGCATACAGCAACAGAAATATGAAACAAGGATACAGATTGACAGGATAAATAATACAGCCAATCAATCAATCAATCAATATGTAAACATAAATGAATAAATACATACATACATACATACATACATTAATAAATAAGTAAGTATTGTGCAGTCAGTCATTTTTCAACCCGCTATATCCTAACACAAGGTCATGGGGGTCTGCTGGAGCCAATCCCAGCCAGCACTGGGCGCAAGGCAGGAAACAAACCCAGGGCAGGGCGCCAGCCCACCACAGAGCACACACACACACACACCCACACACCAAGCACACACTAGGGACAATTTCGGATCGCCAATGCACCTAACCTGCATGTCTTTGGACTGTGGGAGGAAACCGGAGCACCCAGAGGAAACCCACACAGACATGGGGAGAACATGCAAACTCCACGCAGGGAGGACCCGGGAATCGAACCCAGGTCTCCTTACTACGAGAAAGCAGTGCTACCACTGCACCAAATATTTCAACATGGTACTTCAAAATAAACTTAACTGCATTGAAATGCCTGATTGCAGTGGGCAGAACAGACCCCCAGAAGCCCTTCTTAGCACATTGTGGTGGAATGAGCCCTGGCCTAAAGTGAGGGAGGGTGGGTAATTTTCATGTTGGCACCCAATTTTGCCACCATACTCTTTTCTACAACAGCTTCCAGTGTGTTCAGTGCTCATCCTGTGATGGCAGAGGCATTCCTGATCATTTTCTTCAGGTACTGTTTTTCTTTTGAGCTCAAGCTCCTTCCCCAGGATTCCACAGTGGCTACTATGGACTGAGAGAACATTTCCAGTAGCTTGCTGCACACATCAAAAGCAAGTACAGTCTGTTCTGGCCCCTCTTGTACAGCTCCACTGCGTTGTCAAGCCAGTCCAGTTTGTTGTTTATATGGACCCCCAGGTACTTTTAGCCCTGCACCACTTCCATTTCCTCCCCCTAGATGGTGACTGGTCTCAGAAGCTCCCTGGCATGCAACTTTGGTCTTGATGTTCAGTTACAAATTTTTGACCCTGTACCACAAGACAAAGTCTTCCAGAATCTTGCTGTACTCTGACTTGTCTCTATTATTATTATTACAGCCTATGATGAACGAGTCATCTGAAAATTTCTGTAAATGGCAAGCACTGGTATTGTGCTAGAAGTCTGTTGTGTAGAGAGTGAACAGGAATGGAGACAAGATAGTTCCCTGAGGTGATCCAGTATCACACAACACCATTTCTGACACAAATTCCCTCCACTTCACAAACTGCTGTTGGTCAGGTAGTCCATAAACCAGGAGACCATGGGGGGCAAAGCCTCGAGCATCCATATGATGAGGCAGAATGGTGTTAAAAGCACTAGAAAAGTCAAAGACCATGATCCTGATTGTGGTGCTGGCTTTGTCCAAGTGAGAGTAGGCTCTGTTAAGTATGTAGATGACAGTATCGTCCACACCTACTGTATATGTGCCTGATAGGCAAACTGCAGAGGATCCAGATGTTCTGATAGCAGGGGGCGTAGCTGTTTTAGGACCAGCCTCTAAAAAGGTCTTCATGATATGTGAAGTAAGAGTTATAGTCTGAAGTCCTTGAGATTACTGGAATGACTGACAAGCCAGACGACTAGCTTCAGGTCCATGTCCAACTGCTACTGTCGCATGTAAGTGAGTGCTGGTCCTTCCTCACATTTTCTGTTACCCATGTTATCAAAAAAAAGTAGCAAAAAATATCAATAAAATAGCCAACAAAAACTTAGACAAACAAACATACATGGGAACCGTTGTTGAACACAGCCATTTGTGGTAGCGCCAGAAGTTAAAGTTAAACATTTTAAGCATACTTGTGATAAGTGTTTTTTTTGGTGTAATGCTTCAGTGATGCTAATTAATATTAAATCACCTTAAAAACTGAAAACAAGAAAAAGCAGTGGTTTACCATATAAGACATGAGCCAAATTATTTCTGACAAGTTCCCTTAAATATAAACAGTAAACCATGTTTTGTTAAGCAAAAATAGTCATGAAACATTTTCGCCTTGACTAATCATCAAAGCATAAAAGGAGATGACATAAGATTATACTGTTGCAAACATATAATGTAGCAGCTGGTGGCTGTTAAATTGACATTTTAGTAGAACTGTCATCTCTACTTTTGGGCTGGCTAGCACAGTGGTGCAGTGGTTGAAGCTACTGCCTCACAGCTGCAAGACTTCAGTTTCAAATTTCAACCCAGGTACTGTTTGTTTGGAGTCTGCACATTCTCCCTGTGTCGGCATGAACATTTCTCCAGGCTCTCTAATCTTCCCTTTAGATGCCACAAACCTGCAGGTTAGGTTGACTGGCAAGAAAACGTGTTATATGAACACTGTTTTCTATATCTAATAGTATAGTGTGTTTTATTCACCATGCATATGAATGTTGACATTAATGAAGTTCCAAACCCAGACTCTGTAGCAGTATACCAGACAGTGACAAGGCTTAATAAATGGTTGCCAAGAGTTGTTCACTCAGTCTATAAATTCAAAAAAAAAAAATACTTCAGTCTGTCTTGTGGAATTATCATGAACCCTCTGCAATGTTTGTACAATGATTATCTATCAGACTGAAACTACTTCAAACCACAGATTAGTTCAAAGAAAGCAGGAAATTTATCTTATCTTTTAAATAAATATCAGTCATTCTAATAAACAACATGTACCTCAATAATAGGAAAACAATCACTTCTAAGGAACTGTTGGTACATGCCTCTGGAAGCACTTAGAAGCACTAATATGTTTTGCTAATGACGAACCTGGGATGTGCATATTTTCTAGTCTGTTTATTGTTAGGCTTATTGCACTGTGCAAAGGAAATTCGGATAAATGATCATCTAAATTACAAAATCAGTCAAACGAGAACACATCAGGCCCTTATTTGTTCTGCGGTAGACTGTTTTGTATTTAATTTGACGTATCATTAATGTGTGGTTGGGGATGTGTACTATAACCAAGTGACAATTTTTGGCAGTTTTATTGAAATTTAGAGGAAATCAATGCAGGTGAGCCAGCTTTGTTCATAATACCCTCAAACCCACTTAATCCAAGTTAAGGTCACAGGGTATCAGAGCCTATTCTGACAGCACTGCACATAAGGCAGGAACAAATCCCAGATGGAACCCTCATCTTTTCTAAGGTCCACACATATACCCACACTCACAGGGGGATAACTTAGAAATGGCAATTATTTCTCTATAATATGCACATCTTTGGGATGTCAGAGTTGACTAAAATACCCAGATTAAAACCTATGGTTTAGTTGAAACAAGCTTTTGTAATGAGTCTCAGCATGGCGTTTTCTACAGAAATTAAGACTGTAACCTTGTATGTTTGAATCCTTTAGAACCAGATGGAGTCTGGTAATACTTTATATGAGAGGAAATTACAATATTCATTTTGAAATATAATAATTAAGAAAACTATGATCTATAGCAGCATATAAACTATAAAAAGAGAAAAGATGATGTGGGAATTCAGCCATTATTTGTATTTTTAAAAATGATTATGGGCTGCATAAAATATGAACTGATTTGTGAAAAGAGAACATACACGTTGCCAAGACATGTCATTATTGGCAGTGAGAGGCATTTAATTACTCTGAACATAAATATCAGAAAAATTAGTCAAGGTTCAGATTATGCCTCTTAAAGTCAAATTGCACTAAAATGTGGTCAGTTTTAAACAGCATGCAGGAACATTGTCAAGGAACAAAATCTTTAATCACAGGGAAGGCAGCCAGCTCCCTTGAGATTATGAAGCTGACCAAACTGGACTGCATTTGTACAAAGCTGGTGAGATTCTTTAAAGAAGATAGATAGACATGTCAGACTGTCAGCCCTGTAGTGCCCGTGGAAAAAACAGCACAAGAAGGAAAGGGTGAAGGACAAAGTACGGTTTTATTTATTAAAGTAAATGCTCCTTGAGAAGTTAGTGTGGGAAACTGCAGCATTTAGGGGAAGGATTTAAGAAAGGTGAATGGGGATGATGAAAATGTGATAGGCATAAAGAAAAGCAGCAATTAAAAAAACTGTGCTGTTGAAATTTATTTTTAATGATGGGGCAATTCGATGATTTTGTTGGATTGGCATTAAAGTCTGGCTCCGAAATAAAAAACTAAAGCATTATGCCAACCTGAAAATTAAATATGCAGATTCTTGAAATGTTTTCCTAAAATAGAAAAAATTATATCTAAAAATATATATTAAATATATAATAAAGACAGCAATTTGAGAACAACAGTGAATGTAAATACAGGGTTAGCTGTTTTTTTGAGTGTTTGATTATTATATTGCAGCACCAGCTAAGGTGAGGTGTGACTATACCCAATATGGAATTATTCCTTGGACCTTCTTTGAAATGTAGTTAATCTTACTTCTGAAATTGCTTTGAAAGATGACAGGATTTTTTTGAAGTAATTTTTAAAACATTTAACACATGATGGGTTGGAAAAAAATACATTAACAAACATACTGTATCCTACTTAAGGGACACAGAAGGCCAAAACATTTTCTGACAACATTAGGCAGGAAACTGAATGGGCTGCCAGGTCGTCATGTATCCCATTTATGAACACACTGGGATAATTCGGAATTAAGGGAGTACTCCATCCAAAACTACTTTTTTTAATATGTTACTTACTCCTTGTAGTTTGTAGCAGTGGCCATGAAAAAATTTTTATCTCATGATTTAATGGAGAAAGACATAACATTTGTGACAGAATTGGACCCTATAGCGACCAATGCTGGCATTTTATTTCAGACAAGGATTCTCCCCTGCCTAGAGTTCAAATCCTTTTTTTATGTCTGTTTTTTCACTTTTGAATCTTTAATTTATGATAATGTTACTTATGTTTATCATTTACTTTATTCTCTGTGCCTGTGTTTCTTGTGTTTTGTTGGGCCTATTGTCAAACACCTCAAGGGACTGTCCTCCACCCTATAAAAGCAGGGGCAACCCACAGTTCCTTGTGGTTCATCTAAATTTTCATCATGGTGTGATGATTTATTTATTTTTTTTGTTCTTTATTTCACCTTATACAATTTCTTGTATTAGTAATTTGTTAGTTTTCACATACCCCTTGGGGTCAGACATTGTACAGCACCCCTGGAGCAATTACAAGTTAAAGGCCTTGCTTAAGGGCCCAGCAGAGTAGGATCTCTTTTGGTAGTGACGGGGATTCGAACCGGAAACCTTCTGGATACCAGCACAGATCCTTAGCCTCACAGCCACCACTCCACACTTAAAGAGTTCTCTTCTGATTTACAGTGTTTTATTTTTGACTTTGTCTTGGATTTGCATTGGGACTTTGTTCATCTTGGATTACCTTTGTCTTTTCACACAATTCCTTTTTGGCCTTTTCAGCTTCTTATTACAGTACATTTTTGTACTAATAAGTCTTTCATTTATAAAGATCTATGTGGCCCTTAATATGTCTAGCTAGGGTATTTGACAATGTTTACCCCATTTTTGGAAATGTTTGAGACTAACCTACTTTGGGACCCTTAAACAAACAACAGCTAGACAACGACAAATGATATGAAAAATATCCATGGAAAAAACACAAAAAAATCTCATGTTACTCATGTCACGCAATCCAGTCCTGTACTCAAAACATGCAAAATACATGCATTTTTGCTGAAATACTAAGTACCATATATACTGTACTTGCAGATAATTTCTCCCACAGATAAGTCGGGCTTGATTTTACCTTATACGTAATTTTTGATATTTTATAATGTTGGTCGTATAAGTCGAATGCGGAAAACTCACGCTATTGGTCCAAGAGATTATGATTTGCTAACGCCCACCTGAGAGAGTAACCATGGAGCACACTGCCTTTTTTTTCAATGTATTGTGCCTACATGACCAAACTGTAATGCCCAAACTATTTCAAAGCAACGTTTGCGCTGTTTTGTGTTTTTGTATCTCATACCCTCATACACTTTTATCATAAGAACATCCCTTATCTACGATGGAGTGTTCGATCAGAAGAAAATATGAAGTTGGTTTTAAATTAAAAGTCGTTGAAGTGGCGAAAGAAATTGGTAACTGCACTGCTACAACAAAATGCAATGTGTCTGAGAAACTTATGCAAAATTGGAGGAGGCAAGAAGATGTAAAAAAAAAAGAAAAATTTAAGTGTGGCATTTTTGAGCGGCCGTATAAGTCAGGGGTCTGATTTTAGGCTCAATTTTTTGGGTTTCAAGACCTGATTTATAAGCGAGTATATATGGTAACTCCTACTAAATTTAACTGATTAAATCATAAAACATGAAACTAAAAGCCTTATGTAAGTCTCTTTTTGAACTGGAGATAAGGTTCTAGACTAATGAATGAGAGGAAAAAACAGGCCTTCAATTCCAGAAGTGACTGCCATGAAGCACTGAATTTCTTGTTCAAATATCACTTTAATTTGGAAGTAACTATTTAACAATAGTTAGCAAAAAAGCATTCATTTTGCACATTTTGAGCATAGAACTGGATAACGGACATGTGGATTATGTGACACAAGTAATGTATTTTTATTTCTCATCGTTTGAAGTTATCAAGTGTTGGTCACTATAGGGTCCCATTCCATCTGTAACATTATGATATTCTTTCTCTAGGAAAACATGAGATTAGAATTTTTTCTTGGCCACCAGTACAAACTACATGGGGTAATTAATATAAAAAATATAATTTTTGGGAGAAGTGTTCCTTTAACCTAACACGTGTGTCTTTGGGGCTGTAGGAGGAAAACTAGATAATCAGAAGGAAAGCCCACAAAGACACAAGAACAAGAAAAAGTAGAAAATCTTAAACCATGTATATACTTCTAACAATAAGACCTTAACAAAGCTGTTCTAAAGAGTGTGCAAGTAAAAAAAAACAGTTCAATGAAAGCAAGGCATAAATCAGGGTCTGTCTGACAAAACTGATTCTGCCATCATATATATTTTTGTCAAGTTTGTTTTCAATTAATTTTTTTCTTTAAAGATATACCAAAAAGTTTGGCTGAGAAATGATTGAGTTAAGCCATACAATATGGGAAAGTTTACCTTGCACAAGGAATTTTTAATGTACAGTAAAGGTAGTCTCAACCATTTTAGTTTTGACATCAATGGCATTTTATTAAATTACTTTACTTGAAGTACTTTTCAGTTATTTTTTGACATCATGAAACAAGTACTGTACAAACAGTCATGTTATTTTATAACCCGGGGGTGCTGGAGCTCATCCCAGCTAGCATAGGGCACAAGGCAGGACCCAACCCTGTACAAGGCGCCTGTCCATCGCAGGGTGAACACACATACCAAACACACACTAGGGCCAATTTAGCGTCACCTAACCTGCATGTCTTTGGACTGTGGGTAGAAACTGGATCACCTGGAGGAAACCAACACACAATCGAGGAGGATGCAGACATGCAGAGAGGGCTCAGGATGCAAACATTGGTCTCTTTACTTTAAGGCAGCAGCGCTAACACTATGTCACCATGCCTGACCCTGTATAAGTAGTGATAATCATTTCTTCTAAGTATACTCAGATTTAATTACAAGAAATGAACATCCACCATATGACAGACAATTGTGTATGCTAGACAGATATCACAGATAGATGACTATAATGTATCTTTATTAGAATTCTCCATCTCAAGTAACTTTATTTATTAAGTTGAAATATTTGTGTTCACAAGACTGATGTAGGTCAGTTATGTAGAACTGACTTCCTTTTTTATGGTTTGGGGGTTTTGATAGTACAAAAAATATTTTTGTACATATTATGTTAATTTTTTCAGAGTGTTACTATTAATTGTTTTTGAGCCTCTATTTTGAATTTTTGATAGTAACAACAGCCTGTTACTATGACAGTATAATCAATGACGTTGGAGTATTGCTTGCATCCACAAGCAGCTATTGTGAAAAATTATTTTTGTAGTGTTACCAAGTATCAAACTCACTTCTGGGAATCTGAATTTTCTGTGTACTTTCAGTTCAGATTTCAGGTTACATATTGGGTTTTAGCATTTAGTTCATTTTGACTTTTTGGCAACAATTTTTATTTGACATTGATATTTTTTCCTCTTCGTTACCTGTATTGTTATCCTGTTTCAAACTCTGGCAGAGCACCATGAAAGTAACTTTCTGAGTGATGCCAGCTTAGGTAAAATAAAATGGACTGCCGCTTAGTCCAAGGTGGTTTTACTACACCCCAGCTTTTATTGGATAACAGCAAGTAGTACAAAAGGTGTCTTGTGCAGCTGACCCTTAAAATGCAATTGTCTGGTTTAGGATTAGTAATTTTTAAAGACAGGAAGCATTACATGGAAGCTTTGATCTCTTCTGACCATTACTGGCAAGGACTGCATTCTTTACATGTGAAAATTAACCACTGGGTTTGTTGACACCATGAGAACGTTCCTCTTGCCAACACTGGGTCAACTATAACTATCTGTGATCCTGTAATGGAATGTTCAAAAATGAATGGCTAGATAGACAGCATGTTAAAGCAAATGGCCATAATGCAAGTTGGGTCATATGGAACTATGTTAAAGGCATTTTTTAAAAACCATACACATTTATTTCCATCACTGGAATTACTAAGAGCCTCCATTATCTAGGTAACCTTGTTGTAAAATACCAGAAGCATGGAAAGATTAGTTTCTATTGTATACCAACACTAGGCTTAAGAGGGATAAGTGCCAGTGTTAAATATTTGGAAAAAGAAAATTGGCTTCATGACTCTTAAGCTGTTTCCTATGGTAATCACCTTGAAGCACTTTTCCAGTCTTCAGCTTTAGCCTTACATGCAGCTTATTAGTAGCTGGCTGAGAAAATACCTTCATGACCCACTGGCACAGAAATTGTGGTTAAAAAATCTACCACATTGTAGATTTTTTCATTGGAGATGTTTATATAAAAATCATATGATTTATGGTTAACCATTTAGATTTTCAGTAGGGATATTGTAATTAAATGACCTTTGATGTGAATAAGAAGAATCTGTCATCAACGACTAACCCACTTAGAGATGATTTAAAGCGTACAAATTGTACGCTAGACCAGACAACAGCTGATGCAAGCAGCAAGGAGCTTATAATGTTTCTCACAGGGGATTGTCAGAATATATGCAGACATACTTATAAGGAACATTTCATACAAAAATATTATGATGTAGCTTTGAGTGAATTTTGCCTAAGGATAAATTCAAAATTTCGAGGCTGTGTGCTTATAAGATACAATGCACTTCTGACACCAAATATTCCCAAACAAAATAATGAAAAATGTACTATAACTCAAGCAAACACGGTAATGCTGAAAGCATATTTACAAGATACTATGACAAAATGACAAGCAGTGGACATGCATCACTAACAATTTTTAAGCGGACTATCATTTTAAAGGAGATTGAAAGCTCTCCCCGGGGTTATAGTCCTGCTGCTTTTTTTTTGCCTAGAGAAGCTGACCACAGAATACTAAACTGCACTGAGATGCTCACTGAAACTATGTGTGGGCCAAATGTTAGAAATCTCACTACTTTTCCACAGTTTCCCCTTTTTTTAAAGTAGAATAAGCAACAATACAAATGCATTGTTGGTGTGAAAGCTACATATCCACTCCCTTCCTTTTTGTTTGATTTAGATAATTAATTTGCATCCACTTTTAGAACAGTCAAGTTTTCAATAGGTTGATAACCTTATTAGAATTATAGGTTCCCTCTTCAAAGTTACACAAATGGTGAAATGTATTTTGCTTCATTTATTTCTTATTCACATCATTTTTATTCCTAGTATTCTTTAAATCAATTAAACTTTATTTTACCTGCTTAAAATTGATTGGTTACAGGAATGTTTTGTTTTAATAATATACAGGAGGTTTATCCATTCATTTGTATTTCACTTACTGTATTTTTATGAGAGATGAGTAGTGATATGACTCTTCCATAGCAAATGCAAGACAGAAAGACTCTATGTCAAAGTTTTTTGCGAAGTCTTCTTTAGATCCTTTCACTTTACAGATTCAGTCAGCAGCCAGTGTTGCTGGAAAAGATATTGGTGAGGCCAGCAGGGGGTACTTACGCCGTGGTCTGAATGTAGATCCTAATGCCACAGTGCAGTGACAGGGACACTATGTTGTAAAAATGGCACCGTCCTTCGAATGAGATGTAAAGCTGAGGTCCTGAATCTCTGTTGTTATAAAAGTTCCCTGGGCATATTTCATAAAGAGTAAAGTGTATCCCGATGCCCAGGCTAAAACTTCCCACCACGGCTTAGTCATTCTGGCCCCCTAATCATCCCCTGTCTCTAGCTGCCACTCCCTCTCACCACTTCACCATCTAACAGCTAATATGTGGTGAGTGTACTGGTGATGAGTGGCTACTGTCGCATCACCCTGGTGGATGCTACACACTGGTAATGGCTGAAGTGGCTTCCCACTCACTGTAGCACTTTTCATAATATGAAAAGTGCTATACAAGTGTAATGAATTATTATTTGTTATTATTCTAGAAACTGAATAAATTCTGCTGTGACCATAAAAACACTGACACTGAAATAATCTAAAATGATTGTTCCATTTATAACTTGGGTTGTGCACATCATTACCACTAATGGTATTTGTCTTTTATATTTCATTAATATGGATCATATTCCTGTATTTTTTTAGCATTTCTATTATATTAAATAATAATAATACTACGGGGTAATTCTAATGGGTGGGGCCCCAAGTTGTGATGTATTACTGTCTTAATAATGAAGTAATCCAAACGAAATAAAGATTGCAGTATTCCAGGATAAAAATACAAATATTTTGACTTATTTATGAATGTACTGGATGACCGTAAGATCAGTGAAAATTATTTCCAGCAAGATGGAGCAATCTGTCACATATCAGCTCACAGCATGGCACAAACTGAATTGTTTTTTGGCAATCGGGTCATATGGCCACCTCATTCTCCAGACCTGTCACCTCCAGATTTTTTCCTTTGGCAAACGCTGAAAGGAAAAGTGTACAAGAACAAGCCTTGTACACTGGAACAATTATAGCGAAACATTGAACAGGAAATTGCTACCATCACCCTACAATGCTTGCGGATACCTTTGCCAATATGGAGCGCTGTGTTGATCTGTATTTGCAAGAAGAAGGCAACCATTTCCAACACCGAATGTGATTGGATTGTGTGCACATCTATCAAGGTATGCACTGTATTCATTTTGTTTCTATCGCTTCATTATTACGCAACACATCATAATTCGGAGCCCTGCCCAGTAAAATCTTACTGTGTATATATAGTATATCATATAAAAAGTGTTTTGTAGTATAAGTGTCTGCTGTAGCATTCTGCTTTAACATAAAATAAAGAATTTGTTCAGCAACTGCAAAGCAGCATTGCTGAACACTGATTATGTGTAGGTATTAAGTTTGAGTTTGTTATACAAAATATACAATATAAAGAGTAATAGCTGCATTCCAACAGGGTGAAAATCACTTAAAATTAAAAATTACTAAATAAAAAAGTGATCAGAAACAAATTAATAGCAGATTGGAGGAAATGTTAAAAAATGTAATAGCTCCACCTCTGAGACATAGCTGTTTCCCACAGCTTGTGCAATGCAGTGGAAAGCTATTTATATTCAGTCAAGACTTTTAAGAACAAGCAAAGGTTTTTTGCAGGATATAACACAAAGTAAATCTTCACTATTTGTATTATATTTATTGTCTTTTAAGAGATCACTCACCACAAAATAAAGTATACATTGTATTGTTCACCTTTGTGTTCAGATCTTTACTGATAGCAAGTAAAAATATAAGTAAATGGAATGTACTCAGGTTTATATTCCCGTCTGCAACTCTGCAACAAAACAGCTCCACAACTATCTGTCTGAACTAAGATCCTGGATGGCCAATGATTTTCTTGATCTAAATCAAAATAAAACGGAGGTGCTTATAGTGGGTCCACCAGCTAAAGCCAAAATTGGTCTTGGACTTCTCTGCTCTTTCTCTGTCTTTTCCAAACCTCAAGTCTGCAATCTTGGTGTTACCTTTGATAGTAACCTCTCTTTTGAGAAACAAGTAAATTCTGTAGTCAAGAGTTGCTTTTTCCAACTTTGTCTATTAGGTAAGATCAAGCCTTTTTTATCTTCTAAAGATCTTGAGAAAGCTACTCATGCTTTTATTTTTTCTCGCCTCAATTATTGCAATTCGCTGTATTCTGGGATTAACAAATCTCTGATACACAGGTTACAGCTGGTCCAAAATGCTGCCGCTCGCTTTCTGGCTGGGGCAAGGATGTATGACTCTGTTTCTCCAATATTAGCTTCTTTACACTGGCTGCCTGTCAGTTTTCGAATTGATTTTAAAATCTTGCTGCTAGTTTTTAAATCTTTACATGGGCTTGCTCCTGCCTATTTATCTGAACTGTGTGTTTTACACCAGCCATCCAGAGTGCTTAGATCTTCTGGTCATTTTTCTCTTGTTGTCCCTCGTACTAAATGTAAAACCAAGGGGGACAGGGCCTTTGCAGCTGCTGCCCCTCGCCTGTGGAACTCTTTACCTCATCACATAAAGGAGTCGTCTACAATTGAACTGTTCAAAACAAGATTAAAAATTCACTTCTTTTCACTTGCATTCAGTGACCTTCAGTAATACTGATGGTTTCCTCTTTGTGATCATATAACATTATTTCTATTTATTATCTATCTTATTTATGTTCATATATTTTATTACTATTTATGTTGTATTGTTTATTGTTTTTGTTTTTTTCTTTTATTCTATTATTGTAAAGCACTTTGGCCACAGCATTACTATGTTGTTTTAAATGTGCTATATAAATAAATTGACATTGACATTGTTCTCTTAGGGAATATACTTACTGTTTATTAATAAATGCATTCATTTTCTGACCTGTTTACCTCTAATCAAGGTTACTCAGGTGTCATGATTCTTGCTTTTTAAAAATATAAAAAAAATTTTATGGTGCATTCTAAACGTACTTCATTTTTTATAAAACTTTTTATGTCATTATGTCACAGTTTTCTTCATTTTTCTTTTCTTCTCCAATAGTGATGAACAAAATTACAGAGTTTCAATTTGCATGCAGTTTTGCAAAATTCCCTCTAAAATTAGTTTTGCATGCAACTTCATAATTATAAAACATAAAACTTAAAATTATATTTTAGTGATTTTAATTCTATTTTGGTGTGGAAAACAAACATTATGAATCACTAGGGGTTATTCTGCAGTCCAAACTGCTGTCTCTTTCCTCAGCCACCCTAAATTTCCACAGCTCTTTCCATGTAGCGCCATGGAGTTTCATCACATTGCGTACAAACATTTACACTGCAGGTTTTACCTTGCTCTACTTGTTTAGGGTCAGATATAACACCATGAATAACACAATCTGTTATCAGTTTTTCTCCACCTTCATTAGTTGATCCAAGCCAGAATCCCTCTAGATAAATTCTCTGGGCTACATACTGAAGCTAATGGATGCTAGCAATGGCGAAGTCCTTGCAGATAATTGTTCTGTATCAATACTCCAATTTCAATGCTCAACACCAGAATAACATTTCCCATGTTTTAGCACATAGAGAGAAAGGTTGTAGTTGAGATTAATAAAATATACAGTACGTGCTAATAGCATGAATTTTGCTTGTGGCAAAGTACAATTTGTTTTTCATTTTTTTTGCAAAGTGAGACTCTTTGTTTCATTGTAGGTCCAGTTTTGTGTGAGTTCTTTCGCTGTACTGTAGGTACTGTAAAACTACCTGAATTAAAGAAATAAAAGAAGAAGAATGTTATATTGCAAAATTTCCACACATTGTCAAGTTTAAGTACAATACAATGAATATATGTGTTACAGGGGGGCTGTAAAATGGCATTCTGCCAATATACTAGAAGGATTTACAACTTGTGCTTGCAATATCGTGAGTTGTTTGATAAAGTTTAATCTAGCAGCCAAATGAACCCCAAAAGACCATAATGCCGTAATGAACATTCATCTCTCTTATCAAAACTCTCTTGCAGTGGAACTAGCAACCTCCATATTGGAATGCCGAAAGAGCTGGAGATACAATTCCTAGGGTTCTTGGGAAATGTATAAAGTCATTCAATTATTTAATATTGCATTTTCAAACATGAAAAAACACGGTCTTAGTATTTTTTTAATGTTTTCTCATAATTTTTTCTTTTATTTTTTTGCTCCAATGGCACTGAAAAATAGTGGACTTTATATGCATTGCTTCCTCATTAAAATTGGCGAACTTGCCCAGCAGCGTATGCATGGTTTCTGTTTTTCTTGTTTTTTGTGATCAAATTTTTATTGAGTTCAACAAAATACAATGTAATGATTACATCATTTTAAAGTAAAACAACCTCCTCCATTTTCTGTTGTTCTGACCTTTAATGAACCCAGCCTTCTCAAGTTTCATTGTTTGCATTGTGTATCTCTGTGATCAGAATAGAATTACATTCTGTGTACCCCTGTGAGAATAAAAATGATCTGTGTACTATTTTTTTTTCCTAAAACCATCCACCAGGGAAAACCTGTGGAAGTTCTTCTTGTATTGATAACCTTAAGCTTAGCAATTCAGTTAAATTATTTATGTTTATTGTGTGCAGAGGGACAAAGAATTCTGGTACCAAAAGTTCCATCACTGTTCTATACTAAATATGCATTTTCTCAGCAGTAATTCAAAGCTAAGCTTGTACATTTGTATTTATGATTTCAGCTTTAATTTTACTAAACATTAATTGTCAAGAAAGCAATAACAAAAGTAATAAGCTACACACTGATTAGAAACAGCACTAAATCAGAAATTGTACATTTGATTTTCAGTCAGTATTTAAGAACGTTTTTATGTTACAATAACAGTGTAAAAATGTATTTTATCATCCAGTATACAGTATATTCTATAACTGTAGCCTATCCCTTCAGAAATAAGACACAAGGCGGGAACCAACACTGAATTGAGCATCAGTCCATCTCTGAGCCCATACACATACACATATGCTTACACGTTAACAATATGGAATTATTAATCATTGTAATGGCCACATGTTTGGCATGTAAGGAGAAACCCAGAATACCCAAAGAAAACAACATATAAAGACACAGAGAGAAAGATCAAACTCTCCACATAAAATACCTTTGTGAAGAATTCAAACTAATAATGCTTGATCTGTGAGGACTTATTACAGGACTTATTACTAAATTATATCATACCATGGTCTATTATTAGTATTAACAGGCCTTATTACTATTCAACCCCGTTGTCCACCGCTAATCTTTTAATTAACAATGCAAACATAACATTACACTCCAGAAAAGTAACAAGCTTAAGCTTGACATGTAAGCAAAATGCAATGCTCTGAATTTTAGTGCTTTATAACAGTAATTATAATTTGAAGAAATTTGATATGATACAGAAGAATGGGAGCCCCTGCAACTGACTAGTGCCCAATCCAGTGTTCTCTACTCCTTTGCGTTTGTGCCCGATCCTGCCTGGATGACCTCTATCCCCTAATGACCCTGAATTGGATTGAGGAGGTTTAAAATAGTATGGTAAAAGTTTGAAGTTGGTATCATAATATTCGAGCATTGTACTGATTCTACATTATAATTCCCACCTTAGGGAATCAAGAAAGGTTTCGCTGTCTCCCTGTGGGTTTCCTCTAATGGGACAGACATGCTGTTAGACTGATTCTTTCTTTTCTTTTTGAAAGTTTTTGCCATATAATAACAAAACATTTCACACCTACCCAATCTAATTAGAACATTTGATTGTCATAGGTTTTTTTTTGTCTTAAAAGTTCATTAACATTAAAACATGATCATTGTCATTTTTATTTAAATACATGCTGTTTAAGTATAATAATTACAGTTCAAAATTTGAAATGTTAATGATGCGCATGACATGAAAGGAAACTGTACTATCAGTTTAACATGGACACATTCACAAAGAACTTGAAATGTAGCAAATATGCTGTTTCAGTGCGTGAAACCCATCATTACACTGTGTATTTTAATGTACAGTTTCAGCGGTGAAAATCATTATGACTGGGAGTACCAAAGCACTTAAGTCCCAAAAGCACTTCTAAAAATGCCCACTAGAGATGCAAAAAGGGCAATGTAAAATCTTTACAAAATAAAAGATTTATTATCACAAAAATGCTCTGTAAGTACTTGAGGCTCTGTAGTGCACACAAGGCAAAAGAGTTGCTGGCTTAGGACAATTTAAAAATAATAAGTCCCAATGCGAAATCTAAAAGTGAAATCAAAAAACAGAGGAAAATGGTCAGAAATGTGGGCAAAATCCAGACGCACAGTAGAACACAATAAAACTTACCAACTCCTTAGCACATTCAAAATGAACCATCTGGAATTGTGGGAAACCCTTTGGCTTTATAAAGCTGAGAGTAGTTCCCAGTGGTGATTGGCAGATGGCCCTGCCTCTTGGGGGACTACCCACAAAACACATGGAATATAGCACAGGTATAAAAACAATGCAGATAATAAACATAAGTAACATTAATATACCTGAATGACTCAATATTTAACAAAAAACACATTAAACAAGACTTGGGCTAAAATATAACTGGTATGGAGTAATAGAAAATGTTGGCAAAATTTGTATGATATTTCATAGTCTTTGAAAGAATTTGTCCTTAATAAAAGCATATTCAATAAACACAGTAAGATTAAGATTCAATATCCAAACAAATTTCAGTTCTTAGGGAGCTTATATAATTATTATTATTATTATTATTATTATTATTATTATTATTATTATTATTATTAGTAGTAGTAGTAGTAGTAGTAGTAGTAGTAGTAGTAGTAGTATACAGCCACCCCTACATTGTACTACTCATGCAAAAAACTATGCAGTTGGAACGAGGAAGGATCAGGAGATAAACTGTTAGTCAAAAATCAAAGCAAAACCAAAACGCTAAACAAACTCAAAGTCAAAATGTAATTGCTAAATTTTTCAAAGCAAGAAAAAAAACTGTAATAAACTTGTAGACTGTCTTTTTAAATATCCACAATCTTGGATGCTAAAGTTTCCATTGTGCATTTGTGGTTTATAAGCACCGTACCACTAATGTGAGATGACATGAATTCCAGGACCATCCCCCCTAACAACCATCTTGATGATAGGACAACCAAAATGCCACTACCCTCAAACAAAACAAAATGCTGTCACATTGAAATGAAAATATTGTAATAATAAAATATGCTTAATTTTAGAGGGTAAACAGGAACAAAGCATGTGTCCAGAAATGATCACTGACATTCAATACCCCCCAAAGAACAAAGAAAAGTTCCAGACAGCCACATCAAACGCTTTAAAAACTTTCTAATCCATAACATATATGTCATTCA
Organism: Polypterus bichir lapradei; assembly: GCA_026402145.1. Classification (NCBI taxonomy): domain Eukaryota; kingdom Metazoa; phylum Chordata; class Cladistia; order Polypteriformes; family Polypteridae; genus Polypterus; species Polypterus bichir. Next base: position 16,283,637 of record JANRMT010062836.1, read on the forward strand.
GACCTATTAAAATAACAGCAATAAACTATAAAAATGAAGCCTTCATTGTATTTGTTTTTCTCACCATGTTTACCCATTTTACTCAGGAATTGCTCAGAATGGATAACAGGTCCATCACAGGTCACACTCACACAAATACCCACATTCACTTATGCAATGCCAGTTTAAAGTCAGGAATTAATGTAACCTACACATGTTTGCTTATATAAGTGGAAAGAATGAGCACCTAAAGGAAAATCCATGCGGACCCAGGGAGGATAAGTCCTATAGTGCTGACTATGGTTATGTAGTTTACAGTTTTATCTGGTAATGTTTCCTTAAGTATCATAGCTTATGCCCACCACTCAAAAAATAGCGTACAGTCAAGTGACAAGAAGTAAACAGACACTACTGTATAGGTATAGTTTGATTTTGAGCGGGTTAATTTTTAGCAAGTTTACTATAGATGCTGTGCCATGGGCAGAGTGGTAGCACGGAACTATCATTCCTAACTCTCTGTGCCAGGAGCACAGATTTCTTTGCTTGTTTTGTCAGGGTCTGCATGGAGTTTGCACAGTCTCCCCGTTTATTAGTAGACTGACTGATATCAATGAGTATGCTTAATCACAGAAGATTATCTGTTTTTAAGACAAAATACCAGAAATTTGTCAGTAATACTTATCAGATACCAAAATATGTTTAGTTCTTCATGTGGTGTGAAGTAAATTACATCCATCCTCTTTCCTGCTGGGTGTATAGCCTATTATGCATCTCAATTCTTTATTGTACCTTAAGGCTCTAAACTGTAATTCAATCCAAAATACATTTTAACAGTTTCTATTAATGTCTTATTACAAGTTTTCTTCTGTAAACTTACCAGGTTAATAAAGAAGGTGCATATCCCTCCAGTTTAATGCACAAGGCAGACACCAGGTCACATGTTCACTCATGCCTACTGTATAGTGATAAGTTTCTGGACTTGACAATCAGCGTAAACTAGGCGCCTTTGGAAACATGCATTGTGTTTTTTTGTAATATGGAGCCTGGTGCAGGAATCAGCCCAGAAGGATGCAACTGTATTTCAATGGAGACATTTATGTATTGCAATCAACCAGCACAAACACATCAGCTGTTACAAGGCTAAGAACTAAGGTTGAGCCGCAAAGATTTGAGATATGAGGACTAGTCACTACACCAGCAGGCTATACCATTTTAAAATAGTATCTATAGTAAATAATTGGATTATACATAAACTGTTGCTTTAATTAAAGGTTTCTGTTAATGGATTGCATGCTACAAACTATTTTCTACTTGGATGTGTGATTATGCCTTGCAGAGGACTGGCATATTGTTAACCACGGTTGCTTCTTGCCTTGCATCCAGTGCTTCTGTGATAGTCGGTGGCTTACTAAACTGGGCTTATTGAATTTACTCTTCAGCACTTTACTAAATAAAACCTTTATGCCTACTTCTTTTTTCAATACTTGTCACGGGTGTGCTGAATCTCTCTATCTGTATCAGCAGCTGCCCCCACACATCTGAAGTGCATGCATGCAAGATGATACCAGCAAGAAGCACGCAATATCTTCGTAAAATACATTACTTTTGTAAATAAAATGTAATATTTGTGCAAAATAACTCTATTCTTTTGCAAAATAATGCAATTCTTTCTAATTTTTTTGAATGGTGAGAATTACTGAACCTTGTGTTTCTAAGTGTCTTGAAAAGAACAATTAAATAAATCATATTATTATTAGTGTTTTTATTTTTTGCTACCAAAATTCACTTTGAAGTTTCACTGTTGAGTCTGTTTTGTGCTTTTGTCTCATAAAAGTAATACATACTGCTCAGATGATCAAACTTTGTCTATTTGATTATAATAACATATATACTCAGCAAAAAAAGAAACGTCCCCTGACTTTCAACTGTTTTTACTTTCAGTAGACTTAATGTGTAAATATTTGTATGAACACTAAAAGAATCAACACCATAAGACATAAACTAAAAATGTTTCACAATGTGTCCCTGAATGAAGGGAGGCTCAAAATCAAAAGTACCAGTCAGTATCTGGTGTGGCCACCAGCTGCTTGAAGTACTGCAGTGCATCTCCTCCTCATGGACTGGACCAGATTTGTCAGTTCTTGCTGTGAGATGTTACCCCACTCTTCCACCAAGGCACCTGCAAGTTCCTGGACATTTCTGGGGGGAATGGCCCTAGCCCTCACCCTGCGATCCAACAGGTCCCAGACGTGCTCAATGGGATTGAGATCTGGGCTCTTCGCTGGCCATGGCAGAACACTGACATTGCTGTCATGCAGAAACTCACACACTTTTTGCCACTCATGTCTGGTCCAGCGAAGGTGGGTTTGTGCCCATAGGCGGCGTTGTTGCTGGTGATGTCTGGTAAGGACCTGCCTTACAACAGGCCTGCAAGCCCTCAGTCCTGCCTCTCTCAGCCTAATGCGGACAGTCTGAGCACTGATGGAGGGATTGTGTGTTCCTGGTGTGACTCGGGCAGTTGTTGTGGCCATCCTGTACCTGTCACGCAGGTGTGATATTCGGATGTACCGATCCTGTGCAGGTGTTGTTACACGTGGTCTTCCACTGCGAGGATGATCAGCTGTCCTTCCTGTCTCCCTGTAGCGCTGTCTTAGGCGTCTCACAGTGTGGACATGGCAATTTATTGCCCTAGCCACATCAGCAGTCCTCATGCCTCCCTGCAGCATGCCTAATGCACGTTCACGCAGATGAGCAGGGACCCTGGGCATCTTTCTTTGGGTGTTTTTCACATTCGGTAGACAAGTCTCTTTAGTATCCTGCGTTTTTAGGACTGTGACCTTAAATGCCTACTTTCTGTAAGCTGTTAAGGTCTTAACGACCATTCCACAGGTGCATGTTAATTAATTGATTATGGTTAATTGAACATGCATGGAAAACATTGTTTAAACAATTTACAATGAAGATCTGTAAAGTTATTTGGATTTTTAAAACATTATTGTTGAAATACACAGTCCTGAAAAAGGGATGTTTCTTTTTTTGCTGAGTATAGTTTAGACCTTAAAAAATAGCTAGAAAAAAATACAATTTTATAATTTTTTTTTTTCAGAAATTAACTGTCATTACATACATAATTTTAACAGCCTATGATCACTGATCAACACTGTGTAATATTATCCATCCATCCATTATCCAACCCACTATATCCTAACTACAGGGTCACAGGGGTCTGCTGGAGCCAATCCCAGCCAACACAGGGCACAAGGCAAGAAACAAACCCACAGGGTGTGCACACACTAAGCACAATTTAGGATCACCAATGCACCTAACCTGCATGTCTTTGGACTGTGGGAGGAAACCAGAGCACCCAGAGGAAACCCACACAGACACACATGCAAATTCCATGCAGGGAGGATCCGGGAAGCAAACCCGGGTCTCCTAACTGCGAGGCAGCAGCGCTACCCACTGCGCCACCGTGTGTAATATTATGATTATTTATTTAAATAGTAACTACTCATATACAGTACAATACATGCAAATCCTTTTTTTCTGCTTTACAGATAATTTGACTACAGTATACAGTATATCAGGAATTGATTACTAATCAGAAGTATGTATTCAGAAACAGGCATCACAGAGACATCAAACTGCATACAGATACAGTCTATAGATAAAAACTGATTTTATGTCAAAGATTTATCTATTTTACTATAAATGTCCACACTATGAGGGTACCAAAGAGTTTCAAGTAAAAAAGATCAGTGTTTTAGTTGAGGATTTGAGAGATAGTGTTACATTGAATTTGGGAAGAGAGGTGCTTCATGTAAAGCAAGGCAACATATCTCTAAGGGTTTAAATGTCAATGACTACTTGATACAGACAGTTTAGCCTCATCAGGTTTCTAGTCTGAGGCAGAGAAACCATGATGTAGCAGAAAATGGTCCCTGTTTAGCACTGCCAGTGTCTTTCAAAATATATGACAGCAGAGCACCGTAGTCATTTAGATGATTTAATACAGTGTGCAACATTGGAAGTGATAGCTGCTTTCTTATATTTTACTTTATTAGTAGTTTTGTTCTTTCTAAGTTTTGACTTTTATTTTTTTCTCAAACACAAATTCTGCTTTATCTAGATGTTCATTGTTGACATATTTAATCTAGCCCCTTCTTTAAGCAAAAGTTGTTTTTATTAATTGGTTATTTAATTGTTTTTTCCCATTTGACCTTGGACTGGATCATGCTTAATGCCTATCTGTCTATCTATCCTTAATTTTTGTTGTTTACTCCATTTTTCATTGTTGTAAAAGATACAATTTGTTTACCCTTATATTTTGTCCTTTTTGTGACATATTCGGTTATTGAATTGGAATAGACATCAAATCCGAATACTGATTTTTCCTCACCTTATATCATTACTAGGGAGTTATATAGTAATGGCATTTTGTTTCAAGCAGAGCTTTTCTGAAAAAAGGGCTACATTTGGTGAGAATTGATTTGGGACTTTAAATATAAAATGAAGTACAATGAAATATAAAATATTGGCAAAGTAAAGAAAAAACCTTAAATAAAATGAATTGTGTAGAGTATCAAGAAAAAGACTCATTTGCAAGGGCTGTAATACAGTCTGTGAAGAATCAGAATGTGAGTGAACCGATAATTGGGATTTTTGAAAGAGAGGACATCTGAGAGTGAAAGGTTGTTAGATCAAATGTTCTATATTGTAAGGCATCTGCACTGAAGAGAATAGATAATACAGAATAAGTTATCTTTAAAACTGATTGAAGTAGAAGAAACAAAAAAGAAAAATGTGAGGGGCATTTAGAGTACAGCACAGTAATTTGAACCATAAAAGCTAAGTGAAACTGAAAATACTCTATATGAAAAGTGGTGACAGAAAGATTAAACTAGGAGCACAGATCATGAAAAGTGCACATTGTACTTCAGAAATCAGAAATCAGAATCAGAAATTTAAGAAATTTGACAAACGAAAGGAGACTATTCAGTCAATCAAGCCAGTTTGTTTAGCTAATAGCTAAGCTGTCTCAATATCTCATCCAGATTTTTCTTAAAACTAGGAGCACAGATCATGAAAAGTGCACATTGTACTTATAATCAGAAATTTAAGAAATTTGACAAACGAAAGGAGACTATTCAGTCCATCAAGCCAGTTTGTTTAGCTAATAGCTAAGCTGTCTCAATATCTCATCCAGATTTTTCTTAAAAGTTGTCAAGGTTTCTGCTTCAACTACATTTCTCAGAAGTTTGTTCCAGTGTCCCACAGCTCTTTGCATGAGGACGTGTTTCCTGATTTTGGTCATGAATGCACTTCCCCTTACATTCCACTGATGTCCTAGAGTATGTGATTCACCCTTAAGCTGAAAGAATGTTACTGGATCTATTTTATCAGTGCCTTTGAGATTTTAAATACCTGGATTAGGTCTCCATACAGTCTCAGGTTTAATTTTCTGAGTCTGTCAGAGTAGGATATATCCTTAAGTCCTGGATTGCACTTGGGTGCTCTCCTCTGCACAGTTTAGTGCTGCTATGTCTTTCTTGTACTCTAACCATGGTGACCATGGTCTTACTAATGCATTATACAGTTTGAGTATAACATTCCTTGATTTAAATTCATCAATCAATGAAGATTTTGTGTCATCATTACACCACTAAATTCTTTTCAGAGGTTGCTTGATGTATGACAGTGTCTCCCATCTTGTATTTATGACTGAAGTTCCTTTTACCAAATGTGTAGCAGTTTGTGAATTTATCAGATATTGTTCCATTTCTGTTCGCTTCATATGTTATCCAGATCATTATTATTTTTTCTGCCTCCTTTAGTGTTTGCATTCCTCCAATTTTAGTGTCTTCTGTGAATTTCACAAGTTTACTAAACAGCTTGCATATTTTATTCTTTTTAGTTAGCCATTAAAAGGTGTAATTTTGGTTGACTTCTCATTACAAGTTTACTAACTATACCAGAGTCAAAGACATCAATATAAATTACAAAAAAGAAAGTGTCCAAGGACTGACACCTGGGGGACTAGCATTCTCTTCTTATCTGTACTCCTGCCAGTTAACCAACTAGAGATCCAGTTTTGTAGGTTATCTCCGATGCCTACAGCTTCTAGTTTCAGAATTAATCCTTGGTGTGGGACTGTATCAAAGGCTTTTTGAAAGTCTAAATAAATTATGCAGTATGCTTTGCTTTTGTCAACTATTCCAGCTGCTTCTTCAAAAAATCTAAAAGATTGGTTTGGCAGGACCTTCCACTCATAAAACCACACTGGCTATTATTTAGTATAATCAAAACAAAGGAGAATAGTTACAGAAACAATTACCAGTGATTTGTGAATAATTGCAATATTTTTGAAAAGTAGTAGTGCGGTTTTAAGAAGAAAATAGGTAATTGGTTTAGTCATTTTTGCAGCTGTAAAGTCTGAGATGACCACAATGCAATTTAAATGATTTTAAAGGCAGGAACCAGAATAGCAGATCTGTAACTTGCAGCATTGGATTAACTGAATAATGAATAGAAGGTGTAGGGATCAGAGTGCAGCCAAGTGATTAATGTGTAAAAGTAAAAGATCTTAAATGAGATGTTTCAACTGTACATACTGCCTTTCCAAATAAATAAATAAAAAATACAATTTTATCTTGTGCCAAAATTTACAGGAGGTGAGAGTAGAAGCCACGTGTCTGTTGTGGCCTGGACACTCTTCATACATACAGTGTTTTTTTACCTGGCTCTGCCCATATTAATCTGTTACTTACTAATGACTACTGCAAATCCAGTGAGAAGTCAAGCAAAATAACATCTTTTATTGGCTAACTAGAAAGATTACAATATGCAAGCTTTCGAGGCAACTCAGGCCCCTTCTTCAGGCAAGATGCTATCTTTCTAGTTAGCCAATTAAAGGTGTCATTTTGCTTAACTTCTCACCATATCCATAATGGCTAACATGGTACAACATCCTAGTACTACTGTAAATCCAGAAAGTGTTTGTCATTGCAACAATCTCTTCGTTATCACAATACCTATGGTTGAGTTCCACCCAACAATGTCACCTCAGGCAAGTGGAAATGTAACACAGAAAAGTATTTGGTACTGGTTCGGTCAGGTACGAGATTATTCAATAGGCAATAGGCATTAAAAAATGGAAATGTAAACAAAAGGTACTGGTGTGTTGATTGATATATGATACCTTTTGTTTGGCTTGTGTCAGACAGGTTAGTATTTGTTTTGTGAGCTCTGGTGAATGGAAGTTCAGGGAAAACAATAAAAGAGTTACAACTTCATTAAAATATGTTCCATGTTCATTCCTAGGGTGGAGGAGAAGATGCATGACATCACCTCTGCTATAAAGCATTAAAGCCCTCCCATCTTCTGGTCCACCCCATTATTTAAGACAGCATCTAACCGGAAGTCAGCATTCAGTCTTGGACTAACTTCTGAATGCATTGGACACTTCTTTATTAAATGGGACCCCAATGCTTACAGTAGTTTGACTCCTTGTCTTGTCTTTCACCCTTATTACAGTGTCATCCTGTGGCATTGTGTAGTGCAGAATTAAGTTCTATTTGCATTAATCTGTTGCCTCTGCCCTCTCAGGCATATTTGTTGTGAATTGAATATAATGTCGGTGTATTGTTTTTCTCTGTGCATTAGCTTGAGTCCCTGCGTGGAATTTGCATGTTCTCCCTGTGTCTGCGTGGGTTTCCTCTGGGTGCTCCGGTTTCCTCCCACAGTCCAAAGACATTAAGGTTAGGTGCATTGGCGATTCTAAACTGTCCCTAGTGTGTGTGGGTGTGTGTGTGCACGCCCTGCGGTGGGTTGGCGCCCTGCCCGGGGTTTGTTTCCTGCCTTGCACCCTGTGTTGGCTGGGATTGGCTCCAGCAGACCCCTGTGACCCTGTAGTTAGGATATAGCGGGTTGGATAATGGATGAAGATGAATGGATTAGCTTGAGTGCCACATTACAGGTATTTGATAGATTCAACCTGCATTTATCTTATTGCAGTGTGATCCTATGGTGTTGCGTCTAGTGGTGTGAAGTTCTGTTCACTGTACTCTGTTGCTTATGCACTTGAAATAAAAAAAAAAACTGAGCTTTATCTGTATTGTTGTTGTCCTGTTGGCAACCTTGCTTCACAGTAAAATTATTTATGTATTGTAATTTTCACAGCCATTGGTAGATGGAGAGTGGAAGTCAAAAGAGTTTGCCACATATTTCTATTTTATTGGTTAATGTAATAATATTAATGCAATTCAAATTCTGAAACTCTTCTGTGACATTTCAAATAACAATGTTTTCAAAGTTTCTGTTCTTAGACAATTAACCTGATAAACTACTGCAAATGGAGCAAGGTCATGGTGGGAAAGTTAGTTAATAAGGTGCCATCACTCATAAACAACATTCTAAAGTATTTAAAGCTGATCCACCTGGGGAAACTCTTTACCTCTTACTTGAAGGGATAAAGTCTCCCATATATTTTGAGGAGTGGACCACAAGCTCAGATTTATAGTTTATAACTTTTTCCCAACTTTAAACCAGTCCAGTGTGCATCAGAGATCAGTCTGATGAAGCACCAAGAAATCACCCTCATCTGCATAGAGCAGAGATTCAACTCTCATGTTTTTACACTGGATATTCTTCAAATCTTTCTTGAAATACTATAAATTAAAGGTACAAGCAGGAAAAGAGACAAGATATATCCTTGTTGGAATCCAATGCACACACTGAACTGACACAGCTTCACACCAAATTTGTGGAAGCAAATCTTGCTCCACAGATACAGGAAATAAATAGCATAGAGCAGGCCAGGAATTCCATACTCTTCCACAAGATATTGTTATAAGCATTTTTCAAGTCAAAACACTTCTTTGGCAGACACCACCTACTTCCAAGGCTCTGACATTGCCTTCCATACGTTGAAGTGGTGTAACTGAAAACAATATCTAGTACTTTATCATTTGTAGTTATATATTGTCAATGCTATTGCATTGCCACTTTTAAATCTTTTAAAGTGATTTGCTTTTAAATCACTGCAGTATCCTTGTCTACAGAGGTAGACTCAAACTCAGACAATGCTTCCTTCTGGCATTGTCTACTAAAAGGAGGGCATGCCCACTTTTCTTTGCAGTGCCTCTATTGGGAGTTGAGGGCAACCTTTCACAACCTTGCAGGGTGAAGTTTTGCCCATATCCCTACTCCCTTTCTTGAGTTGTTGTATGGTTTGCCAAAAATCTTTGAAGTCATTTTCCATGGCCTCAACAAACTACATTAGCACAATAGCCTTCATTTTGGCTAGTGCTGCACCTGCCTTCTTTTTGGTCTGCTGGGACCTATTAGTCAAATCTAGTGGTACAATTGCACTTTAATTTGATAAATTAATGTATCTCAGGTATCCACCAATAGATCTTAGGGTTTAGTCATGGCAGCCAGGAACCTTCTGTCCATGACTCCTTGCAGCCATCCCCACTACTGAGGTCTTCAATATGGTTCATTTAGATTCAAAATCCCTGACCTGTGGTGTGATGGGGGCTTGTGTACCGCAGTCATTCTAAAGCCAATGTTAGCGATACAGGTTAACCAATAGCAAATTGGTTTAAGAGGAGGAACAAGACAAAGATCAATCCATAAATGCCTCTTAGTAATTCCAGTTTGCCTAGAGGCTAGATGACCCATGTAGTCAATTTGGGCTCAGTTCAAATAAGCCATATAAAGCCCACTATTGGGCTTGTTATCTACAAGACGAAGGGTAATTGTCTGGGGGTAATGCCAATCAGATGACAGGTAAGATAGAAGTACATATTGTTAAAAATTAAAAAAGAATGGCTAATGATAAAACCCATTATATAATACTGAACTAATCCTTCGATCAAGATTTTATGGTGGTGTTTCAGGTCTTTTCAAGTACATTCACATTAACATGCATGTAAAATGGTTATCTGTAGTTGCTGTATAAAGTGAGATACTTAGTTTGCAACTATAAAGAAAACATTAGCTATATTGATATTGGGATAAACTAGAGAAAAATATGACAAATGACTAAAGAATAGCAAGCAAATGCTGGGCTAATTGGGGCCAGAAGACTGCTAATAATTCTACAGATAGACTACCTGCCCCTGGGGCACAGTTACTCCTGACTGCCTGTAATGTAGCAATCAATTCATTTAGATGCATCTAATTCTGTAACCAATCATTGGATAGTTCAGGAAGGCTCAGCATATTATTATTATTTTTATTTTAATAATAATAATAATAGTTAAAATGAATGTGTTTGCACCTTTTATGTAAAGAGACTGGAAAACAGATTGTTTATTGCCATGTTTGAATAAATTTAAATAAAAATGTGGGTTTTCGCATAAACTTCATCTAAGAAGATAATCCCATGTTCCATAGTATAATTTTTCTTTGTTTTCTTTCTAGAGAAATGTTACTTTTTAAGCATCCTTATTGAATCTTTTCTACCAGACCTGGCAGTGATGGAACAGCAGTTTAATAATTGGCTCTGTACAAATGCAACCAGCTTCTGTACTGACAAAGAAATCTGACACCACAGAACATATCTCTAGTCAGCTTGCTGCCAAATTGCTTATGTTTCTAAATTATTCATAGGAGGAAAAAGCTTCTAAATATGTTTGACAAGACAACTTCTTTTGCAAAGCTGCTCAGATGATGGAAGTCTGAAATGTAAGTTATTTAGATGTACAGAAATAGACTAACATTGATCTCTCGAGTGCAATGTGTACACAATTGACTTAGATACACTGGAAAGGAAATATTTACTGGGCTAGTCTTTTAAACATCATTTATTTGACTTTCTATAAGGTATCTGTTTTCAGATTAATTAAAAGATGAAAAATTGGTTATTTCACATCTGCTACTAATACCAGTGTACACCGTCTTTAATATTTTAAACAGCAAAGAAGAATAAGACTTTTTAAAATCCAGGGTGTATCTATTTTCCATATTAGATGTGATACTCATGCTGTTATGTATTATAATTAAAAACAAAGTGGAACATCTCTTAGAAAATTGTAATGTCTTTGCAATCAACATGCTTTTTTTTAGAAAACTAAATGTCCAAGTACTCCTTTAACACATAAAAGCAATTCCAGGAATTTACCTGTGAATTACTAGGCCGAGGTCAAAAGCACACAAAAGGCAGAGCTGATATCCCAGGAAACTTGATCAGGTAATTTTGCAGGTCTAGACATAGTATGATTGCAAGGATTATACTGTCTACGCTTGTGTGCAAACAAAGCCGTAAAACTGCAAAGTAAAGTGTAAAAAATGTCACGACAGCCTTATTTAGGGTAAGCTAATGTTGATGCAAGTGAACCATTCATAAGAGACTCATATAATGACATATTCTCAATTTATAGCTGGGCCTACCTCTGCAGTTTTCAATAAACAAGACTAAAATGTATACTTCATTTATTTTAATGCTGTTTTTAAAATATTTGCATACTGGATGAACTATGAAATAAGGGACTGTTGTCCATATGTACTAAGAAAAGTAGAAAATACCCATGAGTGTAATGTGGTATGTAAAATCCTAGAAATATTACCTTTGAATTCTATAGGCCCAAGAATATAACAGAACATCCTTGTAAATGTGAAGAAGGGAGTTTTCTAAATTCCTGAAACATTTAAACTAAGTAATACCCTAGGTTCTAATAGTTAAGTTACATCTTCAAATGTTTTGTTTGGCCATAAAAATAAGTCTGCATAATGAAACTAAAGAATTGTTTTCATTGTAAATAGTTAATTTAATCTGCATTCATGAATACAATGAAACAATGTTCCCATCACAAAACATTTAAGTACAAATTTTAAAAGAAAAGTAATTAGAATTTAACAAATTACACAATTCATTGATGTATACAATATTGTTCTAAAGCCATTTGCTATGAAAAATGTTAGTCAGTCTAATATTTTTAAACATATGCAAACAAAACAATAGATATTCACTTATTTACATACTGTATAACTTTTCTAGTTTTGTCACTTACTCGTTTTTTGATCTAAAACTCCATTTGGTGGCCTATCGTTTATACACTTTTTCTGATGTGTCCCTCTGATTCACTCAACAGTAGTCCGTCATCATACTGACATCCCAACATTCTTGGTAGCAACTTTCCATGTCTTTGATATCCTGATGGAGTCTTTCGTCTGCTCTTCACTCATTGCTCCAAACGTTTCAGAGAAAGATTCCAAATGTGAATCCAAAAAGTGAACTTTGAGACTCATGTTGCATCCCAAGTCCTTAAAATTAACTGGTAACACTTTAGCTTAGGTACTGCAAAAAGATGCAGATATTTATCATTTACTCTTATGTAACAACACCTGAGCAAAGGCTTCTTTTCATCTTCATAATACTTACAAACATCAGTAGATTCATTTCTGTGCAGTGTGGCATATTGACACGATGGTAAAATGACTTGTTAATATGAAGGATTCACAGTTCTTACACTAAAGTAACGTAATATCAAGAGAAATGTGTCTCATTTAAGCAAAATCAGAGCACTCCAAATTGAAGTTTTGTTAGTTGGTCACAATGCAGAGATGAATAGACCCTTCACTGATGCTCTTTAAATGTTATGAAGACCCTAAGAAGTGTTTGTTAAGGTCTTGTTACATAAGAATAAATGACTAATAGATGCATTTTTGCATTACCTAAAGTGTCACCAATTAACTAATACATTTTTCAGAATTTCTTTATAATTTAGATCTTTATTGTTCTCTATTGATTTAGAAATTAATTTCTGAACCCAAGCATCTCGTTCCAGGTCATTCATCACATTATCAAGTCTTGCATCAGAAATATTTTTTCCAATATCAGTTTCAGCAAAAGTGTCCTTTTTCAATTTAGCCTCAGACAAATTTGGGACCTTTTGGCACAAATACAGACAATCTCCTTCTTTTGATGGGGCTTTGATGACTTGAGAAAGTGCTTCATTAAACCAAGTTTATGAGCTTATCAGTGGTAGCAGAACTTTATCTGGATCAACCAAACTAAGTCTGATGACGTTTTTTCGGCCCCTAGCTGTAGCTTTTTTCTAATTGGCCATTTCTACTGAACTCAGTGTCAACTCTTGGCTCAGCTATCACACAGGCAAAGAAAACATTGGAATTTTGTATGCCCCGACTGCTGACCCAGTAAGGTACACAGAAATTATTAGTCCTCAAATATGAACAAAAAGGTGGTAATTGTAGTTAATAACTGTTAAGAAATACCTCCTTTGCTTTAAACATAGATTTTAATATCAGAAAATAATAAATTCAAATAAATTATCATTAAATTAAATATTGATAATATGACCACTAGGGAGCGTAGCAGCATTCCAAGCCCTGAGACACAACTAGAAGACACAGTCCTTGGTTTAAAATACAACATGTTTTCTTCACACAACACCTCGTCAGGTTTTCAATTTCTCTTACCAAAGCAATACAATACAACAATAGGGTTTACTTTCTCCTTCCACACCTCCTCCGTGGTCTCATTCACACCCTTCTAACTCTGACTAACAGCACAAGAAACCAGCTTCTTTAATATTGAATTTTAGAATACTTCTGGTGCCACAACCTTACATGTTGGAAGCACTTCCAGATCAGGTGGAAGCATAATGTACCCCTGCAGCTCCCCCTGGTAACACCCAAGAACCCTAACAGGGCTGACCTACAGAACTACAATTCCCAGCCTGCCCTCTGGATATCCATATGGGAGTTCCACCAGTGGGATGCTACTATTGTGTGCATGAGGGAAGAGCATAGCTCCAGAAATCAGCCCCTCACTGTCCTTCTGAACAGGCCTGCCGTCCTGGCAAGGGACCAGCACCCATCCCAGTCGGGATGCCAGTTCATCATTGTCCTTACCTTACAACCTCCCTTCCTCACATGGAACAAGTTTCTTTCATGGTCAGGATGCCGCACCATCCAGCATGGCACTCACAATATTCAATTTGTTATAGTATGAAAACAATACAAAATATATAATAGCTAAAAATTTGTTTTGTGAAAAAATGCTACTTGATGAAGAAAAATGATTTATATTTTTCAATTCAGTGCTCAAAAATACATAAAAATCACATTAAATATTCTGTGCCATATTTTCAAAATAATGCTAACATTGCTCAGTAAGTCACTTATATATACCTTTATAATAATATCAAAATTTGACTTGACAGCAAAAATAAATTTTTAATATTGCGGGGAAAACGGATAAAAGCCATAATGCTAATGCTGGTAGTTATATTGTTTATTTTATATTCTCACAGATAAATCTTTCAATGCAAAACAATAAATTTGAACGTATACATTTTTTTATCATAGAAACAGCCTCTTGTTTACCTCCGTTTGAAACAGCTTACTTACCTACACTGCCTGCTTTTTCTTTTCACAGTCCTGTACATCATTAGTCTGCCTTGCATCCAATGCTGCAATAACATTGATGTATACATAAACAGCAAGTAATGCGATATTATAAAGTAGAAGATAAAGTAAAATAATGGAGTAAACTAAGAATTATATTACAGTTTAAATTATATTACAATTTTAATTTTAATCTGTTAAAAGCATGGTTTTCATAGCATAATTTATAAATGATTTTTTAATAGCTATATAGGCATTTTTCATCTAGAGATTTAAATCATTATGCAGCACTGAGGCAAGTACAGAGAAAAGAATTGTTTAAACTCTCAGCATTAAAAGAATCACATTTTATAATAAAGCCCGATGTGATCAGAAAGAGCTGCTCACATCATGTGAAAAATCAATTTGCAATGGTATTTTCCTGCTCATCTCAATCTGACTCCAAGCATGAGCTTCAGAGAAATCAGAGTGAAGTCAAGTTGACTGAATTTGACATTAGAACTGCACTCACTGAAGTTCGAATTGCCAAAATAGGCCCTACGCTGAAAACAATTACTTATTAAAGCAAATCTAGATGTTACAAACATTTGCATCTCTATATCTGCAGTTATATCTATGGTGTATACAATAACAAAAATAAAATAAAATGTGGGATTTTTGTCAGTGTTGTAACATTAAATAGATTGCTTTTGTTACGCTACTAAATCAAATAGTGATTTAAATATTTTAGATGAGCATTCAGGTGAAGGAATCAAATTTCAGAGTATCAGCATAAGTTGTTTGAGAAAAATATTTATCACATTAAAAATGTGCCAGTTTATTTTTAACACCTACGACACTGAGAACACCTCTTACCTTGTGAATCTTTTAATTGTCAGGTAGTACCATCTGACTTATTTGCAGTAAATGAATAGCAATACTAGCATGTCTTTCTTGGCATAATTGCAGCACAAGGAGCACTTTGGCATAGCTCTCTCCAGATGTGACATTTTGTTTTCTTTGTTGCATGGCAACGTGTTCGCTCATGCTTGATCTTAAGCCAAAGAAAACTCTAAGAAGGCCAGTTAGTAAAGGAAAACAGTTATCATAGTTAGGAATTACTGATCTTCTGTTTTCATTCTTGACTTTGTGATTCTTACAGCCCATAAAGGATTTTGTTTTGACTTGATTTTGCATGACTTGAAGACTGCATGACTAGCTTGTAGAAATTAATTTCCCATCTTAAAAATTACAACGGATAAAGAGAACTTGACAGGCAGCCTCTTCAGCTTAAAAATCAACTGCTTCTTATAACATCATCTAAGAACCTTGAGACACAATTCCACAAACACAGCAAAAATCGACATGTTTTTTTCCTGCTTCTTTAATTATTATACTTTGTAAGTAAGCCATTTCATTGTCCTGTAATGATCAGTTACCAAAGAAATGCACATTACGCCCAGAACTTTTCCTTTTTGGTCTGCTGTTTATTCCACATTTTCCACTACAAACAAGGTGCTGTATAAGGAGAAGAAAAAGAAAACAAAAACCTTAATCAGGATCAAGTAAATATTCAAAAAGGTGGACATTTTAACAAAACCAAAAATGTCAAAACATAATATGCAAACCAAGATTCAAAGCCAGAGGTAAATATGAGGTAAATCTTAACTCCCTATGAAGATTTTTTTTCTAACTACCACAAAGATCTAGCCATCAATCTAGAACCTTGCATGCCACTGTCTTAAACAGTGTTGGTTCGATGATGTTATGTTTTACACCTCTGGCTGTCAGATATTGTAAACAAGACAATGCACAAAATAAAGGCATTCAAGATTGCGAGCAATGTCTAAAATGGCTCCGTGGAAAGTAAATACGTAATAAAAAAAAATTATATAGTCAGAATACAAAATAAAATGTGCACACCAAATTTAGGTTCACTTACAATGGTTCTAGAACAAATGCTTTATATAGATAAAATAATTTAAACAAACTGCTGCATTCTGGCAACCAGCAAATCCTATGCAAGGAAAACTGAAGTTTTAATAATATTCACAAAAGTTGCTTTTCCAAGTACACTATATTTCAGAACCAGTACTGGAACTCCCATGCTTCCTGAAAAACTAAGGTCATAATAGATTAGTTTAAAATATTTCCATAAAATGGAAGCTCTGCAGATAAATTGCCACATTCAGTAAAATTCTTCAAGAGTGCTGTCCTTTAGCAGTGCTCAGCAAAAATTTGAAAACCAGAAAACCCTGAGTGGGGAAAGACTGGTTGTATTAGAGAGACACTTGTATATATTTCTTTGAATATCAGAGATGAGACATTTAGCAGGACCAGTGTAGCTGCTGTTGGACCAGCAAAATGATTTAAATAATGTGTTGTCTTGCCTTAATGGCATTCTGAAGGAGACCAGCACTTTCCCTGTCACTACATTTTTTTTATTCTCCAGTATAGTTTTTATAATGGTATTGTAATGCTTCTTAGACCTTTAAACAACCTTAACCATGTTTCCATAAACAACAATTCTGCAAAGTCAGAAGGCAGCCCTATACAGCCATATAAATTACGTAGGCTACTTTATTAGTGAGACATAGACAACACTTTATACCAGGGGGCATCAAACACATTTGACCTGGGGCTACATTTTTGTAGAACCAATACTCTTTAAGCAGGGTTGGGCTAGGCACCTCAGACACACACAAAAACCTCACACATTTGAATACATACACTCCCTTAGTCACTCCTGGATATTTTCATTCAGTCACCCACTAATTCACAACTCACTTACCATTGTTTCCCATGGAAAATTATTAGTAGATAATTTATTAGTGGGTAGCACTGGAGGCTGACTGGCAGGGTTTGAGGGGGGGTGGTCTTCCTCATTGAGATTATGCACCAGTACATGATTTAAGGTAGTGAAACAACCTGAGATATGGTGGTGGAAATACTGACACACAGACACAGGCCATGATTAATGGTCCTTGGGAGGAGTGTTTATTAACTGTTTTCTGATGAAGATCTGGAATAACTTCTGCTGCCAGCATCAGGAGATGCCTACTAAAATATTGAAACCTCCACAGGGGAATCAACAACAAAGTTAGCTTTCCTCACCTTGTTGTCCATCTTCTCATTCTTCCCAGTCTAACATAGCATGTTTTTCAGCTCCTTTTATGATGCTTCTGTGTTCATGTCTCTGGTCCATTGTAGGTTTTCATCTGCATATTTCCTCACAGCTCACAGTTGCAACAATATTTTTTAATATTAATGCAAAATAAACATGCCATATATGGAATGTCCACAACTGCTATGAAATGAAGCTGAATTTACTTACTTAAAAATCAATAGAGACTCAAAATGAAAACATAATCACCAGCACGTACTAATACACAAACATTCAAAAATTACCTCAGAAGAATTTCCAAAACTGTAAAAGCTGTTATTATATTGCTTCTTACAACACCAAAATACTACTGTGAAATTAAGTATAGCTCATTTGAATATTTTGAATAGTGCATTGAGTTTTGGTTACTAGATTCTTTTAGTACTCATGCTGAACTAAATTCATATGATGCAAGTTTAGTAATCCTTTTGTCCAAAACTAAGGGTGTAGCACAATTTAGTTAAGCAGTGGAGGGGATGACACTCCCCTTTACAAGATCTGGCCTGCAAGCATTCAATTTATATTTCCAGTTTTTTGCACATTCCAACCAACAACAAAAAACCTAAAAAAAACATTACCCTTATAGGATATAAACCATTCACAATAAATAGCTATTTAAAATCAGTCCACAGTGTTACTGACTGCATCACTGACAGTTAGGATATAGTTTTTAAAGCGTCTTTAAACATCATCTTCAGCTGGTGGTGTTAGACTGCTTTCCTCCTCAATGGAGTCTCTAATTATCACTTTAAGCATTGTTTTGATGAATGAACACATTGTTAGTGCAAACTAAGTGGCTAGTCAGCAAATTGATATAAGGATAACCCATTTATCTAACTGATAAAAGAAGCTGTTCTGTAAGATTAGGCAGTTTTACCATGGAGAACACAGGTGTTCACATGGTGGGCCTCAACTAGCCTGGTATAATAAAGGATTCATTTATAACACTGACTCATAACTATTCTTTATTTAAAGGGAATTGTCCCTAACAATTACCTATTTTCATGCAAAGCGTGTTGGGATAGTTACTGTGACCATGCTACAGCTCTTTTCAGCTGGATTTGAATCTCAGCCCTGTCCTTTGAAGAGTGATTCTGGTTTTACTTCCACACTTCAGGTTAGGTTAGTTGATGACATATAAAAAAGACCAAAAGTTCATTCAGTCTTGCTTAGTAGATGGAAGCAGTTTTAACCCCCATTACAGAAATGTTTATGTGCCAAATCCTGGATTCATTTTTGGGGTCAGAGTGGCCCACTTCAGTTACAGTGACACAAGAGTAGAGTTTCTTTCAGTAGCCCACAGAATCTTTCTGTGTCCAGGAGTTTCTAAAAGTGTCAGATCCCACAGTCAGAACCCAATCCGCCTATCTTTCCTCTGGTTAACTCTCTTTCACTAAACTCAGGAGTAATATCTTTGCTACTTCTAACTGAGATAGATGACTGGTGCTGGCCTTCTGTCATTCTATACAGCGTCTCCCTCTTACAAAGTAGACAGTGTGGCATCCCAAGTTAATTGCTTTTGCTCTAGTTCCCAGAGAATCTTCTCAGTTTCCAGTATGAGCACCACTCTTTCTGTTTTACATTGGAGACCTTGGAAGTGGCAAACATGCTCCCTTTCTATGTTTGCTGTGAATCTTCAGCCTGGATACCTGTACAATCCCAATGGTGTCATTTCCACTGACAGTCTCCTGTCACCTGGGAATTCACAAAGACTACATAATTAAACCTTATACTAGAAATTGTTTAACCTCAGAAATGCACACAAATTTTGAAATCCTTTCCAGTTTTACCATACTGCCAATAATAACTTTGGGTCATAGATTTGTGTACCATTAGATTACATGTTGCCTGAAGAAGGGTAAAGAGTTGCCTCGAAAGCTTGCATATTGTAATCTTTTTAGTTAGCCAATAAAGGGTGTCATTTTGCTTGGCTTTTCTCTACATTCATAATGGCTAACACGGTACAACACCCTAGTACTACTGAGAACAGGGTTAAAGGAAGCCAAGTTCTGTCCAGGTAGCACTGCATTAGGAATCTGATACATCCTAGGGTCTGCTCATGCATACCGTTCAAACTACAGTCACACATACTCAATGAGACAAAAGGTGATATGGGTAAATGTGAGAACTCCACCCAGACAGCACCTCGCTATCTAAAGTATGGTAAAAGGAGTCAAAGAATTGACCTCATAGCCCTGAGCAATGTGATCACATTCCCATGCTACTCTAAGGAAGAGTGACAATAATTCCAACTCTGTCATCTAATTTTTTTATTTTACTGTTCCAGTGCAAGTGATTCCAGTCTAGGAGGGCATCAACATGTAGTTTCACATTGAAATCATTTTAACTAGTACAGTATAAATTTTGATTTATCACATATTTAAAGTCAGCTCCGTCTTTCCAGAATTTTTCTTATCCTACTTTTTTCCATGTATAGGACAGAGGTCAGTCCTGGATATGACACCTGTTGTATATCAGGACACCTTAACACACAAACACAACCACATTTACTGACACTAATAAACCTAAATTCCTTAGCATGCCTTGACAAAACACACACATAAAATGGAGTAACATGCAGACAGTGACCAGCCCAGGAACTGAAACCAGCTGCCTGTAAATGTGAAACAGCAGCTGCATTAATCACAGTGCCACTTTACTGCCCCTTTCAAAAGTTAAAAATTGTTAAAATAAATTTCAGCTGAATGGCATCTATTCATGTACTGTTTAACATTACATAGAAAACAACCTAAGGGAACACGGAAAACAATTAACAGAAAAAAATCAAATCTGCTTGTGTATTTTCTATGTGTGTATATATTAAAATAAGGAAACCTTTATTCTGCATCTGAGAAAAACACTATATTTTTTCATTTTTAACAGTATATGGGTCTTATGCAAGCAAATTAAAAATCTCACTCTCTTTAAATTCATTTGGGATATTTAAATTATTTGCACTCACTATAGCATTTCTATGCATTAAAATGGAGGTGCTTTGCTAATTATTGAGCATATGCTTCTAGATAAATAGGAATATGTAGCAGAAAAATTTGAGATAAGGATACTTCAGTTTCTTCAGAAATACAGATTACAATAGAAAAAATGGAGGACAGAGGAAGGAGATGTGCCTGTATTTACAGGCTAAATAGCCACTTGCAATTACAATAAAACAGCTTCTGTCAATTCTAAAATGGACTTAAAAGAATAATCTATCTATCTATCTATCTATCTATCTATCTATCTATCTATCTATCTATCTATCTATCTATCTATCTATCTATCTATCTATCTATCGATTTGATGAACCTCTGTTAAAAGCCAAATATCCCCCTGGGAACAAATAAAGTTCTGCCTAAAAGAAGATGAAAACAAGAAAGAACAAGATTGAAAGTTAAAGTAAATAACACAGGTCATGTGAAACTGAAGGAAAAAACCTTGGACAAATGACAAAGCCTCAGTTATCTTCAAGCACTAATTAGTGAGGATGGAAGATGTGATTGAAAAGTGAGAGAAAAGCAGTGTCAATACAAATGTTTGCTAAAGCAAAAGTGTTAATGATGAAAATAACATTTAGTTAAAAAATAACACTAATATCATTAACAAAAATCTCAATCCTTTACAGCAGTGCTTCCCAAACTCAGTTCTGGGGACCCACTGTGGCTGCAGGTTTTTGTTCCAACCAGATTCATAATCAGTGATAACACTGATCTCATTTTTATTAGGTGGTATTTTTATTTCTCTTATTGTACATTCAGAAAAGCACAACAGCATGATTTTTATATTTATAAGACATTTAGAAATATTTGCACTTTTAGTATAGATTCAAATGTTTAATTCTCTTTTGTTGATTTCATTATATTTGCCCTTTCTCTATGCAGTTTTCGCCCTTCGTTGTATGTTATTAATGACAATTAAAAACGAGCAGAGCAAATACCCAGGCAAACAACAAAGAATAATCAAATTCTGCAACTACTTTAGCATCAGACCCACTAATTAGTAAATAATGGATTAATTACAACAACAACAACAACAACATTTATTTATATAGCACATTTTCATACAAACAGTAGCTCAAAGTGCTTTACATAATAAGGAATAGAAAAATAAAAGACACAATAAGAAAACAAAATAAATCAACATTAATTAACATCGAATAAGAGTAAGGTCCAATGGCCAGGGGGGACAGAAAAAACAAAAAAACTCCAGACGGCTGGAGAAAAAATAAAATCTGTAGGGATTCCAGACCATGAGACTGCCCAGTCCCCTCTGATTAAACAATTAGAACCCCTGGAAAAGTACAATGAAAATCAAGATGAAAATATTGCTAAAAAGAAATAAAATACATTATTCCCATATACTTTCTTGGTACTTTTTAATATATATATATATATTATATACTTACTTCACTTTCCAACCCCCGTGCAGGCCCTATGCGCTAGTCATTTATTTCCCAGATCTGCTGCTTGCAATGAATCATGCATGAATATCAGCTCTGTCTTTGATATCTCCGTCCTTTGAAACTATTATCGCTGATAATTCGTCACATGCTGGTTTATTATATGTGCGAGCGTGATCTTTCAGATTCATATAGAAATCCAAGAAAACTTATTTTTCCGTGTGTACCAGAAAAATTTCAAGTAAAGTGCGATACTTTTGGACGTATGGATTTCTATCGATTATTGGCTGTAAAATTTCTAATACGTCCGATTGTTTAACTCTTTCAATCCTATGTTACGTTGTTTCTCCGTGTTCATAAAATAAACCTGACCGATTTGTGGTTTCTTTGAAATTAAACTTGCAGTAGCTTTAATTGTTGCGGGACCACAGATTCTTATAGCGTATGGTCCTGAATTATGTAACTCTACATTCTGAGCATTGAATGATGTGAACGAAAACAGATTATTGTAGATTCGGATATTTTGACTGTAGTGTTTGTGGATTTGACTTTCACCAAATAATAAATCTTTTATTTCTCGCAGATACGCCTCTTAATTGGGAAGAAACACTACTTTTCCCTGATGGCAACATGAATTAGAGGATCTAAAAGTCTCCAACTTAAAATTTAAAGCCAAACAATATCTACATACTTCTGTCATATCACCTATGTCCATATATTCGATCTCTTTTCACTGTTCCGTTATTTCACTGAGCAATAAATTCTGTTTGTTAGCGCTAATGTGATCTTTACTATTGGTTTTTTGAGACTTTCCTTATTTTCCAAATTTGCACTTAGATTATTATTGATCTTTTTTAAGTTATTTTCTCTCCAACACTTTTGGGCCTCTTTTTGATACTCTTCCCCTTTCTTCTTCACTTAGTCGTTGACATTTCAATTAGAACATATAAAATTATTGTCCAGAAAAGGACTACATCGAATGAAACGAATAGATTGTAGGTCTTATATTAAAATGAGGAAAACATAAAAATTTATAAGATCTGAGGGCACAGGAACTGTGTCTGACAATAGCATTCACAAAAATGAGAGGTGAGTGGACCATGGGCGTAGTTAAATCTCTTGGCACAAAGCCTTGTCTCATGGGACTTGAAATTATCTCTCTGAAAAAGTCTTGTCTCGTCCCAAGATTTTTTTATATAATGGAGATCTATATATATTTTTGGAAAATAACAGTTCATTTAATAGCCAGGAGTCCAATTAAAAACAAAAGCTGGTTGGAGCAAAATCTGCAGCCACAGACTGGGTTTGGGAAGCACTGCTCTACAGGAAAAGAGGATTTGAATGTGGGTGGATGAAACATTAATAAGTGCAACTATGTAAAAATTACACCATTGTATTGAGGTTTTAAAATGTTCACACTGGTAAATGCTGAAAATAATCAGCTGAATCTTTGAAAATATTTGACTCTAAAAACAGCAAACAGACACTACTTTATGAACCTTTTTGATCAAGGGTGACATACTGGCACTTCTGTCTTGTAGAAAGGAGACGTGGGTTCGCGTCTCAGGTCCTTACTTTGTGGAGTTTTCATGTTCTCCCTGCATCTCTATGGGTTTCCTCTGGGTGCACTGGCTTCCACCCACATTCCAAACACATGTGGTTGAGGTGGATTGGCAATACTAAATTGGCCCTGGTGTGTGGCTGGGGCATGTGTGTTGTTGTGTGTACACTCTGTGATGGGCTGGTGCTTTCTCCAGGGTTTTTTCCTGCTTTGCAACTTATGCTAGCAGTTCGGGACCCTGTTCAGGACTAGAAAATGACTGATTGACATTTCTCATCGAAGTGCCAGGGAACAGAAGCCTATGCCCACAGCATTGGGTACAAGGCAGCAATCAGCAGGGGGTGATGAATATTACTCCACTATAAAGCATCCTTACACACACTCACCTTTGCCCAACTTTTCCAACTTACAGTTAACCAATAGTCAAACCAGCTTGTCTACTCAGCTGCTCACACATACATACAAATAACTTGGAAACTCCATCCAGATAGCTGACATAAACAAAAGAGGTAAGGTTCAGGGATTGGTCAGATAAAGACTAACAGAAGTCAAAATCAAAGTAATCTAAAGAAACTTAATAAAAAATTTTAAAAATTAAAAGTCGTTATATTCATAAAAAATTCTAATTACCAGGAAGTTCAAAGTAGCAAGTACAACACAAGTTATTTTAATATCCAGAAATTTAAATAAGGTGAATATTGCATCACTATCTGAAATAAAGTTACCCCAATGATGTTTTGTGCCACACATTCTGGTTATTACGTGGTAGCAACAGAGTACTATGGCCAACAGCATACAGTCCAAAAGTCATTTTTAAACAATGGATAAAATAACAAAAAGGTAAGAAATAGGTACAAAATTTTATTTGTTACATTTAAAAACTAAGATTCATAACAACAGTGAATGGGATAGGAACTGAGCACATGGTTGTAGAGCTGTGAGGCAGTTACAGTAACCACAAAACCACCATGAGAGGAGATAAGCTTGCAGTTGGAATACAGAACCTACCACTAGTCGAAAAAGTTGTCTGAGTTAATTAACTAAACAGTAGCACAGAAACTTTTCAGAGAGCACACAATCACCTCATTTGATATTAATCTCAGGTGAGGGGCGTGATATTCTTAAGAAATTGCAAACCTACATTCCTTGCAGTCATTGTGTATATGGAAGCTTTCATGCTTTTAACATGCAAATTCAATATTGTGTCATACATATTACAGTAATTTTTGGGACAAAGACCCATTTTTCCTTGATTTACCCCTCTGCTCTACAGTACAGTTTACAATTACAAATTGCACATATTTTGGTCACACCATGTAAAAACGACATTATTTATACATGCATTTTTTTCAGGCACCATAATGTTTGGGCAATTGGAGTCACAAGTGTATGTGATGACTTGAGTGTGTTTTATTGTTTCATGAGGCATAAGCTGCTTCGACTTGCTTCTTCCTCCAGACTACCTTTGAAATCGGTAGTTGCCATTGTTCAACATGAGGACAAGAGTTGAGCCAGTGAAAGTCAAATATGTCATTCTGACACTGAAAAGCCAGAATAAATGCCATTAGAGACATTGATAAAACCTTAGGATCACATAAATCAACTGTCTGAATTATCCTTAAGAACAAAGAATGTAATTGCAAAGAGACTGGTAGGGCAAGGAAGACCTCCACTGCTGATGACAAAAGAATCCTCACTATGGTAAAGAAAAAGCCCCAAATGCCTGTCTGACAGATCAGAAAGAGTCTTCAGGAGGCAGATGTGTTTGTGTCAGAGAGACTACTATCTGCAAAAGACTTCATGAACAGAAATACAGAGGTTACACTGCAAGATGCAAACCACTAGTTAGCCACAAAAACAGGATTGGCACATTGCTATTTGCAAAAAAGGTCTTGTGGATAGATGAGACAAAGATGAATCTGAATCAGAGTGATGGCAAGAAGAAAAGAAGAAGAAACTGCCTAAGTTCCAAACCATATCACTTCATCTGTTAAACATGGTGGTGGGGATGTTATGGCCTGGGCATGTATGGCTATCACAGGTAGTGGCACACTTATCTTCATTAATGATGTAACTGGTGACAGCATTAGCCTAAAGAATCCTGAGGTGTACAGACACATGTTATCTGCTCAAGTTCCAATAAATCCCTCCAAACTCATTGGATGATTATTTAGCCTACAACAAGATAATAATGCAAAACATACTGCTAAGGCAACCCAGTAGTTTTCCAAAGCTAAAAATGAAAATTCTTGAGTGGCCAAGGAGGTCACCAGATTTAAATCCAACTGAGCATACCTTCCATAAGCTGAAGAGGAAATTTAAGGGGACAAGCTCTGAAACAAGCAGGAACTAAAGTTGGCTGCATTAGAGGCTTGGCAAAGTATCGCAAGAGAAGACCCTCAGCACCTGGTGATCTCTAGGAATTGCAGAGTTCAACTAATCATTGCACTCAAGGGATATGCGACAAAGTACTAAATATGACTGCTTTAACACTTTGAGGGTTGAATATTTTTTTCCAAAAAATAAAGTTTTCTGAAAAGCACACAAAGGAATGGTTTCATACAGAAATCAATATAAAACATCTGTTGCTGTGTGCTGTGGCCAGCAGTTCACCAAGAATGTGTGGTAGGCTGGCTGCCAGGCTGTCTTTGCGTGATGTGTCCAGCAGTCGCAGTCGCACTGCATCACAATCTGGTTTGTACCTCTTGTCTTTGTAAATGGCAGTCCTCACAGGGGAACATTGCTGTAGGCGTATCGGCTACACAAACCTGCTCAGTACCACTGGAGATCCATCAGCTGATGCTAGTACCTCACATTCATTTTCAATCACTTGTATCAAAATCAGAGTCTGACAAGTCAGAGTTCAATTCAGCCAAAACGTCTTCCACTGAGTAAATGCTTTACACATTCGCTTCGATCTCTCTTCAGATGTCAAGGCCATTTTTACCGTTGTTTGCTCCTCGCTACTCAAGCTATCTTTCCTTCTATCAAAGAGAGTACAACTAAAACATAACACCGAGTTTTGTCACCATTTACAGTTGATTACCACCGTCAGCCCCTCCTTTTGATAAAAGTCAACATCCGCCCTGAAAGAGCTAATATACCTGCCATTGCTGTGTTTCAAACATTATGGTGCCCTGAAACTGGGAAATAACAATACTTTTTCTACATGGTATGACCAAAATGTATGCAAAAACCCTTAAAATAAAGTCTGCAATGTACATTTTAATCATGTCTGAATTGTTTGATTTATAATTTTAAACTGTTGAGCAGAGGGGTAGGTCAAGGGAAAGGTGTCTTTATCCCAGATATTATGGGGAGCACTGTGTATACAGTACTAATGTTCTCTACTGCATTGTAAGTTATTTCTTAAGTAGCAGGAAAAGTTTGATTTCCCAAGGTAATCTACTGTTTTTATGTTATTATCTAGGTGTGTCCTTAACAACCAGTCTGAGAAAGCAAATTTAGCTCCTGGAACAATAACATTAGAAATAAATAGTAACATTATTTTGCATACAATGTTCCATCCACCCAGCCATCAGGTTTTTGAGTCAAATTAATTCACTTTCAGGGACATGCTATTAATATCTTTAATAACCCTAAATAACATTCCAGATTAAATGCACATTTTACAGTACATATACATTGTAGCATTCATGTCTTTTTTTTATGAACAGCACAATCCTTGTAATCAATTGCTTGTTTGTCTTAAAACACAGAAATTGTATTATGTGATGAGAATGTTACAGATTTTAAGATATGCAGAAAAGTTAACAAATATATTGATTGCAAGAAGAATTTACAACTACAGTACCTTTTAATAGATGATCTGGTTTCTACACTGTAGTTAATTAAAAATGGATCATTACTAAAAAGCATGATCATATTTCATCTTGTCTTAAGTCTTCATTGGCATTCAGTCAAATTGAGCGATAATTTCAGTACCTTTCTTCTTACATCTAAAGTTTTAAATGGCTTGACACCCATTAAACCAACACAACTTATACATTTGTTTGTTCTAAATTGTAAATGATACTTGCATGATTCTGGTCCTCTGAAAATATCAAAAGTAAATACAATTCTGTACAAGGTAAATCCTTTGGTTAGAGGAACATCAAACTATAGAATATTCTGTTTGCTATTGTAAGTCCTGCCCTAGCAGTCTCAACTGGCAGAATATTCAATACACTGTGTTTTGAGTTAGTTGTTCATTTTGTTTTGAAATTGTTCAATGAATGAATGTGTGTTGATGAAAGCTGTGTCAGTTTAATTGATTTAACCTATAAAGCCATTTTACATGCATTATAAAAGAAACTCATTTAAGATCTACATAAAAGCACCCGATTGTTCTAATTAAATTTAGGTTGTCCCATTTCAGGATCTGGACAGCTGTAAAGTATCACATGTGAAGTCTTTCTTAATTACAAGGAAGGTATTGTGGAAAAGGAAACATTTTTATCTCCCTGGTTTTTTTTTAACAAGTAAAATCCTTACTTATTGGTTTGCCTGGGCAATAGGCCTTGTACCTTTAGAACTTATCTGTTTAAAGTTTGTGCCACCGCCTGTTTAATTTTTTTTCTAGATTACTCTGGATATTTTAATACAATATTCTAATGCTCTTGTTAACACTTTCATGACTGCTTTGAAACTTACAATAACTGAGGATTCTGCACCAGTGGCTTGTTCATATTGTTAAATGTTCCTTGATCTTGATTATTACACAGCAGTGGTTTCTCTCTAATTCTGAGTAATAACCATTACTATACAGTATATGCCATTGTTACCAAGTTTTTTTCCAAATTATATTCATAAAATGAACTTGAATGGCAAATTTTAGTGTTACATTTTTTGATTTATATCTTAATACAGTACAATTCCATTAACAACAATATATTTGTGTGAATTGCTGCTAATTAGTTGATTGTTTTTCTTTGTATCTCTCTTTTTCTCTGTCTGTCTTTGTCCCATGACTTCAATGTGGTGGTGACACAGTACACAATATCTTTGTGTTCACAATCTCAGTTATTGGAGCACTATAGGTTAGATCATGGTTAATATGGCCACAGGCACCCATATCCATGCACATATTCAGTCTTCCTTTTTATTTTTAAATGCCATTTGAAGTCACTTTTGCAGACAGCATACCAGTGGCACATCTCAAAATGCTTCTGATTTTATAAGACTAAATTACCACCTATGTTCATATAGTGATATTGCCTCAGTCAAAGAATATTTTTGTAATGCTAACCATCGTTTATGAAATCATGAGACATTTACTTGCGCATCGTTTAAAGGCTGTTTTTTTTTAAAAACAAATATGACATATTTAAGTCTCACAAAGATAGAAAACACAATCTGTATTTATTGAACTATATCAAAGTTGGTATAGTGAAAACTGTCAGTAATCATTCTCAAAATTTAGTAGATACAGTATGAGTTCTGAAAGTGGAACAGAAGACAACAATACTGATGGTGACACTAGTGATAAAACAGACAACACCAGACAACAACAGTCACTGTGCAGTAATTTGCATTTATTCTGTTAGAATTAGAAAGAAAAAAACAATTCATGTAACAATTAAAGCTCAAGGAATTGCACTTTTTGATAATGTGTGCATCTGAACCAACAACAAACAGCTTAATTGTAGACCTTTTTAATAACCACAATCTACATGTAAGCCAGTTTATCAAAAAAGAGCTAAGTTCAGCAATTTCTGTTTCTAACCTTTTGTTAAAAGCAATAAGAAGTGATCATCTCCTTGTGTCTTCTTTTAACTGCAGGCAATACGACAGAGACAATTCCAAAATTGTTGATCTCATTGAGTATATCTTGGAGGGACCAACAAACAGAACAATACAGTATGTTCCCATATTAAAACTCATTACAACTGCTTTGTTAGAATGATGCACTTAACAAAGCTGGTGAAAATTACTCAGCACAACATATACTTATGGAAAAGCTACATTATCAATCATTTTAAATGATCAGCACTTCAAACACAACAAGTTTTTTGTTGGGAGAGGAATTAACATTATCTTTGTGCTTATATGGAGATGATGTTAAAATTTGCAATCCTCTTGGCTCTCCTTGCAAAAAAAAACCTTGTTCTGTTTACTGAATTTTAGCCAATCTACCAATTCAATATCAATCATCTCTGTCCTCAATTAATCCTAAAATACTTTGTAAAATTTACGGCTGTAAGAAAACATCAGAACCTTTTATGAAAGATCTTGTTACCTTGGGGCAGCAGGGCCTGCACATTAACCATCAGGAACATTTTTAAGGGCATTGTTCAGTTGCTGTGGCTGATAATTTTGGAGCCCATGAAAAAGTTTTGTTTTGTAGAAAGTTTCTCAAGAGATTATTTCTGGAGATTTCACACTGTATTCAGACATTCAGTCAAAAGAAGTCAAAGCAGGTGAATTGATACTTAGAAGCAAAGACCTTCAACAGATGCATGTAAGATATGCCAAAGACAAAGGAGTAACCTGCTATGAGGTTAAAGCATAAAGACTGAAAGTCATTACCATTATTGTAATCATTGTCATATTTAATTACTTTAATTATTGAGTTACTTTCACGTATGAAAATGTGCTAAATAACTACATGTTGTTGTTGAAAAGAATGGATTGTTTTCTCCGGGTGGTAGGGGGACAACTGCCCTTAATAGAGCAGTTCAGGTGTCTCATGATTTTGTTCACAAGTCAAAAAAAAAAGAAACGAGAAATCAAAAATAGAACTGAAGCAGCAGCTGTTGTCCTGTGGATTCCTTACCAGTACATGGTGGTAAAGTAGGAGTTGAACTTAAAGTACAAAACTCTCGGTTTACCAGTTGATCTACAATGCTATCCTCACCTATGGTCATAAACTGTGGGTAAATTGAAAAAATGAGATTGTGACTACAAGCAACAGAAATTAAGTTGTTCTTACACTCTGTGACAGGGTGAAAAGATCAATGATTCGGAAGAACCTCAGTGCAGAGTTGCTGCTCCTTCAGATCAAGAAGAGCTAGTTGAGGTGATTTGAGTATGTTGTAAGGACACATCCCTAACCCCCTAGAGTTGCTCCAGATATGTCCCACTAGGTGAAGACCTGTGGCAGACCCAGGACACACTGAAGGGAACTCTGAAGGATCACGGTGGTGCAGTGGGTAGCGCTGCTGCCTCGCAGTAAAGAGACCTGGGTTTGCTTCCCGGTCCTTCCTGAATGGAGTTTGCATGTTCTCCCCATGTCTGCATGGGTTTCCTCCCACAGTTCAAAGACATGCAGGTTAGGTGCATTGGCCATCCTAAATTGTCCCTAGTGTGTGCTTGGTGTGTGTGTGTGTCCTCAGGTGGGTTGGCGCCCTGCCCAGGGTTTGTTTTCTGCCTTGCACCCCGTGTTGGCTGGGATTGGCTCCAGCAGACACCCGTTACCCTGTAGTTAGGATATAGCGGGTTAGATAATGGATGGATGGATGTTTTAGTCTTGATAGGCTAAATACACTCATAAGAAAGTTTCCATATAAAAGTCGGGGGTAAAGGTAACTGTTCACATTTGGTACCACAATCATTTTTAAGGAAAAAAACAATGGGGGAAATGCTCATGAAAAGTAGTGCTTATTAAGATTTCTAACTTCAATAATTGAGAAACTGACTCTTGAAAATGAACCTGCATGACAGTTGTTTTTAAATTTAAAGGATGTTATTGAGTTTGTTGTTCCCTTCTTCCTAATAAAGAGTCACTGGCATATTTGGGATGTAAAGTGTCAGAGCACAGACACAGACTTCAGGAACAATTTCCACATAAAAGACTGCTTCCAAAATATCATTTTTTGGGGCATTATCCAGAAACAATTAAGACCAAACAAAGTTTTTTAATCAGGTTTTTAGTCATATAACCTTGTCCTTGAATAATAAACATCTACTGATATTTGTTCAGTTGTAGGAGCTGGTGAAGTGAAGATCTGGGGTGTTATAATTTTGAACGATGAGTGCTAACAACGCAGCAGTCTTGACATATTTTATTTGAGCCCATAAATGCTTGAACCCATGTTTGCTTATTTCTGAGTATTATTACTTTAGCTTATACATTAACTTATGAAAATAATGCAGCAGCAACATTAAGACTCTTAGGTTTCTTTCTATGGTTTGTACTAGCAAAGCTGCCTATGAAGCTTGTTTCAAAATTAGCATTCACAGAACTATGAAAGACCCTCCTTTGAGGTTACAATGGTTTCATGAGTTCCTGTTGATGTCATGAAAACTAATATAGCATTTGGCCTCAGTTTAAAATATACTGATAATATTGTGGGGGATTGATTTGTCCTTAACTAAATTTTTCTTTTTGTAAAAACTTGATTGATTTGTATGGATTGCAATAAAATGAATAAAAATAAATATATATTGTGGTGAATGTTCTGGTCCAAATAATTCTTCACAACACACAAAACAAAGATTTGGGGACCGTCCCCATATATTGTCGTCCAGACAATAAAGAATAAATGATTCAGAGTCTTAATCAAAACAGTGAACAGTTTAGTTTCAACAAAATGGCGGATTTATAGGGAAAAGGATTATGGGACAGGAAATGGTTGGCATGAAAACAGGAACCGGAATCAACATCATAATGATGAGACGGAAGTGAGGTGGTTTGATGGAGCCGGAAGTGACGTCATCATGGTTGGCCGGAAGTGATGTCATCGCGGCCATTTTGGAAGCCGGAAGTGGAGGAATTTATTTTTCTTCAGGTTTTCTGTTGAGCAAAAGAGATTTAGGTAAGTACCACGTGACAACCCTCTATCTCGCGATGTTTCACTCACCTTTAGGCTCTTTGACTGCCTCCTAATTGCACATGTGTGACAATATATATATATATACTGATAATATCATTATTCATTTCTAACAATCAGATGATTGCCTTATTGAACTTGATGTATTGGCTGACAGGTATCCTCTTGTTGCATATAATTTTGGAAACCTGAAGATGGTGACATTGAAAAGGCGCCTACACCTGACATGTAATACAAAAGCAAGTAAGTACAAAAATTGTGTTTGCCATTTTTTATTTTATCATGTTTCTTTGCATTTTATTACTTTGTATCAATTGTTTTATTTCTCTGTGTCAATGAAAACCAGAATTTCTCAGAAATTCTGAAGGCTTTTAGCATAGAAGGATTACATAATGCAATTCTGTTCAACAGAAAATGTATAAAGATGTCTAAAAGCCTTCTATTCAACATTGTAGTATTTTAGTCATGTTGCATATGAACAGTTATTTATTGATCTTTGAAGATACTGCAATAAGTTGCATTTTGCTATGATGTTGAAATCAAACATAAATAATCAATACTAAAACTTTTGGATTACACCTTATACAAAAATAATTAATTTTACATTCATACTTGAATTTGGCAATTAGCTGTCTTTAATTACTTGCAAAAGTTCTTTTCAAATAGTTTTGTAAGATTGTTAATTCTATATTCTTTATCCTATAGAATAAAAATTTGGAATTATGACTAGCAAGTGAAGCTTTGGGTAATCTTGGGAAAAGATAATTCTGCCATCTTAAATCTTTCCATTGGAATACCACTGTCTGTAAATGGATTTAAAAGTAAGATTAAAAATTAGTTTAGCGACTGCCGTTTATGAATTTGAAATCAACCTCTAAAATTAAAGATATAATTAAGGTTGTTTATTTACCATGTTCTTCTGTGATGATCACAAATACTCTTACTATGCTGTAGAATAGCAATGTGGAGACCTCTTCCCTGTCATCATTTGCCACAAACATACTCTCATCATCTGAGACCACATCCTCCCTTAGATCTCATAAATGGACAGAAAGGCAAAGTATACCATTGTTCTGACTATCCTACAGGAGAAACCTGGGAGAGTCTTGAAAAAGATAGACAAGCACTTCAGTCTGAAGGCAATAAAATAACAAATATCAAGTCATCTTGGATAAAGGAGCATTGAAATCATCAAATGGAAAGATTATCTCATTAGAATTGGACGACTAGCACAGACTTCACTATAGAAAACCCAGGAGGGAGTAGGCGCCAAGTTGGCCACAGTCTCCAGGACTGTGACTTTGTTTTTAACAGTCTCTTGTCACAGACCTTTACTGAGAGGACCGGGGTACCAAGCATGAGCAGCATAGTACCTCCCCCGGGACATTAGATGCCAGCCCCATAGGTTGCAGTGGTGCCTCGGATTCTTGCAGGGCTTCATGGGAGTTAGAGTTATCTACAGCCCTGTTGGGATCCGGAGGTGCCACCAGGGGGTGCTGCAACAGCTGGTGAGCACTCTTGGGCGGGTTTTCTGCCACACCAGGAAGTGCTGCCGGAAGTAGGTCAAAGAGCACCTGGAGCACTTCCGGAGGCGTTATAAAAGAAGCCAGCATTATCTTATGCACCTAAAATCTTAAACAGCGTGCCAATAGGAATTTGCCAGGCTAATACAGTGGAGCACTTTAAAAAACTGCTAAAAACACATTACTTTAATATGGCTTTCTCATAACTTCATTTTAGTTTAATCCTGATGCTTTGTATATTCAATTAATTATCATTACTATTCATGGTGGCTCCAAAATCTGTACTAACCCCTACTCTCTCTTCTGTTCTTTGCCCGGTTTCCTGTGGTGGTGATCTGTGCCACCACCACCTAATCAAAGCACCGTGATGTCCCTACATTGATGGATTAAAGGCCAGAAGTCCACGTGACCGTCATCATCAAGTCCTTCCATGAGAACCCTGAATACAATGAGAACTGATCATTTATGTTAGGTAGAATGCCTAGAGGGGGCTGGGCGGTCTCATGGCCTGGAACCCCGGCAGATTTTATCTTTTCTCCAGCCGTCTGGAGTTTTTTTTTGTTTTTTCTGTCCTCCCTGGCCATCAGACCCTACTTTTATTCTATGTTACTTAGTGTTCTCTTATTTTAATTCTTACTTTGTCTTATTTTCTCTTTCTTCATCAAAGCACTTTGAGATACATTATTTGTATGAAAATGTGCTATATAAATAAATGTTGTTGTTGTAGCAGTCACCACTCCAGGAGCTAGAGTCGGAAGGAGGGAGACAAAGCTTGATAAAGAGGAGTGGAGGAGAAAGAAAGAGAAAGTAAAGTATTGGGATTGTGCTTGTGTTTGGGGTTGTATTGTGTGCCTGTGGGAAATGAATAAAAAAGAAAATAAAAACATTTATTTGTTTTTATAAGTGTGCCTCCTGCGTCTGTCTGTGTCGGGTTAAGCGCTGGTATAGCGTCATTGTCACACTCTTTTGCAATTTTGATAGCCATAGTTTATAAATTAATTAATGGGCAGATACTGTTGGTTTCCATTTATGTTTAATCAATTTATACCTTGTTCTTTGTGTGTTTTAACAAATCTGAATTTATGTGTGTGCCAGTTGTGTATTTACTAATTAGTGTAATCTGTACTTATAATTCTCCAAGCCTGCACTTACTGAAGAGCACTGTACAAAAAAATAAGTTCTAATTGTTGTTAAAGAAACAAAAAAATTCAGTTTAAGAGGTCAAGAAGTAATCAAAGAAATGCAGCCTAATGCAGATTTCAAGTGAAGGAGGCCATCTCTCTTTTCAGAGCGTAAGGTAAGACAGTGTAGGAGAAAAAAAGCATTTATCTATTGCAAAGAAGAATGAAATTTGATCACTGGAGGAAATGTAATGTAATATCTCTATTAAATTAACTTTCTTAATATATTTCAGTTATGGGTAGAATTTACTCATATCACAACTGTTCCTTTGCTCCTTTCCATTGAAAATGAATGGCTCAATTGTACTATTTTTCCCAACTAATCAGAGTTGAAAAAGAAGTGAGGAGAAACCGGAGACAATGTTAGATGCATCATGTCAATAATGAGCCATGTTTGTGTCCAACTTGGTTTTAAAAAGATTATAGGTTTAAAAACTGTTATTTTTTCATGCTGTACTGCTCAGAGTGACAGCACAGAGCTAAGAATAAAATGTACACTTAAAGGACTTGCTATGTACCTCAATGAAGAGCCCATCAAGCAAAATTTTGTTGGAAATATTTGTCCTTTCCCTCAATATGTCACATTGCAGTTACATTTACTTTTATTAAATCAACTGTGGCTAATAAATTTTGACATTTCAGTTTTACAAAAGGGAGTAATGCTATGTATTCTCTAACATCTAGTGTATAATCATTATTTCACTGATTTCAAAATATGTACAATTAAATGAGAAAAAATAGATTAAGATGTTCAAATATACTTCAGTCTTTATTGTTCCAATGAAATATACACTGGCAGAAATTTCTAAAGGAGCAAAGTTAAAGTAGTAGCCTTTTATACTTTTTGATTTAATCTGTAATGTGTTCTCTTTTTGTAGAAACTGATGGCTTCAAAAAGTACATGGATCAGACAGCTGTACAAATGTATATCATTAAAAAAAAGCACAGATGTCATGGAATCTCATGAAACATTCCAAATGCATTTGCCATGGTGCTGGGACTGACATCTGTTTTAAACCTGAGCTACACGTAATTTGTGAAATACATGTTTGAAGTTATTCAGAAAATCTTCATGAACCTTGATAGACACAGGCTCTCTGTAAAGGTCCACATGTTAAAAAACAAACTTTATTAAGCGAATACCAAATTCCTTACACCTAAATAAGAAATTTTTTTG
Source organism: Polypterus bichir lapradei (assembly GCA_026402145.1). Taxonomy (NCBI): domain Eukaryota; kingdom Metazoa; phylum Chordata; class Cladistia; order Polypteriformes; family Polypteridae; genus Polypterus; species Polypterus bichir. Next base: position 16,319,740 of record JANRMT010062836.1, read on the forward strand.
TCATTTTTGTGACTTTTTTGTTGTTGCTCAGCTTGTATGCAAAATGTCAAAAATTTATGGAAAGTGTTGAAAGTTTAAAAAAAAAAGAATTCTTTCCATTCAGACTAGGCACAGACATTTGCCTCTGTTTACTTTTAGTAAAGTCATTTTAAATTGTTCTCCACAACTTTGAATAAGAAACTTATACATTTTGAAAAAAAAGCATTTGTTAGAAAACTTAGTGCTTTAAGCATTGCTTTTCATTTGCTTTAATTTGCTTAATCTACAGACAGGTTTTAAAGGTTCACAAATATTAATATGATTCTTATTAAACGGAGGAATTGCTTATTACCTGCAGTTATTATTTTTGCACATTCACACTTTTTAATAAGAGATCATCTTAAGTTGCACTTTTAAAAAACTTCTTGTAAATTATATTTTTCTGTGAGTGTTTAAAAAATAATCCAGTTTCTAATGTTAAATATCTAGGCAAATTAAAGTTAAGAGTTCTTTGTAATAAAATTTACAAAAACTTCCCAGGTCCTTTCTGCGTGGAGAGCACTTTGAGTAGTAAGAAAAGCGCTATATAAATGTAAAGAATTATGTAAACAATGTAAACAAAACTATAATTGGTTTGGTTGTAAGTTTAAAAAGAAAAGCATTTGGACCTCTTATTATTGAAACTGTTTTTCCAGTGTTGTAAAGGGGTCCAGGGAAAATGCAAGGTTGCAAATTCTAGCCTGGCATTTTAAAGCTGAAATGTGTATTTTCACATGGAGTGCTTTTACATAATGTGACATTATCGATTGTACAAGGAAGAGAAAGTAAAGTTTTGTACAGCATAGAAAAACACATAATGTGAATTCAGATAAGTTAAGATCGACCAACATCTGCTCAAATCTTTCATATAGTGGAAGTTTACAATTTGAGGTTTGACCCAGTAAAGTCACAGGCATTTGCTTTAAGGAGGCATGCAAAGACCTGTAATGTTTTAATATTAGACACTTCATCCTTTTCACCAAAGATAATTTTGTAGTGTGTAAAATAGTGTAATTATGTTTTAAAATAAGGATGTAACCATGATAAATCTGGTACACTGTTTTGTGCAAAGTATGGAAGGTTTAAAAATCACTGAGGGCTTATAATTTAAGCAAAGCTTATGTTTGTATTAAAATTGCTGTTTATGTTTGTACCTGAATTGAAGTTTGCATATTTGTGTTAATAAACTTGGTTCAGTTGTCTACTGCTATTTTTAATTGATCATTTTTATAGGCTGAACATGATCATATTGAGTTAATTGAAAATAACATAACAAGGTACCACAGGTTAGAGAAAGTAACCAGGTTTCCATCCAAGGAGTTTTTGCGAAAAAATATTTAGCGCTTCAAATTTAAGCTGATGGAAATGCTAATTATCGATAAAATGTTGTACATGTCGACATAATATTTTTCCGTTTAACTTTAGCGCATAAATTCCATATCGATACTTCAGATGTCGCAAAAACTACATTGGAAACACTTTTTGTCGGAAAAAAGGGCTTTAACGCAAATAAAATGTGTCACATGATACATTTTCATCACGTGCAATCAAAACGAGAATAGCGGAGCGGTTCGCATGGTCTGATGAAGAGACTCGTTATTTCTCGTGATGAGCCAATGCAGTAGCGGATAGGCTGGGTCTCATGCTACTAAAAGGGGTACCTGAACTCCCTCCACATCAACTGTAGCCTGGGGGTGTCTCTCAGGATGTCTAAATAATACAAAAACCGCAAAGGTAATTTACTGTGCCAGTCAAAGTATTTAATAAACCGTGCGTTTCATTATCTAAACATTTTTTCTTATTATTAAATGGCAGATGTTTTAGCATATATGGGAAATTCTCTCATTAATATTAACTTTAGTTTTTTTTGATTAAACGTCGTTATTTTGTATTAATTCAAATTTCAGTTTTAATTAAAAACCTTAAGGGAAGCAGGTAACAGTACTAATTCAGTTATCATCGCACTGAGAAGGGATGGGCTCACCTGTACAGATCCGATGCTGCAAACACAGCTGCATCATGGGCACTTCCAGGAGTGCCAACGCAAATGTCTCGTATCATGCACCTGTCATCTAAGGGCCTGGAGAACAATAGATGGCCATCCTTTGCGATTAATGTAATCGCGGTAGCCTTCCGTCGGGGGAAGAATAGGCACATGCGTGCCATCCAGCGCACCGTAAATCTGTGGCACAAGATGCACCAAGGAATTGCGGTATGCAATTTCATTGGCCTCCGCTACAGTCGGAAGTCTGATATAACGCTGCATTAATTTTTCTTCAATAGCGGTGCACACAGCATATACACATCGATGATTGGTGGCAACCTGTGATGGGCGCAACATCAGGACTGATGAATCCACACAACATCTCAAACGTCGGCCGTGTCATTCTAAAATGTTGCAGCCAGAGATTTTCTGTGAAGTGTCTCTCCACCACCTCCTCCCAGAAGGTCTTATTCCGTCGTCTCTACCATACCCGTGGGTTTCGTCGCACTGGGGTACTTTCTTCGAGCTCTAGGGCTATCGGACAGGCAACTGCTTCATTCTGCTGTCGTCTTCGGATATTATGTACAATTCCAATTATTTGTGAAACTAAAATAACAGTAAGCTGGTAAATTTCAAAAAACTGTCTGAATAATCTCTCCATTTCTTTGTTTCTTTGTTTAGTGGAGAACAAAAGGTAGATAATTTGCGACATACACAAAATTATCTATGGAAACGGCTCAAGGGCAGATTTTTTTCGCGATACAACAATACTTATGCGACAGTTCGTTTTGGGGGTGACGTCATCACGCACACCGTTTTATCGATAAAAAGCCAGTTGGATGGAAACAGGCTGGAGACAGCAAATTTCGCATAATTTTTTTACGTATATTCTGTTTGTCGATAACAAAACGTCGCAAAAAACTGGATGGAAATTTGGCTAGTGAAAGCATTATGCAGCTGCACAACAAAGTCTTGGGCTAATGAAACTTTATGTGTAAAACTGCAAAAAGAATTTTTTTACAGATGAATTGAACTAGTTATGTGGAACCTGATGACACAATTTGATTAAGTTCTTCCAACATTTTATTTTTTAGTTGACTTTTATTTGACCTTCTGATCAGGCTGTAATTATTACATTATTTATTATTTTTCTAAAAGCTGCTACTCACCATTTTCCATTCCATGCTACTGTTACTTTGATCAAGATACTATACTTGGCCTTGGAAAGAAAGACACTACAGGGAGCCTTAGAAACTGACAGAGTTTCTAAAAGAGCATTGCTCTGTAAAAATTAAAATAAACTTCTGGACTTCAGCATGTGCCATGTAATGTTGTATAAAGCCTGGAAGGTGTGTGGCAGCCATTAAGCCTAGAACAGCAGGACTAGGAATGAATTTGCCCTAAATGATGAAAGATCCTTAATTTCATTAACTAGAATATTTGTTTTTCTTCTCCTGTACAATTACCCATATCTTTTTTTTACTTAATTAAACTAAAAACACAACCTTTTGTTATTTTACTAGACATATGTATTAATATATGTAAATATAAATCTCTGAAAGTTAACCTGTACTGATAATATATGAGAATAAGCTACATGTACACCACAGAATACATATTTTGTGCACATAGCTTACATATTTTCCAAATAAATTGCTTGGGGTCAGACTGCACATCAAAGGGTAATCAAGAACAAATGACAAAGTGGATACAAACCCAACTCCTTTGTGAGTAGACCATACTTCATGATGACGCCTAAATCAATTCAGGTATCACATATACTTTCATCTCCTGATTTTCCCATGATACTAGCATCAGCATTCCATGCAGTTATTTTGGTTAACCTTTTCCATATTACTACAGGGATCTGAACATGCATATCTGTTGTATTTTACTAGCATTTAATTAAACTTTAATTTATCATATAAGACAATGGGTTGCAAAACCTTTCCTGTTAGATATGCAACAGACGCTACCTTAGTACTGCAAGTGTGGCAGTTTACAGACACTGTTTTATTTGAAAATGAACATGCTATCTTATTAAATTTCTATCAATCAATACAAATTTTTAAACAGATCATCTCTAGGAGCACGCCATTTTATGCCACTTCAATAAAACATGCAAAATTATAACTTGAATCAAGAAGATAATGCGGTGTCATATAAAATCATTCAATTATAATATATTAAAGAGCCAACAAAAATAAACTCACCATATTGTATAAAGAGGGCATTTGACAATAAGCTGAAATACCCCACAGTACAGGGAGAATTAGTACAGAAGGTCATTCTGATAGAACGGACTACACAAACATTAGACACTTAAAAGTATGAAATGCAAAAATGAGAAAATACATAATTTGTATATTAAAGAGTTGTTGAGATAGCAATTTTGTTATACTACTGGAGTATTGCATTTCTCACACCCGCAAGCCTTTAACGGAAAATGAAACATACAAATGTATGAGCTTTTTTTGGAAACCAGTTTCTGATGAGTCAGTATTCATAAATCATTTGATGGTGTGTTACAGGCAAACACATTATAAATTATTTGGTTTAATGTTGAACAGCAGAAATTCCACTGGGTTTCTGCTGATGGAAGAATTCATCTTACATGCTGTTGTACAATGAATTTTTAAAGGAACAGTATGGAAGAATGATGGGCTTCCTGGCAAATCTGTAATAAACTCTCTAGCTGCAAATTACTTTTTAAAGATGTCTTGTTAAAAGGTAGGCTTACAAAATGCAAAAGTTAAGACAGATTTAATAAATAAAGAATATGATACATTACCACATGTGTCAATATTAAATAGGTAAATCTTGAGTAGAAATGCATCACTTGGAAGTCTGATTAAAGCCAGACAGTTTTACTTTTTCTTTCCTATTCTTAAAAGATAAGGTATCTGTTATTAAATGCCCTAAAGCAAAAGCAGCTCCTTACTGTCAAGCAGCTGAATACATTTTACAGTGAGCACAGTCTTAAAGCATTTCTCAAAGCAACACACTTCTCAGATATTGTATAACCAAGCAAAATGATTATTAACTTTTAATCAAAGTAATAAATGAACATCATTTGTAACTTTTCTATAGATTATAAAATACTTTAAATCTCTGAGCCTCAGATTGTACCAGTTTGTTCTTATATTGACTACAGATGCCTGAGTGACATAAATGGTTGAGCTAAAAGGAATATCTGAAAAACAATTAACCTGTTAATTGCAAGTTAACAAGCCTAAACTGACAACTTGAATAGTTTTTATTGATATTTACATTTTTTGTATTCCTATGCTGGACACATCAAGCAGAGTACAACTGTACAATGAAGCAAAAGGAAGCTGTGTAAATAAAACCTTTAATGGAACAACAAATGCAAATGTAAATTTAGCAGCTTTAAACATTCTCCCTCATCTGCATTTTCCACGGGATCTGATAATCTGGTGAAATGAATTGTGCATGACGACAGCTCTCTCAGTCCTCACTAGAAACCTGCTAGAGCTAGCAGATCTGTCTTGTTTGGCAACCATGCCTTCCCTGTTTACTGTATTTGTTTTTGTTTCATGAAGGTATTTTTTTTTCTTCTCTGAAATGCTGATTAAAACTGCCAATTTGTTGAAAAAAAGAATCTCTTGACACTACTGGGCCTAATTACGTTGTCCTTGCCAAAGGATAGTTGAATAATTATATGTGATTATTGCACAGCTATAGTGCTTTTCATGTCAGTATCAATGAAATGAAGATTGATTCCCTTTAATTAATCATTCTAAAATAACCCTTGCACTATTCCCCAGAGGACATGATGCATGTTTCTACATATTTCTTTTAAAAGGGTTCCTTGATGCAGCCTTCGCCCAGATGAGATAATGTTGCTAAGCATCTGTGGTTGCCCTAGATAAAAAAAAAATACCAACACTTTTGTAATTGATTATTTGTTCTGCAATCATTACTCTGTTTCCATAGTAAGCAATTAGGCTTATTATATTAGAATGTCAGCACTCTTAAATTAAAAAAAATAAACATATTGCTAGGAGATACATTTTAGAAATATTTTGAGGAAAAAATCCAATTGCAGATGTGTCTGTGGGACCTCTTTAAACTAAATGATAGAAACTAAAGAGGGCTAACACAATGATGTGCTCTTGGAGGTGCTATAATAATGCAGTGATCAGATTTTGAAATCACTTGCCATTCTAGAACACTGATTTATTACCTGCCGCTGTTATTAAAGTATTATAATCATTCAGTGTGTACAGATGTCACCAACATCTATTTAAAGCTTTCGTCAGTGGGGGACCTGTATAATTTTTAGAGAAGTGTTACTATCGAGTGAATTTGGTTCCTGAAAACAGGTTTTATTAAACAAACAAACAAACCCTGTATTTATAGTAAATGTGACAATTTTTAAATATATTTACAAATTTCACTAGATTTTCTTCTATTGACTATAAATATTGATAATACTTTAGTTTACTGCAAAAAGTAATCTTTTAGTCATATGCTGTTGTGTAACAAAAATGAGTAAATGCAGGCAATGTGGTGCAGTGCTAAAGGCTTTGGACTTCAAGATAATAATGAAATATAATAAATAATAATAGAATAATAATAAACCCTGAAGTTGTGGGTTCAAATCCTGCTGATGACACTGTGCAAGTCACTTCACCCACCTGTGCTCCAATTGGAAAAATAAATGTGACCAATTGTATCTCAAATGTTGTAAGTTGCTTTGGATAAAAGTGTCTGCCCAATAAATAAATGTAAATGCATTTCTTGGTAATAATCACGCTTACAAAGCATCAGTAATGTGTTTATACATCTGTGAAATGTGGCCTACTAAAAGAACATCACTTTGGAATGCTCAGAAGTGGCTTAAGAGAAACATAGGATGGACGTTCAAAAGTTTCCACACTTTTATATTTTCGTTGGAAATGGTGAAGGCGGGAGGAGCAGTAATTGGTCTGAGAATCATGTCATGTGACTAGTTCTGTCTGGCAAGCCAGGTTTCCTTGCAGTTTAGTAGTCAATTTGTTTATGAAATTGTTAATAAATAGAGGTAAAAAAGTGCGGAAACTTTTTGAATGACCCTCGTATTTCTCTAGTTATTGCAAACCAGTATAAGACCTGTAAATCGTTCATATTCATAAATAATTTTACCCACTCATCACATTGTGCACAAAGATGTATAACCACTTTACTGATGCTTTATAAACATAACTAGCGCTAAAAGAAGATAATGCCTTTGTTAAGGCATTGTTACGAAAGAATAAAGGAGCAAATTTCATGTATATGTTAAAGCAAACTGGTTATTTATTTATTCAAAAATGTGTTCCTGGGATCTCTTGTCTAAAGACTGCATATGCCATGTATTTTATTAGTACAGATAATGAAATAATGAAACATGCACAGGCATTAATGGTGTTTGGTAACCTGTGATGCAAACTGAGCAGAGCATTATATGCAGAGGCTGCTTGAAATTTAAGGTGTTATGTTGATATTAGGAGCTTTTCTCCTTTCGCAGAATGCTACATTAGGCTTCTCATTAAAAAGGTTTAACTTTTTCAGTATTTCTGGCTGATCTACAATAGAGATTGATCAGTGCTATTTTCACTTTTATAAAAATTCAGCTAAGCAGAGATGCACAAAAACATGATGGAATTGCATTTGTACAGGAGTGTGGAATAATAAAAATTGGAATGACATTTCCTTTTTCCCATTTCCCTCTTGTGCTCTGCCAATTTAATTTAAAAGCAAGAAAGCAGGCACTATCATTTTATTGATTTCCAATTAACAGGGAACATCTGTCTTTCAGAGGTTGTAATAGCCTGACAAAATGTGAAGAATCTACTTAAAGGCCATTTGTACAACACAGGCAATTTTTAATAGATTTTGTTTCAAGAAAAAAACACACACACATACACTTTCTAAATGTGTTTTAGCAGTAAATACATCTGAGTTCACTTAGTGCAGATGCCATATTTTGTTACAGGAGAGCAGCATAGTGCTTAGTCCTGGTGTCTCACGACGCATACAGACCTCATTTGACGAAACTGTCAACTCTGCATTTCAGTTTTTTTTTCTGATGATTTCAATAGTTTCTAGGAGCCCAGGTTTTTTACAGCACAGGCTTACCCAGCTAGTTTGTTTATAAGAGTCATTCACGACAATGAAATTATATTACTTATTTTAAAAAAAACATACGTTATGTATATGTACAGTAAGTGGGTTTATTTATTTTATGCTGATAAACAAATGAAACGCATGATCATATATCTTTCCTTCCAAAGTTGGTTTGCCATAATAACATAATAACATTTTTGTAATTTTTGCTTACACTATGTATTAGTTAGCAGCATTGTAAATCAATGGATATTTACAACTCTAGAGACCTGGGGCTTTACGTATAAAACTTGCTTATACTTAGAAATGTGAGTTAGCCAGTTCTTATACAAAAGTCAAGATTTATAAAACTGAGACTTGGCATTGAAATTGGCATAAAGTTACAGAAGATTTTGACCATCTATAAGTTCTATGCAAACATTTTTGGTGTTATCATTTTAGCAACTTCAGGAGGCAGGACAATTTGGTGAGCAGAAAATTTTGCTTCATTTCACATTTCAATGACACATCAGTTATATTCTCATGTCTAGGGAGGATTAACTATTTGGGCGCCCCTAGATTGATTCAAACTCCATAAAATCTTAGGTAAATTCACAACACAAAATAGCAGAAGAGCAAAATACACATCCTTACCTTCATAAGCTTTTTATTACAGTGATACTTTAACTAAAATCTTGGCAATTTCTGTAAAACCTAGTTGTTGAAAGATTTCTATTACAATGAATATCAATGTGAGACGAGTATTTCCTGTTGCACTACAGACCTTACTTTATTTTACCCAATTGCCCATTTGATAAAGAGTGCCCCTAATTGGCAGTGCCAAGTAATTAGGAATGGACTGACATCAGAAATTGGACTTTTTGTAATTGACCATAATTGGCCAGATACCATCTATTCTTGCACTATTCACTGCACAGGCATATATTATTCCCAACTGATTTATAAGTAAAATAGTGTAGTGAATTTAGGCTGTCATGTTCAGTCCCCTAGGAGTGAACTTGGAAACCAACTGTATGAAGGACTTACTGCCATAAAGGCACAAGCTGTGCAGGTCCCACCTTGTCCCCATGCCTGTTTGATACTCCTGCAGCTGTTGTGTCCTCTTTCTTTGAACCATCTCTACTCTGCTCCATTAAAGATGTTGCACTTGGCTAGACCTTTACAAAAAAATTAATGTGTCAGCATCAAGACACAGATACCATACATTTGTATTGGTCATCAGCCATTTTGAGGAGACATGCAAGAATGCAAACACTATATGCATAAATCATTAATTTGTATATTGAAAAAAAAAAGGTTCAAAGTCTGTACTCTCCCTTTGTGCATTTCTGTAATTTGCATCAGTTAAGTGGTGCAGGGTGATCAAGAGTTAGTGAGATCATGGGATTGGACAGGTGCAGAGAGCTTGTATTGTGGACCACTCTGTTTTATAGCTTGTGACTTGACAGCACAGCACAGAGAGACAGCGTGGTGTTTTTTGTTCTGTTAGTCCTAATGGCCAGTCCATCCCTGAAGGTAATGTTAGGTACATATGTAAAGGAATGATAGTTACATTTTCCTAAGACATTATGGACCTACTATTATAGAAATTAATCCAATGACTTATTTTTCGTAAGTCAGGGCCCTACATTCATTTGAGGTCTGGCCTTGGATAGCCTTCCATCCATCCATTCACCCATCCATCCATCCATGCATGCATCCATCCACACATTCTAAACCCGGTTCTTCTAAACTTGTAATGGAATAGGGAATGCATGATTACTACAAGAAGGTCTTTGTAATGTAGCCTCCATTTCAGCACACAGCTCCAAGAGGATATCTCTAGGACATCTAAATTGGATCATATTATAACTGGCTTCAGCAATCATCATAAAAAAGACACAAATACTATTAAGGGTATTTAAATGATAACAGCATTGTGTTTTAAGTATTTTATTTATAGCAAAATAAGTTCTTTCTTAACTTAAGAAGTTAGAAAATATATACATAGCGTAACATTTGGATGCAGCATAGTTAAATGATATGAAAGTTGGAGCATTTTCTGTTATTTATTTGCTTTATCAAAGAGACAGATATCACTTTTTTATATTTCTCACAGTGGTATTAGTGATAGATTTGCTCAGACTGTCAAGCCATGCAGAGCCAGGCATAAGGAGGCCTACAATAGGAGCATCTTTCAGCTGTGTAAAAGAGAATACTTTACACAACATATTCAAGATGATATAACTTCTCTCAAGCTAAATATGAAACATTGGACTAACCTGTAATTTACATTTGTACAGAATATTTCTGTAACTGTTTCAAGGATTACTGATGTGCAAGTGAGAGTTGCTTTAGGCTGGGAAGATTATAGTATTGATTAATTCAACTATACTCTTAATACACTTTTCCAGGGCAGAGAACAGATGGAGCCTTGTGGTAATGTGCCTCAGTGGCATTATCAGCAAATAAATAAAGTTAGTTTTATGTCCTCTGCAGTGTTAAAAGAGTGGCAGTAGTTTCTGGAGAAAAAGGACAAAAAGTATAAAGGAATAAAGCTTTCCTTTTTGTCCATTTATAAAGTGCAGAGGGACATCTGTGGGCCTTGTGTAGGAGTGGAAAGATGGCTCTGCCAATGTTCAGCCGGGATGGCGTTGTCCGTGTCCCAATCGTACATATGCCATCCACGACCTTGTAATGCTGGAAGAGCAAAAGTCAGAGTGAAATGTCTTAGGGCTGGTTTATAATTCATGCTCAGAATGCGTATGCGCATACATCATGGCTGCCACGCATTCCCAGAGTTCATTTGATGTGTCCTTTGACCACGTAATCAGAAATTAATGCGATGCATGCGCAAGTTGTAGTACCAGCAAAGAGTGAGGGGGAGCAGTGTGATCAAGTTGGGACGTGACGTCTGAATCTCTGTTTACTATTTACATGTGACAGAAAGCCTAATTGGAGATCCAACAGGATTGATGTACCTGCTTTGATGTTTGATGAATGTTTCGATGTGGTGAAGCAAACTGTCGACATACAAATGCATTGGTGGTGCTTTTATATTCAAGCGTCACATATTCCCCAATGTAATGACACAAGACATTTTAAAAGTCTCCAAATCTTCTGTGCCGTCCTTTTTTTTTGCACCTTCACAACAGCATTAGAATGTACGGCAGTGTATCTGAGCCACAGAGAAGAATGTTAAGGAAACAGTGAAAAGGTCTTTTTTGTGATTAAAGTGGAAATTTCAGCTTTAAGCTCGAAATGTCCACTTTAATCTTGTAGCTTATTTTATAAAGTAGACCATCATAGATGTCATGTTAAAACCGACCCAGTTGTTAATCACTACGTGCTTCTGAGGCTTCCTCCTGAACTGACAGCAGCAGCAAGCAGCAATCGCCACACAGAACACACTTAATTTATGATATTCCAGCTCTCTGCACATTTAGAATCCTTAGATTTATACTTGATATCACTTTCATGATGAAATGCATTAAAGAATGTATATTACATTTTACAGATAAATCGTTAACTTCTTTTAAGTAATGAATACTGTTAATAATTACACATGTGAGGGTGGCACGGTGGCAGAGCTGTAGCGCAGCTGCCTCGCAGTAGAGAATCATGTTCCTATTGTTCCCTGCCTGGAATTTGCACGTTTTCCTGGTTGGTTTCCACAGTGTGCTCTGGTTTCCTTCCAAGGACATGCAGGTCTAAAGATTTGGTGATGCTAAAATGACACTAGTGTATGTGTGTGCTTGTATTCACTTTGTGATGAGCTGATGCCCCGTCCAGGGATTGTTTCTGTCTCGTGCCTGATACTTGCTGGACTGGGTGTAATCATTAAACATACAGTCTTTTCAGAGATATTGCGGCAAGGTGTCCTCAGAATTTAATGGATGTTTCTGGCAATTCGCAACACAGGGAAGCCGAACGTTTTCTCACCGTGATGATATCTTGCACTGCCACCTGGTGGAATCTTCCAGATTTACATAAAGTACACTCGCAAGTATAAGAAGTACAACGCTTGTGTAGCATTTGCGTCTGCTGGAGCATGCATCACTTTGAGTGAAGTATAAACCCGGCCTTAGTATCGGTTTGCCACAGCATATTAAGGGATCCTGTATTGGCAGTTGTCTAGGTAGTAGCTCAGGAGAAAAACAGGCTTACTTTCAGTTTTGGGAGAAGTGCAATTTGCATCTCAAGTGCTGGCATGGCTACATCCGTGTATGCCGGCCGCTCGCATTTTTATAGGAATTTTGCGTCCACATCATAACGTGCCTGTGGAAGGATGGCGTTCGACAACATAACTGGTTGGCACAAGGGCGCTGAATACAAAAGGTAATTTCTTGCCTCTAGAGGGGGTCTTCTGGCTAGATTGCTCTGAGTGAGGTACTTGGTAGAGCGTTCTCGTGAGTTTACCAAGAACTGCAGCTTGTGTCTTGATTGTTGTAAATATTTTTTATTCTTGTATATATTTTGATAAATATCTCTGGATTAACTTTGGTGGAGGTATTTATTGGGTTGTGGTTAATGGTGCACTGTTTATTTTTGTATATACACTTTTTTCTTTTTCTGTATTTTGAATATTTTTGTTGGTAAACTCCGTACAATACACTGTTTGGAGGAGCCACTTCCTGACTTGGATTACTGTGGAGGAAGACAGCTTTATTTTTGTTCTTGCGTATATATGGATTTCAGTAGTTCATGTGCATTTTTCTTTGTCATTTGGGACTTTCAATCAGCACTGTAAATACTATATATACATCATTATTTTGGGCTCCATTTTATAAACAGTTTTTGTTGCGTTCATTGTGATATTGGACTGTGTATTGATATATGTATTCCTCAGGACATTATTTTTCTTTTTCTTTTTGTGCACCTGTAAATAAAATCTCACTTTGTTTTTGCAAAACCAAACCCTTTATTTGTCCATGTCTCCCTGTCTTACACCACCATCTAGGTCACGCTCGGTCATGCTTACTAGACACCTAGAGTGTAGTCTGGTGTCCTCCATTTCCCACTACATGGGGTGTCACAAGCCTATCATAGAAAGCAGTGGGAACAGGCAGGTCAACCCCTGATCAGGGTTCCAGCCCATCGTAGGGTGGACATATACACTCACACACGTACTTCAGGGGTGATTTAGCATCAGCAGTTTACCTAACCTGCATGTCTTTGGACTGTTAGCGGAAATAGGAGCAAACCCATGTGGACCCACGTGCAAACTCCTTGGAGTGAGCACCCATGGTGTGACCCCCAGACTTTTTATTATGAGACAGCAGCACTACCACTGAATCATCTTGTACGTAACCCATTAATTAACATATTTATATTAAATGTTGCCTTAAAAAATTGAGAAAAACATACCCTTTATTTGAAACTTATTTTGGTGACATAGTCCATCCATTGTTAGGGGGCACTCCTTAAACTCTGCCAAATGTCAGTAATACTTCAGGTTCACTTTCAATGATGTTTTGTTTTCTGTGTTTTCCTATGGTTTGAAAGTAAAGATGCTACTCAGGAACATGGCGAAATTCATACAGTGATTAGGTCATGAAAATGTGAAAAAGGAGTTTGGTATGCAATACACTGGTGGCAGGTGATAGGGAATGGCTAAAAACACATAAACGATCACATAGTCTTAAGTTGATGTGAGATTTATAGAGGAACTTGGCATGACACGTGGTGCAGATATGCTTTTATAAATCACATTTTTTGTGTTTTTCCCTTTCTAGCATAAGAAAAAAATAGTTTGGAATCTAAGCAACGTTCTCTTTATGAGGCCCGTGTCACTATGTAGAGACTGCACATTCTCATTTTGTCCTTCCATAATCCAGAGATGCATATTTAAGCAAAAATAGTGTCTCTAAAATTGTTTGAGTACAACTAGCAATGAAAGGGACATTTTATTTAGACGTGGGTCCTGTTTTTCAGTTAGTACCTCATACCTGTCAGTTCCCTACATACTGTTCATAAAATTGGATGCTTAGATGGATGTACAAAGGCACCTTGAATGAAAGAGCAGAAAAAGATGTAAACTAGTTACTGGATAAATGCAGGGAAGTCCTTGGCTTACCGACTTCCTCACTTTTGTATTGGCCAGGAGCCATTAATCCAGTTTACAATTAAAATTTACTCCTCTCACTTTGTGACCCAACAGTACATTCCAGGAATCAGCAACCTTCTGTGTTTTCATATGCAGTTGATGGTTCCCAGAAAGTAAAGTCTCTAAGCATCCTACCATAACTTCAGAAAGTCTTCATTTTTCCAAAATGTACAAATATAATAGCTTCAACTAATGTGCCCACCAAAACAATTTTCTGCCTAGAATATCAGTCTATGTGTTTTATTGTATATTATGCTGGGCTGAACAGTAAATAGTACTTACATGTTTCCCAAGTGCATTGTACTAAATCAGCCTCTCTCTGTCGGATTTATATTTGTCTGTTTTAAAGATTTAGCTTTTTAGCTCTTTTAGTTCTATAAGCAATCCCCCTTTCACACACAGATCTTTTTTTAATATGGTGCTGCAAAACAGATCCTTTTTAATATATTTGTAACTAGCAAAATACCCGCGCTTCGCAGCGGAGAAGTAGTGTGTTAAAGAAATTATAAAAAACAAAAGGAAACATTTTAAAAATAATGTAACATGATTGTCAATGTAATTGTTATCTGACTGCTATGAGTGTTGCTGTCATCAAGGATTTGATTATCATTATTTCTTTCAATCAGGTTCGTATTTGGAGGATGTGTTGTGTTGAAGTTACATTCCGTGTTTGTCAACCGTTGTAAAGATAACAGGTTTCATTCATCGAAGTGTTCACTACCCAAATCGGTACTCGTGAATCTAAGATGTTTAACAGGCATTCCCGGTATCAAGTTGTGGATTTGCCTGTGAATATTTAGCGGCAGCGTGTCTATGAACTTAATTTAAACTTAAGCTTTACACCTTGCTTTCCTATTGATATGTCTACAAAGGCTTGTTCAGATTCAGAGGGTTATTCCTTTCTTACTGCATCAATAAACAGCTCGTCTTCCTCTTTATCTGAGACATCACACACTGCATGCACGGGTTTACCTTTCCCAATCCTGCAAACTTTAGCGAAGTGGTTCAATTTACCACATTTTTTACACTGTCTTCCTTTAGCTGGACATCGACTTTTTCCACCATGTGCTTTGTTTCCACAGTCGCTGCACTTATGAATATGATTGTATCACTCGCGTCACTCGCTTCATATTCTTTTGCTGCCTTCTCAATTGTGTAATGCGTTTTTTGTTCAGTGGTCTTTGGAGCTGTTGCTTGTTGTCTGCGTACTGCATTCACAGTCAGTTCACGTAAGCCGCTCGGAGTACATGCATCGAAGGTTCTCAGCTGTGCTTGTGCTATCTCATGTGATCTTGCGATGTCCACAGCTTTATTTAACGTTAGCTCAGACCCGCCGCTCAAAAGTTTCTCTCGTACTTTCGCTGAGTTTGTGCCAAACACTATTCTATCCCTGACCATCTCATCTTTGTTTGCATAAGCACAGTCCTTCACCAGCAATTTTAACTCTGTTACAAAGTGATCAAAAGTCTCATTTATACCCTGCGTCTTCTCATTAAACTTGTATCTCGCGAATATCGTATTCGTCTTAGGCATGACAAATGCCTCAAAACGGTCATAATAAGTTTTCAGTACCTTGGCTTCCTCCTGGGTGAGAGTCCATGTGTTAAAAATGTCTCTTCCTTTTTCCCCAGTCCACAGGAGCAGGCAGCTGCATTTCTCACTCTTGTCTTTGCCTTTTAGCGGGCCAGAAAACATCAGCTCCACGTGCTGTCTGAACTTTTTCCATTCTCCCGGCAGGTTAAGAGAATCCCAGTCAATTCGTGGCGAGGGAACTGCAACAAAATCCATGACTGTCCTCTATTCTGACACCATGTCTTGTTTTCACAAATTGTGAAAAATGAAATGATGGTGAGACTTTCTTTTAAAGTATGCAGAGGAACTTTATTTATTGCAGCTCTTACATTCACGGCATCCATGCTCTAAATTAACTTCCATAATAGTAACCTTGAGGTCCCTTTTTCTGGTGCCTTCCTTATGACATAGATGCCTAAACCATGCCTGATAATAATAATACATTTCAATGACATATAGTTATTACAGTGATCACCTTGATAGACATCTCACCACCCAAATCGCTACTCGTGAATCTAAGATGTTTAACAGGCATTCCTGGTATTAACTTTTTGATTTGCCTGCGAATATTTAGCGGCAGCGTGTCTATTGGATTGCTGCTGATGGATGGCCTTATATGGGCAGGCACTCAATTACGTGGGAGGCATGGGTACAGGGGACGCAATATAGGCAGGCAGCCAACTAAGTGGGTGGCATGGTGATGGGGGACGCAACTCCGCCTCACATGGCGACCGAGATTCAGGCTAAGGCCATATATATGTACGTAAGTAGGATTCAGTTATGACTGTTACTCGTAGAATTTCGAAATGAAACCTGCTTAACTATTGTAAGTAAGCTGTAAGGAATGAGCCTGCCAAATTTCAGCCTTCGACCTACACGGGAAGTTGGAGAATTAGTGATGAGTGAGTCAGTCAGTCAGTCAGTCAGACAGTCAGTCAGTCAGTGAGGGCTTTGCCTTTTATTAGTATAGATTCCAATGCAAATGTCTTATGTTGCACTGATAGTACATTCATGTTAAAGGTTGGCTATGTTCACTCTGTACTGTACAATGTTTCAAAGAATAGTAGCATTTGCTTCATAATTAATTATAAACTTTGTGCCACCATTGAACAGGACAATTGCAAATGTCAAACTCTTTACTCGAATCATATGTATTTATGTTAATATGGGACATCTTTGAGAAACTTAAAATTCTGAGAAACTTAAAAGGTCTTAGCCTTTCTGTTTCAATGTGTTTTTTTGATGCAGGTACTACACCCTCTACCTTCAGATTCATTGTACATACAGAGGTAATACCCTTGTAATCTCCTTGTAAGAAATCATGAATTACTGTGTTATTCTACTGCCAGGATGTAAAGGCAGCAAAAAGGGGAAAGAATCAAATTAGGAGATGAAAAGGTAAAAGTATCAGGAGTCAGTATCCAAAAAACACTCAAAAATATGTAGCAGCCAAATTACATAATCAAAAAAAAAATTGCAGTATCATATAGTAACAATGTAGAAATACTTCATTACTGTAAGTGAGTATTAAATACTATCTATTTTCACTTTTACTTCACTACAGTTTTAAATGCAAAGTGGCTACTTTTACACCAATATATTTTGCTAGACACATTCATACTGCAATATTAAACTAGAAAGCAAAAGGGTTATGCAAACATGCACAATACTTTATTTAGTCATTCCAAAAACACCTTGCTGAAATCTGCAGAACTGGCCAGGGTGGGTGTTTGGGGAGCTCACAGACCTGTCACAGTTATCACATAACATCCATCCTGCTTCGCATTTACTAGCTTCCAGTGTCTTACAGGATCAAGTATAAAATTCTGTTAATAACCTACAACTCTTTAAATGGCCTTGCAAGGGAGTACATCAGCGACTTTCTTCATCACTATGCTCCTAAGGTTCACTGATTCCAGCAATTTCTTTGTGCGTCAAACTTGTACTTTATAGGTAACAGAGCCCTCTACTCTATACCTCCCAGACTTTGGAACAACTTCCTTAAATTCATTAAAAAAAAAAAAAAAAACAACTTCAAACTTATTTGTTCAAGAAGGCATTTAACTTACCCTGACATTCTGGCCCTTTTTCAGTTTACTCTCTCTGTTCAGGTGCTCAGGATAATTTGTGTTTGTATCACAAATGATGCTATTTGTTCAGGACTGCTCCCTCATTTAGACTAGCAGTCTGTTTTGATTCATTGTACAGCAGGGATTCTTTGTGCTGAATAGGTGGACACACATTTTGGCACAGAGTACACTGTTTTAAAAATGGTGAATGGTGTAGGGCATCACTGGTGTTTGCGTAAGCAGTGTAAACATAATTTATTTCTTTGATAAGGTATTTCAGAATCATTTTACAAAACAAAAATAACAATTTATCATATGAGGAAAATTAATTCTTTCTGAAGTTTGAAAGGTTGAGGCCTGTATATGTGAACTGCAATTTTAGGGGATAGAACGAGACTGGCAAGAATTATTGTCTCTGTATTTTCCGTGCAGAAGGACTAAAAGGATTTTATACCTATGGACAAGCTAAGTTGGACCTGGAAAATATGTGGTTTCTGAAATTATATTTTCTTGTGAGAGAAATGGGAGTGTTAAAATTTGGCTGCCTTAAATTCAACATATACATCCAATAATATTACAGCCTCATCATTTCCAGGTGTCTTTATAATTTAATAATATTAAAATTTAGTGAGAATCTGCAGGGACTTTCCTTTGTCATTGATTTGTGTTCATAATTTTTATGGACAGAATTTCTGTGTGAAGCAAATGAGTGAAGGATGTCTAGTTTGGTGGTTTTAGTATTGCATCTCTGCTTTTTATGTCTTCTGCTGGCTTCATTGTGACTTTAGACATATACTGGGGCACTTTGCAGCCGGGTGTGAAGCATTCTGAATGAGAATCAACAACTCCGTGTCTGAGGTCATTGTTCTCAGCCAGAAAAGGGTGGAGTGCTCTCTCCAGGTTGGGGTTGAAGTGCTGTCTGAACTGGAGGAGATTTAAGTGTGGCAGAATATTGTGCATGAGAGAGGGAATAAGAGATTGGGAGATCGGCAGGCGGATTTCAGCAACATCTACAGTCGTGTGAACATTGTACCAGTCAGTCGTGGTGAAGAGAAAGCAAAGTTAAAAGGCAAAGCTCTCAATTTATTGGTTGATCTACATTCCTATCCTTACCTATGGTCATGAGTGGTGGATGGTGACTGAATTAAATACATGCAAGAAGCAAAAATGAGTTTCATTCACAAGGTATTAGGGCTCAGTCTTAGAGATAGGGTGAGAAGTGTAGATATTCAGGAGGACCTCAAAATAGATTCTGCATCAAAAACAGACAGTTTAGGTGGTTCAGCCATCTCATTAGGATGTCTCCTGGATGCTTCTCTGGAAAAGTGTTTTGGGCATGTCCAACCAGGAGGTGACCCTAGGGCAGACCCGTTAAACACAGGAGAGATTTTATATCTAGCTATCCTGGGATTGTCTCAGTATGCCCTGTGAGGAGTTGATAGAGGTGACTGAGAAAAGGAATGTCTGGGCCTCTGGATAACTGGCAGAAAATAAGATGGATAGATAAAACTAAGTGTATTGGTTTTTATTTTTCAACTTTTACACATTTTAAATTATTCAAGCTGGAAGAATCACATATCTTTATAATATTTTTTTACTCTTACAATAACAATAGCCTAGCCATCTTTAAACTAGCAAATATGACAAACACTAATTATTGTTTTTTTCACTTTAATGCATGTATGTTACTATGTGAATCTCTAAGGGATTGCTTTGCAGCAGCAGTTTCACAGCTATAGGGTAGAGACATTTTGAGAAATTTCCATAAGTCAATGAACTCAGTCTCAGCTCTTCCATAGACTTAATTTTCACAGTAACATCGATATTGACTTCAACAGTTTTAAGTGGATTTACTATATTTAAAATGTCATTTTTATAGCTTGGGGAGTTAGGGAATAGGGAAGCTTGTAGTGGACACAATTTTTTGGTCTTAACTTAGAGTATGTTTAGGAAAAATATGGATAAATGGATTGGATTTTATTGCAGTTTTTTCAAGTAGCTTTTTGTATTAGAAGGTTCATCAGTTTGTTTTTGTGTGCATTTCTTTATATAATTATTAATTCTACTCTGCTTGTTTGTTACTCATGTAGCTTTTGATAATTAGAGTACAATATCAGTCTGTTCACCATTGCATGGATTATTTAATTACAAAAAGTCGAAACATATTTCAATTATTGATTCTCTTTTATGACATGTTTGGCTTTTTTATTCGTTTAAATTATAATCAATGCAGAACATTTTAGATGAATATTAAAAATCTTTTTTTGATATTTCCATCCTTTCAACTTTAAAAATATGAGGGGCTTCTTCTTATGTGTGGCCACTTGGGGTTTCTCACCTGACTACTTGGAGGACTCTCTTTTAACTCCAGACCTGGGAGTACTTCTGGCGCCTAATCTATTTCCTCAAGGAGGCACTTCCAGGTCAGGCAGACCTCAACAGTCTTTATATTGTTGCCATCTGAGAGCTCTCCTTGGTGGCCCCCAAAGAATTGAACAGGGCAGGCCCATGGGACCATAACTCCCATGCAGTCTTGCAGGTGTCCATAATGGGGCTTGCCTGGTGGGATGCTGCCACCCTGTGTACAGGGGGACACTCTTCTACTAGCAAGCTGTCACCCTCTGTGCTATCCTTCTCAGTTCCCAAGTTCATCCCGAGTGTTTCTCATTGGCTGTTTGGATGTCAGCCCAGATGTGGCTGCTGTAATGTCCTTTACATCTTGGTCCTGGCAAGAAAAGTAGATATAATTACTCCCTCCTTCACTTTCCGTTATCAAGGCAACCTGGCCATAAAAGAGAGTGGGATCCATATTGGCTGGGACACCGGTTCATCGCTCATATACAGTTAGGTCCATAAATATTTGGACAAAGACAACTTTTTTCTAATTTTGGTTCTGTACATTACCACAATGAATTTGAATTTTCAGATGCAGCTAAAGTGCAGACTTTCAGCTTTAATTCAGTGGGTTAAACAAAAAGATTGCATAAAAATGTGAGGCAACTAAAGCATTTTTGTAACACAATCCCTTCATTTCAGGGGCTCAAAGGTAATTGGACAATTGACTCAAAGGCTATTTCATGGGCAGGTGCGGGCAAGTCTGTCATTATGTCATTATTAATTAAGCAGATAAAAGGCCTGGAGTTGATTTGAGGTGTGGTGCTTGCATGTGGAAGATTTTGCTGTGAACAGACAACATGCGGTCAAAGGAGCTCTGCATGCAGGTGAAAGAAGCCATCCTTAAGCTGCGAAAACAGAAAAAACCCATCCGAGAAATTGCTACAATATTAGGAGTGGCAAAATCTACAGTTTGGTACATCCTGAGAAAGAAAGCAAGCATTGATGAACTCAGCAACGCAAAAAGACCTGGACGTCCACGGAAGACAACAGTGGTGGATGATCGCAGAATCATTTCCATGGTGAAGAAAAAACCCCTTCACAACACCCAACCAAGTGAACAACACTCTCCAGGGGTAGGCGTATCGCTATCCAAGTCTACCATAAAGAGAAGACTGCATGAAAGTAAATACAGAGGGTGCACTGCAAGGTGCAAGCCACTCATAAGACTCAAAAATAGAAAGACTAGATTGGACTTTGCTAAAGAACATCTAAAAAAGCCAGCACAGTTCTGGAAAAACATTCTTTGGACAGATGAAACCAAGATCAACCTCTACCAGAATGATGGCAAGAAAAAAGTATGGAGAAGGCATGGCACAGCTCATTATCCAAAGCATACCATATCATCTGTAAAACACGGTGGAGGCAGTGTGATGGCTTGGGCGTGCATGGCTGCCAGTGGCACTGGGACACTAGTGATTATTGATGATGTGACACAGGACAGAAGCAGCCGAATGAATTCTGAGGTGTTCAGAGACATACTGTCTGCTCAAATCCAACTAAATGCAGTCAAATTGATTGGGCGGTGTTTCATGATACAGATGGACAATGATCCAAAGCATACAGCCAAAGCAACCCAGGAGTTTATTAAAGCAAAGAAGTGGAAAATTCTTGAATGGCCAAGTCAGTCACCTGATCTTAACCCAATTGAACATGCATTTCACTTGTTGAAAACTGAACTTCAGACAGAAAGGCCCACAAACAAACAGCAACTGAAAGCCGCTGCAGTAAAGGCCTGGCAGAGCATTAAAAAGGAGGAAACCCAGCATCTGGTGATGTCCATGAGTTCAAGACTTCAGGCTGTCATTGCCAGCAAAGGGTTTTCAACCAAGTATTAGAAATGAACATTTTATTTCCAGTTATTTAATTTGTCCAATAACTTTTGAGCCCCTGAAGTAAAGGGATTGTGTTAAAAAATGCTTTAGTTGCCTCACATTTTATGCAATCTTTTTGTTCAACCCACTGAATTAAAGCTGAAAGTCTGCACTTCAACTGCATCTGAGTTGTTTCATTTAAAATTAATTGTGGTAATGTACAGAACTAAAATTAGAAAAAAGTTGTCTCTGTCCAAACATTTATGGACCTAACTGTATGATACTGAATAGGTTAATGCATCATTCAGTGCTTCTGGCACCATAACTCGTACATTTAGCAGTGTATTTGCCTATGTTTTGATTCATTCAACCTTATATTGATTGAGTTGTCAATCAGTAGGTTCATCTCCTTTGTATTTGTGAGCTTTATTGACACATTTTCCATTGCTGTACATAATTTTGTTGAAACCTCTGCCACCCAAGAGTATAACAGTGTAGAATTGTGAATAATCAGTGGGTACATCTGAGTCTTTGGATACATTTTCAGTTTTGATTACGGGGTTCATTACTAGTTTTTCTTGGGTTGACATATTTTGGAGAAGGGCCACTGCAAGGTGAAATTATTACTAAATTCCTGGGTTCTGAATTTTAAGAGTCTATTCTAAGTCAAAAAAATTGCTTTCATTGCAAAAACTTACATCTGGTATAGTTGTGTTAGTTAAAAGGAATACAAATATACTGGTAAAAAACATCATTATAACTACAATTACAATCCTTAGCTCAATGTGATATTTTCATAAAACTCAAGTGCCTCCATTGTGTAACGTGATTCTTGAAATAATCAATCCCTATGACCATACCTTGCAATAATTAGCCAGTCTTATAGATTTAAACTATTGGCATGTTATCTCTTTTTATGTTGCTCATTTAGAAGTGCTATCTCATCACCTAAGTAAGAGATCTAGGAGCCTGCCATCTCTAAGAAAAGGGAGAGAAAAAAGAAAATAAATAGACAATATGCTATGCAACCTGATAAAACTAATCATTTTGTTATATCTGTTTTTAAATTCAAAATATTTTAGGAGCCCAACTTTACTTATCTCCAATCCAGGCTTTCTTCTCCTTTCATAATAGCATACAGGTATGTCAAAAGTTTCAGTACACATTATAATTATCCTATTGTGAGGAATCTTTGGAAATGGATTAACGTTATGTGATAAAAAAAATTAGACAAATATAAAATTGCAACATATGCATTTTACAAAGAAAAACAAGCACTGGATATAATCGTGGCAGACTATCACTTTAGTTTAAACACTAGCTGTGCTACGTGTCTAAGACAGATTGAAATCTAGGTAATCAACGTAGACCTCAGCATTACACAAGTCAAGTCAAATCAAGTTAAATAGCTTTTATTGTCATTTCAACCATATACAGTTCATAGTGAAATGAAACAATGTTCCTCCAGGACCACAGTGCTACCTAGAACACAAGCCTACACAAAACTTACACATAATATGACAAAAATATGACAAAATCTTAATAGAAAGAACAGATGTAATCATGACCCTGGAAGCAAAAAGGAGGTAACTGTATAATAATAAATAAATATAATAATATATATAAAGATATGACCTAATTGAGTAGGAAGATGTATGTGTGTTTTCGGTGTAGTCCCATAGTGTTTAGGTGTCTTATGGCTTGAGGGAAGAAACTATTACACATTCTAGTAGTGAAGGATGAAATGCTTCAGTATCTCTTTTCAGATGGCAGGAGGGTAAATAGTTTATGTAAAGCGTGTGTCTGATTCTCCATAATGCTGATGACTTTGTGGATTCAGCGTGTGGTGTGCATGTCTGTGATGAAGCGAAGAGAGACTCCAATGTTCTTCTCAGCTGTCCTTACTATCCACTGCAGGGTCCTGTAATCCATGATGGTTCAATTCCTAAATCAGACAGTGATGCAGCTGCTCAGGATGCACTCAATAATCCCTCTACTGTAGTAAGGATGCGTGGTGGGAGAAGAACCTTCCTCAGCCTTTGCAGGAAGTAAAGGTGATGCTGGGCTTTCTTGGCTATAGAGCTAGTGTAGAGGGACCAAGTAAGGTTCTCTACCAGGTGAACACCAAGGAATGTGGTGTTCTTGACAATTTCCACTCTTGATCTGTCAATATACAGCCGAGAGTGGTCACTTCTTGTTCTTCTGAAGTCAACAACCTTCTCCTTTACTTTGTCTACGTTTCACCAGTTCATTGACCACTGCACCTCCTCTCAGCATGCTGACTTGTCATTCTTGCTGATGATACCCACCACAGTAATGTCATCAGAGAACTTGATGATGTGGTTTGAACTGTGCATTGCTTCAGAGTCATGAGTCAGTAAAGTGAACAGCAACGGACTAAGCTAACACCCTGTGGAGCACCACTACTCATTGTGGTGATGCTGAAGTTGCTGTTTCCAATAGTGACTGACTGAGGTCCCACAGTCAAGAAATCCAGGGTCCAATTGCAGAGGGAGGTGTTCAAACCTAACAGGCTTACCTTTCCAGTAAGATGCTGAGGAATGACTATGTTAAGTGCTGAACTAAAGTCTATGAATAGCATTCATATATAAGTGTCCTTCTTGTCCAGGTGAGAGAGGGATAGATGGAAGGTGGTGACATCGTACATTGAACAGTTTCAGCGGTATGTGAGCTAGCAGGGGGTCCACTGAAGGGGGCAGCAGGGTCTTGATGTGCCTTATGACGAACCTCTCAAAACACTTCATGATGATGGGTGTGAGTGCAATGAGATGATAGCTCAGCCCTCACTAAGGACTGTTTAGCCCATTAATGATTGTAGTGCCCAGTCTATTTTTAATGTATTATGTAATGCATGTAAGTAATAAAATGCATTGCATTTGTAATTCCAACAGATGGTATATATCAAACATTTGCTGTAATGAAATGCATTGTATTTTTTGTTCCAACAGAGTGAGCACCACACACATTTTTAGCAATCAAAAGCATTGCATTTTTCATTCCATAAGATTTAAGGGAAAAGAAAAAAAAGAACTTGAAACAGCCAGCCTATTAAATTAGGACATCCTGAATGCATTTGTACCAGCACATTTTATATTTCAAAATGAGATCATATATAACATTCAACTTTGTGCTTTGTTCTGTGATAATTGTCTACATATAAGATATCTTATTTTGTAAACCAAACGTTTAGACAAGACTTTTAGTGATTAACCATTTTGGGTCCTTTGGATGTTATTTAATGGCAGAGGGGCATTGCTAAAATGTAAGTTTTATCTTAGTGCTCATTGGTGGAATTGAAATGTTTACTCGCTGCGGTGAAAAAGATAAGACTCAGACACACTCAAAAAGGTTTGGGGCAGCCACCCGTATAATTTCCCTGGCTGCAAAAGGCTTTTAAAGAAACAGAGATGTTCACAAGACTGAGTCCAAAACAGAACTGGTGAGGGTTTGCAAAGATGGCGGCTTTAAGGGATCAGACCAGAAGTGTTGTAGGGGAACCAGAAGTGATGTTCTTCTGATGTCAGTCTGTGCACCAGAAGTGATGTTCTTCTGGGTGCTGGAACCGGAAGTGACACTCTTCTGGGTGCCAGACTGGAAGTGACACTCTTCTAGGTGCCAGAACCGGATTTGATGTCATACTGGGTCCCGGAAGAGATGTCATCAGTTCTGAATCAGACAGGTTTTCCCGCAGCTGGTCTGTAGAGACAACAGGAGAAGGTTTAGTGCATCCCACCACCCCCTGGCCTGGCATGGAATTACCTTTGCTTGGTCCATACAACATCCTCCTACTCGCATGTGTGTGACACTGCTATATGTAAATGAACCTAAGTGATAACAGGAGCTTTTCTCTTAAGACTAATTAAGATATGTAATGCAAAGACTTGCTGGTAACATAGTGAGCCTCCACCAGTTGATGTAAATAAAGGACCTGTTTGTATTTCATTTATTACAATGACTCAATTTATTTTTTAATTTACTAAGCATTTTCCACAACATGCATAACAAACCTTAGAATTGCTTTTATGAATCACATACATAATGGCATAAAACAGAGACATAGCAACTGGATGGACACACAGAAAAAAAAGACACATACTGTACGTACATACTGGGCCTTAAGGTGGGTAATATGATTTTATCTGTACGTGTGATATGGTAATAATGTTTAAAGGCTCTCTTGTTCATTGTTGTATTGGCAGGATTTCTTAGTGGGCATAATACTGAATGAGAGTGTGTACAAATGCTCAATTATATATTACTTTGAGTTTTTATTTACAACTTATCTACACATTCTTGTAAGAAATAATGATATGGGTGCATAATAAGTACCATCAAATTGTAAGTAACGTCTGGTATAAAACCATGCTAATTAACATACTAACTCACTCTTAATTAATCTTAAAAGGTGACACCCTCATTTTAAGCTTTTCATTATTGATGATGTGTCATGAGCTACATAAAATAAAGTGGAAGTACCAAAAAAAGGTATTTTTTTAAGATATAAAGTAAATGTATGAAGAAGAAAGATGAAGAATATGTGATTCTAGCACTCAGATCACCGGGGTAACAGTTGAGCTCCAAGGTTTTCCTTTGCAAAAGATTACTTAGTGTACAAAGGTGAAGCACATTACTATATAAATGACCATGCTATATTGACAATAAACCATGAACATTACATCAGATGAACCTTAGTACCTATGCTGTGTT
This sequence comes from Polypterus bichir lapradei, assembly GCA_026402145.1. Lineage (NCBI taxonomy): Eukaryota > Metazoa > Chordata > Cladistia > Polypteriformes > Polypteridae > Polypterus > Polypterus bichir. The sequence goes on from JANRMT010062836.1 coordinate 16,346,515, forward strand.
GTATCGATAGGATCTGAGAAAAAAGGTAATGGATGTTACCCTGTCTTATAAAGATAGACCAGAAAACATGAGTGAGTGAATTTTAAAGACAAAAATTACTGTTTAACAAATGCTTTTAAAAATATTCTCAAGACAATATCTGAAGCTCCTTGAGCTGCATCTTTCAAGTTCACTTCTTTGTATATTGTTCCATATATTTGCAGTTCTCTCTGTGAAGTACTCCTTGCATTTATTGAAACTCACTCTTAACTTGCCTGCCTCTGTGGCCTCATGTTTTTGCTGAAGATTTTATTTTAAGTTAGCAGTTGGCATTCACCTTTTTCCATCATGATTTTATACACTCACTAGCGACCGGGAGCCCGATCAAATCGAGCTACAAATTCTAAGTTTGTGAAATCCATACTTTCTCTGCAAAGAATTATTTGTTTTTTTAAGTCCTTGAAATGATTTTGTTATCATGGCACTGATTTGTGCTTAAAATAGACCTTTTTGGCCGATGTAATGAAGAGCTTCCTGTGAGACGTAAACTCAGCTCTTCGGTGCACCTCATTTGATTTTTTCCGGCAAACAAATTTTCAAAACAAATTTTATTATATATTTTACGACTATAATCAGAGTCGGAGTAATAATTATGTTGGCGTGGTCATTTTAGATCTGAGATCGGCTAAAATTTAAACAATGACCATTGTTAATACCCAGCCGTCATTACTCAGTTTGCCAAAAGATGTCAGAAGGACGGATGCCAAAACCGAACTTCCCAAAGATAGATTTTGACGTACCAAGCAAATGGCAATACGTTCTAAATTACTTACGGTTCCAGAGCTGTCGAAAGGTTTAAGTCAGTTGACAATGTTAGTCCTGGAAAGTACGCCCCACCAAACCAACATCCCAAAAACCAACCGAACTTACTGTTATCTGCTCGAACCAACACTGACTTACTATACTCGGCCGTCACTGAAGCATTTGAACATTCTTAGCCAAACGTGGAATACTGCATCTGTGTTTGCCACATTATATTCTAACTACAGAGGCAGAGTCCCATTGCGTGGTTCTAACTTGTACTGAGTTGAGGTATTGACGCGAACACTATACATACGGGGTATTGATGCGAACACCATACATACGAATATCATCAAATTATATATAAGGATGTCATCTCCTTTTCTTCATTTACTTAAGATGGAAGATTTAATTGTCCAATTTCATTTCATGGCTTGTACTTAGCAGTCCTGAATTAGTTGAGTAGCTCTTTGATTACGTTTATCTAGCAAAATTATGTCTTTCTAGTAACAGAGTGGGAGACTAAAATTGTGTGCAGTATTTTACATATTGCCTCTGAAGTGTGTTATAAAGTTTAAGGGCAAATGTTCTTCTCTTATCCTCCACACAGTTTGATAAATAGCCTAACATCCCATTAAATAATTCTGAATGCTGTGTAATTTATGAAAGTGTCAAGTCCACTAACAGTAGCAAGTCTTTCTCATGAGGCTTACTTTCAAGTGTTAGTTGTGCAGATATATTTAACATTTATACTTTCTCAATGTTAGACTATTCGATGTGGTGGAGTAATGGTTAGTGCAGTAGCCTCACAGCTTTAGGAGACTCTTTAAATTTCAAACTGGCCTGTGTGGAGTTCGCAAGTTCTTACCACATATCTTTTTTTAGTGATGCTCTGTTTTTTTTTCTTTCCTCTTCCTAACACATTCATGCCAGGTTGGATAATAACAATACACTTGTATAAATGAGATTAGTTGGGGACCACTTGAGTAGGGCTGTGTTCTAATAGTGCTTCGCAAACCTACCCTACAATCACTCGTTAATTTAACAAATTAACCTTAATTATTTTTTAAGAAAGATTCAACATGTCTTTCTTGCTTGTTGGCCTTATACAGTATATGGATTGTTCATGTAGCAGGCTGGCTTGGCAGCAGGGTGTCAATCAAATAAAGGGCTTCCTATCAGAGCAAAATTCAGTTCTAAGTGAGACTTTGAATGCTTTAATTTAAAGAAGTTTTTCTGACCTACATACTGATATTGTCGAAATCAGAAATGAGCAGCAGAAGCTCTTGTCAGTTTTTATTCAGGTACGTACTCAAGTGGACCATCATAACTCTGAGATGCATATCATTTGTGCTAAGAACCAAACGCTTCATGAGAAACTCAACAAACAAGAAGACAGAGCAAGCACAGACAACATCACAATTATTGCAGTTCTGATAAGGTTGAGTTGGATTATTATTGACTTTCTGAAGAAACAATGGTCTGTTTGGTTTCTGGCCATCCTTAACTTGAGACTTGAAATTATGCGGGCTCACACAATACAGTATATGCCAGAGAAAATGAAATTTCATGTCCATATCCAATTATTGTCAAGCTGCTTCACTATTCTGACCAAGTTACTATTTTGGATGAGGCATGCAAAAATCCTGCTATAACATCTGAAGGTCAGTAGATCTACTTTTTTCTCTGATTACTCAGTTCACATCGTACAAGTACACAAGAGCATGACTCTGGGGAGCAAACAGTCTTGACAAACTGGTCTTTCTGCTTTCCTGATTTATCCAACTTAGCTTAGAATTTCTTTCCCAGCAGAGCAGCAGCTGTCACCAACCCCCAACAAGCATTCAACACCCTTGTCTCTATCATGTTCATCAGAACTTGGCAGCTTTCACTGTTTTATGTATGCTATTTCACTAATGGTTAAATGCATTCCTGAGCATTCTTAATGGCCACTTATTTTTTTTT